>OY977954.1:11058502-11176002 GCA_963854355.1 Epinotia brunnichana
TTGAGGGGCTACGATATATCCCTAGAATGACGGTGTTTTTAAGTTTTAATTGTACGCAGGTCGATTGTTCAATTGTGATCTCTATTACTTGGGCGTTAAGTTCATTTTTCACGTAGGCCACTACTCCATCACATTGATTTAAATTATTAACTGTTGATAAGGCAAAGTAAGACTCCATTTGCGGAATTGGTTTATGTTGGTTTAAGTGGCATTCTGAGAGAATAATAATATCGACCGTATGATTAAGCTCAGATAGGTTCAGCGTAAAGTCGTCTAGGTTTCTATACACACTCCTAATATTTTGTGAGCAAATAGTTAAGTTAGAGTTCCCATTAGGCACGTGTTTGTGTAGGTCCTGGATGTCACACTGTACAGAGATCGCAACTTCCACTTCGTCAATTTCGTTTAAAATATTTGAGTTGCAAATCATGTTTTGAATGAACTAAAAATGTAAGTCAACATAATGAGTAGAGATAGGCGTATTACGCAATATTTATAGCATAAGCTAATCGATTTATAGATCAGCATGGCGTTTTCAAGATGTATGTAAGTGCTTGTATTTTTAGAGTGTATCAGAAGTTTAGTGTGTGTGTGTTTGTGTTTACAATAATGATTACGAATATACAATGGTAGAACTTGATATAGCTCTTAAATGGCTATAAAAAGATAGAAATGACTTTTTCGTGTCGAAGTAAGTTCGACATATTAAATTGGTAAGTACATGTGAAACATAACATAGTCATTTTTGATTTGACAGAGGACCGATTTGGGTCTCATTCGTTATATGAACAATCTTCGCGTTATCGTCCTTTCTCAGGTAAATATTGCCGTACGCCGTCCAGCAGTACTTGTATTGGTTTTGCCGTTTTAGCTCCCGGGCTAAGAGTACAGCCGGGCCGCCTTGGGCGTCAGCTGTTCCGAGACGAACACAGGGGTCTCTTCTGAACTGCGCAGGCCTAGGTGTTTGGCGCGGAGTTTTTCATTATGTTTCGCGTTGAATAGTTTACACGATTTCAGGACATAATTTTTTAAGATGATAGATGAAGTTTCTACTATTATGGCGGTTGCTGGAGGGCCGCCGGGCATACCGCGGACCCTGTACACGTCCTTAATGTCGGACTTTATTAGGGGACAGTCGATTGATTTTGACAGGTTCAGGACAATGTTGATTAGTTCGAGTTTGGTCTCGTTGCCCAATTTGGGTACATGTTTGAGCAGCATCCGCAGATTTATTTCCATAAATTCCATGTCCATCTTCAAAAGACGACAGTCAGTGAATGTTAACTTACTATTGTGTACACTTATAACTTATGATCGCGACGACGATGGTTAATTTTTTAATCGTCCATCATGATCCATCGTGTAGTGGAACCATTACACAATAGTAGTCACGATTGCGGTTGCTTTTATTTCTCTACAACACGATTTATGTGAGGCTATCATACATACAGATAGTAGGATTATACACTGTGTTATCTTATAAACATATTATTATGCACAAATTACACGTAAATGGGTGAATTGACCTCGACTTTGCCGTGTCACGGAGAAGAATGTCGCAATCTGATCTTTACGTGAGTTGTGTCCTTTTGCCTCCCGGCGGTTGGATTGCGTGCGACGATTTTCAATTAAAGTAGTCAACTGGTTTAAACCACTTTCAAATGGTGATCGTAGGTTTGAAGACTGACTGGAAACATTTCGATTTCTAAACTTACATACATACATAGATATATGTCGGCGCTATTGACTTGAACTTGTCGCATTGAATGTTTATTAGCGCCATTTGTTGGCAATCAGTCAAAGACAAGTACCTATACCAATGTTTTAGCTAGGTCGCTCGCTACCTGGGCTACAACGCCATCTAGTGGTGGCACTCTGTGAATCAGGTGACCTTTAGAGAGGTCGGTTGGATTGGAGGTGACTTAACTTTCGCTCGAGCGGCGAGCCGCCGGCTTGTCTACGCGTCCTAAGGGTGAGATGTATCACACTTGAAAACTTAAAAAACTATGCATTGTCCTTCCCTGGGACTCCTTCTATCTCTTTACCAAATTTTAACTAAATGGGATTTATCCACATGTTCACCCCTATTTCATCCCCTTAGGGGATGACTTTCGGGATTCAAAGTATCCGTTGTCATTCTCCGGGACTCAAACTATCTCTATACCAAATTTGATCTAAACGGAGTCCATCCTAAATTTCACCCCCCATTACACCCCCTTAGGGGAAGATTTCCGGGATAAAAACTATCCAATGTCCTTTCCCAGAAGTTAAACTACCTCTAAACCAAATTTTATCAGAATGGGTTACGTCCAAATTTTCACCCCCCCCCCCCCCGTTTTACCCCCTAAGAGGAAGATTTTCGGGATAAAACCTATCCTTTGACCTTGCCCAGGACTCAAACTATTTATTTACCAAATTTCATCCAAATCGGTGCAGCGGTTTAAGTAGCTCTATACAAAATTTCACCCCCCATTTCAGCCCCTTAGGGGTTGGTTTTCGGGATAAAAACTACCCTATGTCCTTTCCTAGGACTCAAACTATCTGTATACCAAATTTCATCTAAAACGGTTTAGCCGTTTTCACGTGATGCGCGGTCACATAAACAGACAAAAATTCTAAAAACTGTTGGAACGTGTTCTGTTATTGATTTTAAGTATCCCTAGCTATTTTTTTTTCGAATATCTTCCATGTACAGACTTTCGACCCTCTTCAGCTTTATTATATGTATAGAGTATAGAAGATAGATATACCTGTGACAGACTGTCCAGTTCCAGTCCTGTCGGTTTGGTTTGACCAGTGTGTGTTGCCAGTGATTACATAATATATGGCACCTGAAATGTAGTCGCTCACTATGGGCCTCAATAGAAGGCTAGAAGTCACCCAAAGGGCAATGAATCTTCATCACGCAGATAAACTCCCAGCATAGCCATCTGGCTATGCTGAGAGTTTATCTGCGTGATCGCATTAGAAATGAGGCTATCCGCAGCAGAACTAAGGTAACAGATATAGCCCTCCGAATCGCTAAACCAATGCCGCAATTTAGAACCCCCATGAGCTCCACTCTTAGAAAAGTTATAAACCGTTTGTGCGAACGATCTGAGGTAAAATGTATTGCTACTATGTATTACTACCCTTTTCTCTATCCAACTCTTTGCGATCTAGGTATGGTTGGTTATATGTATATACGTCTCTTGAAGCCCGTAGAAACATCTATTTAGTGAAATGTTATTTTTGACTACTAAGTGGGCTTGTAGTTAGTTTCTGTAGAACTGGGGACAATTCCTACCTACCTGCTAATCCCCAAGGAACGTTTTCAGTTGTGTTTAATACTTTTAATATTTAAATATTAAAGAATCTAATTGTATACATTTAAATAGTAAAGAATCTGATTATTACGGCATTTACGGCACATGATAACTCTTTATACTATATCATTGCTTATTTTTACGATAAAGAAACTTCAAATAACGCTACTTATTAGCCAAGTTGAATTTACCGGTAATTAACCGGTTTTGCCTTGCTCAAGTCAGTAATTTACCGGTAGTTAAATTTGCCCGGTAATTGCATTCCCTAAGCACTACAATCATAATGAGCCAACACCAATTCCTGAGCACGTAGTCTTGACGGCAAAGGATCAAACCGTCAATAACTTATCACAGCAGGTTCTTCTTTCAACAGCCGTGGTCAGGGTGTGTGACAGTGAGGGACAGTTGCACGACGCCAGGGTCTTATTGGAAAATGGCAGTACGGCCAGTTTCATAGCGCAGGACTTACTGGGTAAGCTTCACTTACCCACTCGACCTGTCAGCTCAATAGTAACTAGGATAAACAATCAGGAATCTAGTGGTGCCCAATCTTGCTCTCTTAAATTGGAGTCTTACGATGGCAGCTACAAGACCGAAATTGATTGCTTAGTATCGCCGAAAATTACATCTTCTATACCTAACAATTACTTACGGGTAAAAAGCATACCAATTTCGTCGGGAATTTGCATATGTTAGGTCTAGTGCCTTGTTCAAAGCTTGAAGGATGTCTAGACTATTAAAAATGCGAGTGGACTGTAAATACTTTTTGTAATTTCGAAGGTTAAATATATATACAAAATCTTTAGATCGCGAACAATGTGTGCGGTATGCAGCGCGAGTCTTTGGTGTCTCCGCCGACGATCCCTGCGAGCCGTCCCCGGTACGGGTAACGTGAGTTTCAATCGTAACCTTACGATAAGTAACTACCTACATACGAGATCGAATAAACGCGCTTCGAATAGATTTCGAACTCGCTTCGGTATTCTTCGATTCGACCCGTCAAACTTGTAACTCACACAGCCGTTTGACTACGAAACCAACTGCAAAACGTTAGGCACTTTGCGTTTAGTTTTCGATGCGTAATTTAACGTTCGATTCGTACTACCAATCGGTAGTGTGAGACATTTCGAATCGAAGAATACCGTCGCGACTGTAGTTTACTATTTCACTTGCAAAATGGCCCGTGATTTCGTATTATTCCGTCAAGAGTTACCGTAGATCCGATCGAATTTTATCTCAAATTAAAGAACTTATAAAAATAAGGCTTTTGAATTGACAACATATATCCGCAAAATTCGGATTGTCGCGTATTTTGTATTTAAAAATGCAAATAAATGGCCCCCGCCCCGCCATATTGTATCGACAGTCGACACTGTCGACGTCGCGATGCGCGTATTCTGTAATGTCATAACCGACAAACATTTAAATTAAAACGATAAATGCTAGTGATATAAGGTTGAATATTGGAAAATCGATTAAACTATACGAACGAACGTGAAGTCGATCGCGAATTAAGTAATGTATAAGTGACTCACGTTACAGTTTGGATTTTTAGTTCTATGAGTGACCACCAGGGGCGGTGTATAGACTTTTCATACTAAATCTTGACGATAGGCGGTAGCGTCGATAGTAAACGCGACTCACTTCAATCCCACGCTAAGGGTGCTGTATCGACGTCGCGGCCGGCTTATCGCTAGCGCTCTTATCCTAACCGGTTAAGTTGGAGATGTGCCCGCTTTGTCGCCAACAACACTTTCTCTTAAATATCCAAAACCTTAAATTACAGCATGCCGTTGAATAAGCCGTTTACTTTTACTTGTTTAATGGCGTGCTCATTGGATTCCTATTGTATTCTTGGGAGTGACATATATTAAAATATATGAAAAATGCATTTGGAATTTATCAAAAATCTTTTAATTTAGTTGTTTAATTGATGTCGGCAATGGGCACGTGGCACCCCTGGAGTTGCATTTGCTTGTTTGCAACCTAACAACTTTAATAACCAGTCTATAAAAAAACTTCACAGATTTGAACTCTGAGCACACTGCTTATGACAAAAACAAGTAATAGTTCATTTAAAACGTTCGCAAACTGACCTCTAAAATATTGTCTATTTATAAGTATTTAAAATAAATTTTAAATGTATGCTCAATGTGACCTGTGATGCATTTCAAAAGTTTAGAATTACATCTCGTGACATGGCGGATGTTTTATGATTTCGAATAGCACACTAACCTAAGTATACATACAAATTATAAAAAGCACCTTATAAAAAAAATGTGTTTGGTCCTTGAAATAGCAAAAAGGGAAAGTGGTGGAAAACGCGTACCTGGTTCAAACGTAGCGCTGGCTGCAAGGTGGTGATGGCTGCCGGTCTTACGCACTTTTCTTCTTAGAATACTTCTGCGTTGATGTAGCGAATTAACGCTACCGATGACGGTAAAATGTGGTTGATATTGGCTAGTTCGAAGCCTTGGGCGAGTGACGGAATGGAGATAGTACTCGACATTGACGGACCCGAACCGTGTCTAGAGCTGAACTGGTTGGTTGACAGTGCTGTCAGTTGATGTCTTCATTCTACCCGCGTTTTCCAGGGATAGGAATATGAAGGTTTGGAGGTGGGTGACATTAAAAGGTGACATTTGAAATAATGATAGTCTATACTAAACATAACCGCCCCCCAAAGAGCTACAAAGCTCTTTAGATGATACGTAAATACTAGAAGTTGCTGGAAAGCAAGATGATTTTCTTTATATTAAACCAAAAAAATAATAGTAATAAAACCTTAAAACTAAACTGAATTGCGTTTTTTTCGCGTTTAGGAGTCTAAGTTGGGTAAAGGGCAGACCTTAGCTACTGATCTCAGGCAAGATCCGGAACTAGTTTTAAGCTCTACTACGCGAACTACGCCATCTGCGCCGGGGTGAAGCTTGGATACTCGCGCCTTTCGCCATTGAAGGGGCGGCAGATTATCCTCCTTAATGAGGACGAGGTCTCCTGTTTGGAGATTGGGGACGTCCTTGCACCATTTTGTGCGTTGTTGAAGGGTGTGCAAGTATTCACGCTGCCACCGGCGCCAGAAGTGTTGAGAAACCTGTTGAACGAGTTGCCAACGATTGAGCCGTGAGATCGGAGTATGGTCGAAATCGTATTCAGGCAAGCTTACAAGTGGGTGTCCGATAATGAGATGGCCAGGCGTCAGTGTTTCAAGATCGTTTGGATCGTTAGACATTGGACACAGAGGCCTGAAGTTGAGTACTGCCTCGACCTTGGCGAAGATTGTAGTCAATTCTTCGAAGGTGAGTACTTGTTCCCCGATTGTACGTTTTAAGAGCTGCTTAGCAGCCTTTACGGTGATTTCCCAGAGCCCTTGCATATGGGGCGCATAGGGCGGGTTCATGTGCCAGTTAACGCTGACTCTTGCGAGAGCGTCTGTCAAACCAGATTTATTTTGGTTTAGGAAAGCGTCTACTTCGCTAAGCTGTCGTTTGGCTCCTTGGAAGTTCTTTCCACAGTCCGTGTAGACGTCGGACACCATTCCTCTCCTAGAGACGAACCTATCAAAGGCGGCCATGAAGGAGTTGGTCGATAAATCGGAAGTAACTTCCAAATGAACAGCCTTTACGGATAAGCATATAAAAACGCAGAGGTAGGCCTTGACGGTTTTGGCCCTGCGCATGTTGGAGGTCTTAATGATGAATGGACCCGCGAAATCGATCCCATTCTTGATAAAGGGTCGTGCCTCTCGCACGCGACTCGGTGGGAGATTGCCCATAAGAGGCTCCAAGGGTCTTGCCTTTAAGCGTTGACACCTGAGACATAGGAAGACTCGATGTCGAACGACGCGCCTAGCGGATAAAATCCAGTATCGCTGATGGAGTATGTTGATGAGGTCATTAGGTCCCACGTGGAGGTGAACCTGATGATAGTAATCGATGATTAAATCCGTCATATGATGCCGTTTCGGTAAAAGAAGTGGATACTTTGCACAGTATGATAGGTTGGAGTGTCTAAGTCGACCGCCGACGCGCAGAAGACCTGAAGAGTCCACGAATGGATGAAGACGTACAAACGGAAGTTTTAGAGCACGTTTGTCGCGGATGCACTTCAGTTGCTCGGCAAAAGACTCCTGCTGTGTTAATCTGATGGCTCTATGTAATGCTGCGTTGAGCTCTCGAGCGCTGAGAGGACCTGAGGCTTTGTTGGTGGGATTCCGGCTGTTGTGTACAAACCGTAATGACCACGCTATTACTCTCTGTACCTTCGAGAGCGAACTATAACGTTCGATAAAGCACGAAGTGGAAGGCTCTGCGATGACGTCGAAAACATTGAACGACGACGCTGCTGGAGGCTTGAGTCCAGGAAGATCGTTACATACTGGTTGAAGTTGTGAGGGCCAAGAGACAGAGTCCTGTTTCAACCAAGGTGGGGACCACCATAGCGCATGGTTGACGAGATCTTGGGGTAGCAAGCCTCTACTTGCGCAATCTGCGGGATTAAGCGCGGAGGGCACGTAGCGCCAGATGACGGATGGAACAAGACCTTGAACTTGAGACACCCTGTTCGCCTCGAACGTCTGTAGCTTGTGAGGCGGAGTGTTGAGCCACGCCAAGACGATGCTAGAGTCGCACCAAGCTAGCGTGTCAGTGATGACAACCTTGCCTTCCAAAACCTGCGTAACGTGACTGAGTAGGCGAGCGAGAAGCACGGTTCCTGAAAGCTCCAGTCTGGGAATGGTAAGTTTCTGTTTGATTGGTGCGACTCTAGATTTGGAAAGTAGCAAATGCACTCCAACTTCTCCGGTAGAGTCGACCACCCTAAAGTAAACGACGGCAGCGTAGCCGCGTTCTGATGCGTCACTGAAACCTACGAGATCACAGCGAGCCGGTTGACTACTCAAGATGAATCTGGGTATCTTGGGAATATTTAAAAGATGGAATCCATCCAGGAATGCATCCCAAGCTTGAGTTGCTTCCTCAGGAAGTGGATCATCCCACGATAATTCCAATGCCCATAGACGTTGCATGATTACCTTGGCGTGGAAGGTAATAGGAGCCAGATATCCGCACGGGTCGTAGAGCCGAGCGATGTTGGAAAGAATGTCACGTTTTGTGTAGCATTTTCCGAGCTTCGATACGCGGTACACGAAGCTGTCCGTACTGGAACTCCATTCGACTCCTAAAATCTTGTAGATGTTGTCCCCTTCTTCGAACCGAAACGGCGTTTCGAGGTGATCAGAAGGACAACCTTCTAGAATGGCCTTGCTGTTGCTCACCCACTTCCTTAGTTGAAAACCTCCTTTGGCCAGCACATCAACGATCTGCCTTTGTAGTACCTTAGCCGACTCTACGTCTTGGCTGCCGCTGATGACGTCATCAACGAACGTGTCTTCCTGTAAAACGCGAGCCGCCGCGGGGTAAGCTTCCTTGTTGATGATAGCTAGCTCGTGTATGACGCGCATAGCCAGATACGCTGCGCTGGAGACGCCATAGGTCACAGTGGTAAGCTCGAATTGCTGGAGTGGCTTGTCAGGCGATTCTCTCCAGAATATAGTTTGGAATTTGCAGTCATCATCGTGCATCCTAACCTGTCGATACATCTGTTTGATATCGCACGTGAAGACGATGGCATGAGTTCTAAAGCGTAAGATAATATCCTCTATATTCTGCTGAAGTTTAGGACCTGGCATGAGAACCTGATTCAGCGACACCCCAGTGCTACTGGCGGCCGAGGCGTCGAAGACCGCTCGAAGCTTCGTAGTGCTGCTGCTCTCCTTAAGAACACCGTGATGAGGGATCCAGTACCTACTCCTGGATGGGGTACCAGCAGTACGTCGCATGTGACCCGATTCAAGATAGTCTGCCATGAATGCCGTATACATACTCTTCAATTTTGTTTCCTTGAGAAGCTTGCGCTCCAAGTTGTGAAACCGCTTGAGTGAGTTGTTGTGTGTGTCACCCAACGGCTTACACTCAGTCTTAAAAGGCAGCCGTACGATGTACCGACCAGTCTCGTCGCGCGTGTGGGTCTCTACAAAGTGCCTTTCACACTGAAGATCCTCCGGATCCTGTGCAATTTTAATAGGAGCCTCTTCCACCTCCCAAAATTTATTAAGGGTAGTGTACAAGGGTGTACCGTAGGTTCCAGGAATTAAAGTCGGTAATACTTTGTAACCGCTATAATGGTCTTAAATCTCCAAGCAAATCTCTCAACAAACAAAAACAAATTAAAATTACTAAGCAATTCTACGACAACATGTCGTTACCTAGTTTTCGCACGTAACAGCGACATCTAGCGTGAAATTCGCACACTAACCTATACTTAACTATGAATTGAACATATCGCCCACCAAGGACAGAATGTCCTTCACTGATCGCCCACCATAACAACATTGATCCATATGATCTTGGCGAGGGCTAAAGTTACAGTTGTTCTCTAAACTTACGACTAAACAATTAAATCACTGATTGACACAGTGAATAACATCTACATTTATTACAGGTGTTCCTGCTTAGCTCAACAGTCTTGATATATATTGCATACTTATTCATTAATTGGCAAAACACAAAGTTTTGAAGTTGGACGTTTTACAACTGAATTCTTATATTTTAACGACACCACTCTAGTCAACCCATCTGAGCCGGCGTGCTTGATGAGGATTCTACCAAAAAGCCACTTACTAGGAGGTAAATCGTCCTCCTTCACCAAAACAATGTCCCCGACTTCAGGTTCAGGTGTCTTGAAGGCCCACTTGTAACGTTGCATGAGATGCGTCAAATATTCATTAGACCAGCGTCTCCAGAAGTTTTGCAACATCTCTTGAGTGATCTGCCACCGTTTTAAAGTACTTATGGTTGTGCATTCATAGTTTGCCTCAGGCACGGTTACAAGTGGCTCTCCTATTAAGAAATGCCCAGGGGTTAAAGGGACAACTTCTGCTGGGTCACTGCTCAGTACAGACAAGGGACGCGAGTTGAGACATGCCTCTATTTGACTGAGCAGGGTGCTCATTTCTTCGTATGTCAAAGTCGACTCGCCAATGACACGTTTGACGTGATACTTGACCGATTTTATACCCGATTCCCATAACCCGCCAAAATTAGGTGCGCGGGGAGGGATAAAATGCCAGTTCGTTCCATGGACAGCCAGGCAATCGGCCACTTCTTGAGCCATTGCCGATTTCTCTACGTCGAATAACTCTCTGAGCTCCCTTGCGGCTCCGATAAAATTCGTTCCGTTGTCACTGTACAAGTTAGCACAGTGACCGCGCCTAGCAACGAACCGTTTAAACGTCTCTATAAAACCTCTAGAGGTAAGATCGCTTACTACTTCAATGTGTACAGCCTTTGTGACCATACACACAAACAAACATATATAGCCCTTATAAGCTTTATGACCTCTACCTTTGGAGGTCCTCAGCAAGATTGGGCCCGCGTAATCTACACCGCTATTTAAAAATGCTCTAGCCGGTGTAACTCTAACGGCAGGTAGAGTGCCCATAAGTTGGTTTTGTAATTTGGCCTTGTATCGCACACAAGTCACACATTTGCGTACGTGACTCTTCACAAGATTCTTCACTCCAATTATCCAGTAAGCTGATCGGATAAAGTTTTGCATCATCCTCGAGTCACCATGCAACGTTTTCCTGTGAGCATTGTCGACTATTAACTCTGAAAAATGTGATCTGTGTGGCAATATTATGGGTTCTTTAATGCTCTCGGATTCCTGTGATTTAGCTATTCGCCCGTTCACTCTTATCAATCCCTTCTCGTCGATAAAGGGGTTTAAACATAACAACTTCGACGATTTGGATCTAACTTGTCCGTAAGTTTGCATTTCCTTTATTTCTGTTTCAAATTCTGTAGCTTGACTTAGTTTAATGCAAGTTACTAATGCTTCATCTAATTCCTCTTTGTTCAAATAATTAATGCTTTGACCTTGTTTTATAATTTCCTTTTTAGTGATAAATCGTCTGCAATACGCTACAACTCGAATAAGTCGTTGCAGCGAAGAGTATTTCTCCAAGATTGACACGTTTATTTTAGCAATGTGAACTCTCAACGATTGCTCTTCATTTGTCTCATTGTTCTTCGGCTTTTTGTAAGTTAACTCTGTTTCCCACAGAAAATTCGGGCCGCATTTCCACAGCTCTAACTCTGCAAGCTCCGACGGCTGAACTCCTCGCGAAGCGCAGTCAGCCGGATTGTCCTTCGTGGAGACATGACACCATTGCGAAGATTCCAATGTGGAGTGAATCTCGGAAATTCGATTGGCCACGAATGTTTTCCAATTGCTTGGATGCTTGTTCAACCATGCAAGTACTACGGTCGAATCAGTCCAAGCCCTTATATGGTTTCTGGGGATATCCAAGACTCCAGCAACCTCTACTAATAGCTTGGCCAGCAAAACAGCGCCGCAAAGTTCCAAGCGCGGAATGCTGATCTGCCTAACGGGTGACACTCTGGTTTTAGCGCTAACTAGGACGACATGGACTTCTCCGTTCGCATTCACAACGCGCATATAAACAACCGCCGAGTATGCAACATTGGATGCGTCAGAAAACCCGTGCAATTCAGTGACGAGGTCATCTGCGTTTGTGAACATCCACCGTGGAATCGAGAAGTCTGTAAGTTGAGCTAATTCTTGACGGTAAGTAACCCAATCTTCTAAGATCCTCGTTGGTGGTTCTTCGTCCCAGCCTGTCCCCGCTATCCACAATCGCTGTATAAATATCTTAGCTTTTATCACACATGGAGCTATCCAGCCCAGGGGGTCGAACAGCCGCGCAACGTCAGATATAATTTTTCTTTTTGTTACAGGTGCAGACAACGGAGGCAGCTTTACTGAGTACTGAAATTCGTCGCTACATCTGTTCCAGGTGAGTCCTAGTATCTTTACTATATTGTCCTGTTTGAAGTCTAATGTTTTGTCCTGTTTGTTATGTTCTCCTTTCCCTGATTGTTCTATGACCTGCAGCAATTCATCTTTGTTACTTGACCATTTCTGTAGAATAAATCCACCTTCTTTTAATAGTGCATTCATCTCTTGGCAAAGTCTTATTCCTTCTTCTATTGTTTGGCAACCAGTCATTAGGTCGTCCATATAAAACTCCTTAGCGACTCTTTCTGATGCCATTGGGTATGCTTCTTTGTGATCTATGGCGACCTGATTGAGTGCCTTAACTGCCAGGTATGGAGCTGAAGCTGTGCCGAAGGTAACTGTGAGCAGTTTGTAGTCTTGTATTGGATCTTCTGAGTTATTTCTCCACACTATGCGTTGATAATCACAATCTTCTTCTGCCACTTTTACCATTCGGTACATCTTGACGATGTCAGCTATTAAGCATACCGGATGTTTTCTCCAACCCATGATCAAATGTCGTAAGTCTGGTTGCAATGTAGGTCCAACCATCAAGTTGTCATTTAATGACACGCCGTTTTCATTCTTGCAGGACGCGTCATAGACAACCCTGACCTTGGTGGTGGCCTTGTCCTCCCTGATAACTGCATGATGTGGTAAGTAGGTTGAGCTTTCTTTACCAAGCTCTTCCTTCGGTACCAGCGCCATGTGATCTAACTGTAAGTATTCATTTATTACTTCTGTGTATCTTTCCTTTAGTACTTTATCCTTTATAAACTTTCTTTCTAATGATAATAATCTTTTTATTGCAATCTCACGTGACTTTCCATTTTTGCAGGTCGGCTCCTCATCACGGAACGGCAATTTCACGACGTACTTGCCATCTTCGTCTCTACGTGTTGTGTTTGAGAAGACGTGTTCGCACATCCGTTCTTCCTTTGTTAAAATTTGTGAACTCAATAAAGGCTCGTTTTCCAACTCCCAAAATCTTTTTATTATTTCATTGTCCTCTACTTGTGTATGGAAAACGGATATGTTGCTATCTGTACCTGCAGTGTCCATTTGCCCAGACAGAATCCAGCCGAGGGCGGTGCACTGAGCTACCGGGGACCCTGCTGGCCCTTTCAATACACCCTCCTTTAGGATCTGGCTGTAGACTTCTGCTCCCAGTAAAATATCTATTTTACTAGGTGAATCAAAATTCTTATCCGCCAAACACAAGTCTTTTAATTGTACCCAATCCGGAACCGATATTTGCCTCTCTGGGAGCAAAGTTGTGATGTTTGTCAAAACGAAACATTTTTTCTCCATTTTAAAGCTCGGGTCCATTAGTGACTGAAGTTTTAACGTCACTGCTGCTTTTGACCTCATTGAACGCTGTTCACCTCCAACTCCCGAAATTGTAAGGTTGGCAGATGTTTTCTGCAATCCCAACCTTTGAACTGTCGCCTCTGTCACAAATGAGGCTTGTGAGCCCTGATCCAACAAAGCTCTAACTGGCCGGTACTGACCGGTTTTCGACTCCACATTCACGATTGCCGTGGGTAACAAAACTTGATTTCTTACCTGACCTTTCGAGAAACAAGTCACTACCGGTGTGGTCTCGTTAGACGGACTGGACCCTCCTTTAGAGTGTCCGCCGGTCGCTCTCTCACCTGAACCTTCTCCAACTGACTGACCTGAACAACCTGAGTGACCAGTTGGAACACCCTTTGGATGAAGCAAGGAATGGTGTTTTTTCTGACAAACTCTACAATTGGTGGCTTTTTGGCAGAATCTTACCCCATGATTGCTGCCTAAACAGTTATAACAAATCCTATTGTTAGACACAAACTCGTGTCTTTTCTCATAATCTAAGTTGGCGAATTTTTTACAAAAACATAACTTATGCTCTTCGCCACAGAATTCACAACACATTTTTACTATATTGGTCGCGTGCAACACTTTGGTGTAGCCCTTACTACTGGTTGATGCTTTTGAATTAAATGTCGTTACCCTATTTACATGTTTCGGCTCAATACATTCAAAAGCTCGATATCTTTGGGTTAAAAACGTTTGAAATTCCTTGAACGTAGGCAAGGAATCTGACGGCACATTAACTGCTACCTGCAACTCCCACTGCTTTCGAGTTTCACTATCTAATTTTAATGAAAGCAAATGGACCACAATCAGATCCCAAGCGTCCACATCTATACCTAAATTTTTAAGAGCAGCTAAACAATCGGAGGAAGTGTCTATTAATTCTTTCAAACAAGTTGCCGACTCAGTGGTTATATTCCGCTGACTGAGTAGGCGCTTAATAATGCAACTTGAAATATATTTTTTGTTGCTGTAACGCTCGACTAATTGTTTCCAGCACTGATCATAATTTGCGTCCGTCACAGGTGTGTGACGAATCAGCTGCTCAGCTTCTCCAGTCAAGAATCCCTTAAGATATTGCAATCTCTGGACGTTATCTAAAGCATTATTGTTGTGTATCATTGACACAAATAAATCTCGAAAAGTGGGCCACTCCGTATATATCCCTGAAAATGTGGGAATGATAATCTTGGGCAACTTGACTAGAGAAGACTTAGTGTTTACATCTTCATTCGAGCTCATATTTACCTTATTTACATTGTACTGGACCTTAAGCTCTGCTAAACTATGTTTTAACTCGCATTTGTATGACATGTATTGCTCTTCGGTTGCTTCATAAACATCACTTTTTACATATGACGTAGCCTGTAATAATTTGCCTTCAGCTGTTTGCAGCAGTTCTTTATGACCCTGCCGAAAATCATACCACAGCTGTTCCAATGCCTCGAGCTTGCTTTCAACATAATACTCTGTTATACGTTCCTTAGGGGACTTTTTGAAATTAGCTCTCGACTTAGTTATACGAGTTGACAAATCAGATTGAAAACTCAGCAAAGATTCCATGTTGAAACACTCAAATTAAATAAACAACAAACAACTATTTATCTTTTGCAAGTTTTATAATTTGTATGAGCAGACCGAATAAACTACCAAACATAAACACAACAGTAGCAGTAGCCCAACAATTTGATGAACAAACAAAAACAATTGAAGAAAAAAAAACAAAAAAACCAGTGTATTTTTTACCTGACGACACTTAGAAAAATTCGAGGTAAATTTGTGAAAAAATTACAAGTGTTTGGGACTTGGACGAAATCCAGCATGGATTCCCCGTACCTCCGTTTTTTCTCTTAATATTCTAAGTTCTAAATATGAAGCTAAATATTACAAGTTAAAGTTATTGCACTAAGTCCAGCACTCCTTGGTTATAAGGTTGAAAATTACTAAAACTCTTGATGAACTTGAACTGACGTTAAAGTTTTGATCTTCTTTGATATAAAGTTCAATTTCTCGTATCAAATAATATAAATGTACTCACGGTTTGCACTTGACACCTCACTCACACATACACCTATTTGCCACCTTGCTATGCTGTGACGCGCTCTGCTTTTAGCGCCCTCTCCGCTGTCCTCAATACTCAATCATTTATTGCACATAATGGTTATACAGGTGGTCTTAAAATAAAGTATGGTATCACATCATGTACCCTGTTGGGCGCAGCAAATAAGAAGGTGGACACTTAGGTACATATAATTCAGCATACAAAAAATAGTATTAATTAATTATATATCTTAGTTTTACTTAATTCTATTAACAAACTTATCATCTAAATATTCCTTTAAAGAGTAGTAGGTTTTCGAAAGTAACATTTGTTTTAATTTGCGTGTTACTGCCTCCTGGCAGTAACACCTGTTGTGCTTCAGCTTGGCTCCGCTAGGTGGCGCCACCGTCGCTGCGTACTGCCACTCAAATCGTTTCCCTCTGAACAGCAAGCCACTGCTACTATGGGAAACGATGCGAAGAGTAGCTCTGCTCACACGCACTGAACTACTACACCACTTCCAAAAATATCCGATTCGATGGACCATGTACAAGGGTGTACCGTAGGTTCCAGGAATTAAAGTCGGTAATACTTTGTAACCGCTATAATGGTCTTAAATCTCCAAGCAAATCTCTCAACAAACAAAAACAAATTAAAATTACTAAGCAATTCTACGACAACATGTCGTTACCTAGTTTTCGCACGTAACAGCGACATCTAGCGTGAAATTCGCACACTAACCTATACTTAACTATGAATTGAACAGGTAGAGTCCAAATTAGTTGAACAATGTAGAGCCACAATGTTGTTAGCAACAGCAAATTCAATGGGAGCTGCGCCCATTAAAACCCAACCAAATATTGAGGCGTATGCAGTGGGTAAGCCCGTACCCAGCTGTAATCTCCTTCCATCAAAAACTTAATCATAGAGGTCTACACCTATGAGAAGGTCGATGGGGCCTGGAATGGTGCATTTTGAATCCGCTAGTGAAATGTCCTTACACATTTCCAGGACCGACGGAGATACCTGAATGCTAGGAAGGTTCCCTGTTATGCGCTTAAGAATAACCGCAGATGTCACCAAGGCAGGCTGAGATGAGTTGACCAAAGAACGCATTCTATACTGCCACTGGTATGCTGAGCATTTGAACCTCCTAAACCATATAATAAGCCAGAGGTTGAGCGTGGGAGACGCAACTTCTGAGCTAAATTTTCCGTGATGATTGATACTTGGGACCCGCAGTCTAGTAGGGCCCTTACAGTGTGCAGGTGCCCATTGATATCCTGTAGACCGACCAAAGCCGTGCCCAACATCATGGTAGATTCACCGCGAATACCATGACTGTGAAGAGGTTGAACAGCGGAACTTAAGGTTGTATGTGTAGCCTCGGAGCAAGTAGGCTTTGGTGCCGGAGCAGGAGTGAGAGCGGGTGGTGATGCAGATGGCTGTGCAGCCTCTCCCTTCAGGTGATCGATATGTAATTTAGAATGATGACGACTATTGCATATTTGACACCTACTTTTAGACTGACACTTATTCACCGAATGTGTCCGCAGGCAATTATAGCATAAATGTTGAGTTGTGACAAATTCCCTACGCTTTGCTGGTGTCATATTATTAAATTTGTCACATGTATAAAGGACATGCTCACCATTACAGCATAAACATTTCAGAGAGTTGACAGTGAATGTCAGCTTAGGTTGATTGTGTAGTGCTGCGGTAGGTGGGGCCTTTGACCCGCTGACAGTTTCCAACACCCGAAGATGAATGTCCAAAAAGCCGAGAAGGTTTTCAAATGTTGGAATGTCATTTGGAGTACTGCTGTGGTTCATCTCGAATTTACCACGCAGCTCCACCGGAAGCTTCCGCAGTACAATGTGAAGCAATATAAAACTCCATGCCTTAATGTCAAACCCTAGTGCTTGTAATGCCTGAGTGTTTTCTTTTAGTGCATTTACAAACTTGCGTAAGCTAGTTTGATTTTGTTGGTTACTCAATGATAAAATGGCCTCCAAATGTTTATCAGCTATGAGCCTTTTGTTTTCATACCTATCCTTCAAAAGCCTATATGCAATAGTGTAGTTCTCCCCGGAAAGCTCTAAATGCCTAATTAAGCTCAGCGGTTCCTTTTCTAAAACACTAAGCAAGTAGTGCATTTTTTGAACAGATGACAGCTCTGCATTATTGTGAATAAGACTATCATACATAGCGATGAAATTTGGCCATTCTGTATACACACAAGAAAAGTGTGACAACTGAATTTTAGGTAAACAAACCTGGTTTGACTTTGAAAGGGTTGGCGTTGTTGTTGTTGTTATGATAGATTCTTGTAACACTTGAACGGAATAGTACATTTCGTAGAATTTATTGAACAATGCGTCAACATTAGAACGAACGTTTAAATCTTCGCAATCTGCCATGAACACATTGTAAGCCTCCTGAAAACGATCACGTATGTTATCTATGTCCCTATATCGAGCCTTGAAGCTCGCTACGCGCATCGGATCCTGACGAGACGAGCCGCTAAGTTCTGCCGCTAAGTTATACAATGTTGTCATGAAATTATCTTGAACATTCATAGCAATAAAACAAGCTTTATGCTGTGAACCACCAACAGAACCTGTGGGGGCATTATGCGCATCCAACGTATCTGGTTGTTTTAGTTTATCCGGCATTATTCCGTACGTAAACAACCAAAATAATATTAATCCTAGAGGTTATGTTTACTTGGAAATGAAATATGACTGACAATGACAACTGACGTTAAAATGACAGTGTTGCAAGCAAAATAATTTAAGGCCTATTCACACGCACCAATATAAAGTTGGATAGAATGTCGTCCAGCAAGTCTGATGACTAGCGATGATATACTACCGGTTTTGTCTATGGTTGCAAAGTTAAGAATCTACCTACGAACATTAATAAAATGTGACGATGAATTACGAAATGAGATGATTTGCAATAATTAATTTAGAAATAAGAGATGATGTCACCTTGTAATTAACTAATATTTGGGGCGAAGGACCAGAAACGAAGTAGCAAAAAGGGAAAGTGGTGGAAAACGCGTACCTGGTTCAAACGTAGCGCTGGCTGCAAGGTGGTGATGGCTGCCGGTCTTACGCACTTTTCTTCTTAGAATACTTCTGCGTTGATGTAGCGAATTAACGCTACCGATGACGGTAAAATGTGGTTGATATTGGCTAGTTCGAAGCCTTGGGCGAGTGACGGAATGGAGATAGTACTCGACATTGACCGACCCGAACCGTGTCTAGAGCTGAACTGGTTGGTTGACAGTGCTGTCAGTTGATGTCTTCATTCTACCCGCGTTTTCCAGGGATAGGAATATGAAGGTTTGGAGGTGGGTGACATTAAAAGGTGACATTTTAAATATTGATAGTCTATACTAAACAGTCCTTTTCCTACGAACACAAATCTCATCCTCCTCGCCACACATTCTACAGTCTTAACTATCCGATAGTCCTGTAGGGAAGGTGCTCAAAGTTAGAGGAAGACGCAATACAATATTAATACATTTATTAAAGATCGTTGCGAGAAGTACAAGTAGCGTGGCCCGGAGGCCAAAGCCTCGGGGCGACTCCTTGACGTCTTTAACTCTTCTTCTATTTATAGGCTTCCAAACAGCTTGATTTGAACTACGAATAGTGCTGTCCAGCCAGCACTGTAGAGGTTGCATAGACGACCTCTACAGCCCCATCTTGGCCAAGAGATCCTTGACCCCGAAGTGACCTATGAACCACCCCACCCACCCAACCCAGATATAATTCTAAGGTGCTTCCTACTGGATTTCCAGAGTTTTCTGGTCCATCCCGAGTTCACTCCTATTATGGAGAGCTAAGAGTGCCCTAAGCCAGCCTCATTCCTTCACTCATGTTGGTATTTGGTTTTGGCGTAGGCTTTAAAGGCCGATATTATGGTTCCCTGCGAGAGTCCCACAAATGGTTCTGGACCTACAAAGTGATTTGTAGAGCCCCCTCTTGCAAGCTTACCTGCTCTTTCGTTGCCGATGAAGCCCTTGTGCCCTGGTATCCAAATTAGTTACACCTTATTGTGCCTATGAGGCCCATAGTAAGTGACCACGATTCCGTGCCTAACGTCATCACTGCCAGTGATTGGTATGGAGCTACGATATAAAGGAGTTCCACGCGTACGGAGAGTATGTTACATTATATTCATATTCATATTATTTATTGCATCCATAGTTGTACAGATCTTATTATATATGTATATTGTTATATATGTATTAATTATACTATAATGGTGTTCAAAAAATAATCTCTACATACCTAGGGTAGGGTAAAGGCTCAACTTTACAGAAAAAAAGGATAGTAATCAGTATTTTGTTTTATCAATTAGTTACAAAGAACGATAAATATACAAAGCTTAAAATGTATCTTTACTGTCCCTGAAATAAAACGTATTTGTTTAACAATTGCCTTTTAGATGTTTTCAATTTTAATTTAAGTAAGTGATGTATGCGGATATTAAGGTAGCGCACGATGACCGCTTTAATTAAATCGGTTAAGTACATGGTTAGAAGCTGGAAACTCACCTAACTGATGGTTTGATATACCATCAAAGATGTTTGAGCCGATGAATTGTCGTAGTATTTGTATTGTTAAAACTTCTTTTTTTATATTACCACCATCTATATTTTTCATGATTTTTTCTGCCACTTGACATATCCGTATAACATCTTTAGATGGGTACTGCAAACCTCCTTTATCTTTAACTATTATTAACTTATGAAGATTCGGATCTTTTGGTGTTATAAGCGCACTCGCGCAAATGTTACAGTTTATCGATTTGATCATTTTTTTCACAATATACCCGGCTATGTGTGCAATAGCATGGTGACTGAAGTCTGAAAGTTCAAAGTTGGAATCATCATAATCGGAATAGTCAAGAGATTCATTTTCTCTCAAGGTACTCTCATCCTCTGCGGTATTCAGCCCCGATGTTCTGTTAATGCGTTCCTCCGCAAATTGACAACTGTTCTAATGCCGTTTCCCGTATTGAAATCTTTCAATTCGACATGCACCAACATTTTTTTGTAGGCAGATATAAATTGCCTTGCCGTAGGATTATTATTCGATCCTCCATGGGACCTTATATTGCAAAATAATAGTTCCGAGTGGTCCTGGCTCAGCTTGTAGAAAGGCAAATATATTCAAATGTTGCTCTCAATCAAGCTAACATATAACTGCCTTGACGCCTGAATGCAGCACAAAAATCCAAGAAAACCAGTCTTTCTTAAACTTTTTATGGCAAGAGTTCTGTCTACTAGCCTCAGAGAAGATATGTATTGGAATGCCATGCTCAAAAATTCGAATACACTGTTTGCATTGTTTTTGTTCAGTGCCTTTTTGAAGCCGTATTGGTGCAGATTTTTTGAATTGAATATATCAAATATATTGTTAAAAATCACTAAAAACTTTTCTGTAGGCCCACTGAACGCAAAACTTTCCATTTGCAAGTCTTCTCTGCAAAATTTGATCGCTTCAGCAACGCTAAAACTAAAGAGTTGCGTAGCCAGTTTAACTTTCATTCTCTCATTTTTGAAATTGATAAGTCGGTCTTTTACTTTATTAGCCAAATGGAAAGTTTCTGTGTATTGCAGATTGTTTAATAGCTCTAAATATTTCCATTTTATTTTATTCCCTTCTGCATCTACAAAGGGCCCGTAGTTTTCAAACGAATTTCTTATTAACTTTATCATATGACATGGATCTAGTACCGCAACAACAGGATCAGGCGTTGCTGGGTGATCAAATTTAACCTTAAAATCCTGAAAGCAGCAACCAAGATGTCCAGCCATTGAAACGTTAGCAGAGCAGCCATCAAAAGTTAAAGCCACAATTTTGATCCCCACACTGTGAGACATCTGCAAGCACTGCTTTACAAGTTCAGCACGCTGTATTCCGGTGACACCGTCGACGAGAAAAAATCCCACGGGTACTTTAAAGTTGCTATTAATTGCTGTTATTAAAAACACCAATCCTTCTTTTGCCTCTGCTAAGTGATCACCCTCTAAACCAGTGCCCATGTCGACATACCCGTGTAGCTTTTGGCCATCCCATTCTATGCGACGCCGAATACTCATCTCGTCTATCACTAATGTCGCAACAAGTGGTGATGTTGACGACTCCGCTTTGCATTTTAAGGCTGCGAAGGCTTCTTTCGTAAAACCGGGGTCTCCACCAATTTTCGAGTACCACTTTTTTAAGGTCCTAGGATGGGGTAAACTTGTGTTAAATACTCTTCGCACGTATTCGTATGCTTTTGGAGAATAAAAGTTCAAAGTAAGCGCGAAACTACGTAAGGCTGGAGAGTACTTTATCTTTGAAACTATACTGGCTTCCACATTGGCAATTTGCCGCCCAATTAGATCTTGGACCTGAAACATAATTCTACTGTAATAATACGTACGTCTGAACACCTGTCGTAATATTTCGATCAAATGTTTTAAAACAACGGTTTGTGCTGAAAATGTAACATCTGTCACAGACAATTTTCGCGTGGGAATAAATAGCTTATACAAAATAAGCTAATGAAATAAGGAATAAACAGTGAGTTAAGGTATAAGTAGAAGTGCAGGCAGAGTGCATAACTATATAAAAGAACGCATGAGTGGTATATTCAACACAATTACGATAGCCATAAGTTACAAGTATTGACAATTTGACATTTAATTCAAGCGATTTTTTTCCGACCAAATTACTACACCGGAGACATTTTAAAGCATGGTTAAGTTTAACAGTGAACCAATGAGCATATTGTGTATAAAAAATTATAGTGAAAATATAATATGGAGAGAAATAGGTTCGTCAGTATCGTAGCCAATCAGAATCCATAATACCTTCGGGAATGTAAAGAAATATGCAAAGGTAAGCATTTTTTAAAAGGTTGATATGTACAAACCTGCACATTAAGATTTTGTAAACTTGCTAGGTTCTCATTAGTCATAGCAAACTTTTCCTTCAATTCTTTCAAAATGTCTTCCACTTTAATTAACTTTCTTTTTAATCTGCGACCTTGGGTTTGTAACCTGTTGATTTTCAGTTTTTGACTTTTCATTTTATTTTCAGACCAACGCAACATGGCACTAAGTTTCTGTTTTCGCGGAGTTGAGTATGTAGATCCTGGTAGCGTAGTTGTATCCATTCGTGATTTCTTTGGACTTATAAGACATTCTGGGGTAAAGTCACTCACCCGACCCGTTTCTTGGCAGGACTTCGTCCATCTTCATTTTTACGCATTTTTTTTATTAAAAACTCCGTTTTGTCAATGTTCTAGGCATACACTCGACACGACTTTTTTTCTGTGGAATTATGCTCTCGCATTCCTCCGCCGCCCGCTTTTGGACTGCTTTTGGTGAGGTTTCAACAGTATGATTATGTGTAATGGCACTTTCATCCATTCGCGGTTTCTTGTTGACTTGAGGGCTACACTCATTGGCGAAATCGGCCTTCCTTTTCTTCGGAAGGTTCGAGCTCGTTTCACTATCTGCATGATTGTGCTATAAAAAAGAATTACATAGTGTCTGGTTAAATACGTAACAGAATGATGATTGCACTTGGCGATAAAGAGGCAATTACTACTCGCTACGCTCCAAGAAAACGCCACGTGCACTGTGCAGGCCAGGGGAAGATGTAAAATGTTGTACATACGACAGCAATCGCATAACTAACGCCCTTTTATCCCACTCGGGCCGGGCGACAAATACTATTGTATTGTACCTACGTACTATTAGTTGACTGAGCTTGCAGTAGCAGGAGCCCAATGAAAGAAATTTAAAACATACAAATATTTTTACTTACATCCATTACTGTGACAATTTTTTGGGTTGGAACAGCCGTGCTATTTAGATACCTATAGCCTTTTGCGGTGATGAGAAAATCAGTCTGGCTGAAATGAACTGAACATATCGTACTTGTTTTTGCTGGCATCCAATTTTGTCTCCCTGTCGCATCGATCCATTTTTCCTTCTGAAAAGGATCTTTAGGAAATCTGAAAAGCAGTAGGAATACAATTTCAGTCTTTTATTTCAAGATGCAGAAATGCATTGTGTTGGTAAAAAGTGCACATAAGATGTACACTTTTTACCAACTCAGTTATATTGAAGCAGTGGTTGCACGCTTGTTTGCCACCACCGTGGTAAATACAAAAACTTTAAAATGATTTCAAATAAAATAACGCCATTTTATACGTAAGTTTAAGAAGTTACGAGTACTATTACATGTAGGTACGTGGAAATGATATCATAATCATAAGTCAGCCTCGTATGTAATTAAAATGATTATTACATTAATTTTAATTTTTTTATACTCGATAACTAGGAAACGCTAGAAAAAATTCACTCAAACTCTGTACAAAACGAATATCGATAACTTTATCGACAACAACCTCTCCCTATTTTCGAGAGTTCAATGTACGATCGAGTAGCGAACGTTCTAGAATCGCTCCATTTAATGACCTAGACAGAAATCGACCTTATTGTATTCACACAGAGTTCATTTTTGTATTGTGCATTGCTTTAACATGCCTTACAGAATAGAAAATTTAGAAATTAATAAAAATTTAATGAAATACTACTTACCGATGATACGAAATGCCACCATGGGTGATGTTTTTGGTGCGGCTATCGTTTTTGCACTCCAAAATGGAGCAATAAGGCATATGTACAGCGGAATCCTTTTATTTTGCGTTTTAGATGACACAACCGGCTTACTCAAGGTTCTGCGGCGAACTAGGATGCGCGGAACTCCGCGTAATAGTGCCACACGCGACACGCCTACTTTACACTTCTACTGTTTTTACTGTTCTGTGATAAAAACGCTGCTACACGCTACGGCGTAGCACACGTAGCATTGCGTGGTCTCAAATGGTTTAAAGTAATTTAGCTTAAAATGAGTACGTATTTGATTGAAACTTTTTGTAGCATTCCATTCACTTAATTATTTGTTTTATGCTTTCTCGAAATTATTGAATTGAAACTTCGTGTCCAACCATTTACGTTCGAACGCAAGTCATATTTTGGGTTTTATTAGATTCAGTTTACGGTCAGTGAATTTCCAACTATTTAGTCATTATATCAAACGTAAAATTGCGCACTCGTTAGTCACGGTTCTCTTCGCTTTTCGAAATGTCCTTTGCGTATAGGATAAAATAGTAGTTCGTTTCTGTTATTTCTTGCAACAAGATCTTTAGGTTGATCCCTAATTTGTAAACTTTCTTAAATGATTACGAGTTGGTAATTGTAGGATATTAATACTCTCCATAAAATAAATATTTACATTCACGTTCTCGGAAACGTTTTTGTTGAGTCCGCCTTGTTTTTCCTTGTTTAGGATTGGCCTAGGAATCAACGCGGATGTCTAATAAAGTCCTCACCGGCTTTGTTAGATAAAATAGTCAAAGTTTCGGGTAAAATCACTTTTCTGAATAAATGTATTGTTAATTTGTTTTCTCTCTCTCATCCCTTGTTTGATTTATTTTATTTCCCTTCAATTACAACCCTACCATTTAGATTTTAGCAGCTTTAGGCTTCAGGAATTTATGATACTTTTAGAACTTTAAATCTTCAAATTTTCCAGAGCTTCGGGTTTCAGATTTTCATGTAGAGTAAGTATTTAGGTAGGCTGAAGTAGGCAGGGCTTTTAAGTTTAGATATAGGGAGGATGTTACACCGCGACCTTTACCAGGTTATCAGTCCACCTTGTGGGGGGCCTACCCACGCCGCACCTTCCGGTGTGGTCGCCACTCGAGAACCTTTTCACCCCAAAAGTCATCGGTTTTACGTGCAATATGCCCCGCCCAATGGCACTTAAGTTCAGCAATTCGGAGGGCTACTTATATCGGTTACCTTGGTTCTGCTGCGGATAGCCTCATTTCTGATGCGATCGCGCAGATAAACCCCCAGCATAGCCCTCTCCATTGCCCTTTGAGTGACTTTGAGCCTTCTTATGAGGCCCATAGTAAGCAACCACGTTTCCGTGCCATATTTCATCACTGGCAACACACACTGGTCAAAGACTCTCGTCTTGAGACACTGCGGAATATTGGACGAAAAGATGTGCCGTACGAATGCTGCCAAGCCGAGTCGGATTCGACGATTGACCTCTTTCTCAAAGTTGGACCTACCTAACTGAACAGTCTGTCCTAGGTAAACATAATCGTCTACAACTTCGAGCGTAAAGTGTCCGATTGAAATAGGATTTGGTACTACACTACTTTTTTACTTTTGGTACTAGAGAGAGGTACTAGAGTAAGAGAGGTAGTGCACAGCGGAATGTCATCTCGCTCGTATGTGGAGCAGCCCAACTGAGGAAGTACCTCCACCTTACAGAAGACCGCAGCCATAATAGCACCACTGCTTTGTAGTGTTGCTATATTATTGCATGCTATGAAGCAAGTGGTGTTGTGTTCCTGGTGGTGAGTAAGGTCGCCAGAGCTCCTTAGGATGCGCTGTATTGGGAGTGAGGGACCTGCATGTCTCTATCTGCCAACACAGCGAATCCTCAACTGAATAAAGGGTCGGCAACGCGTTTGTGATTCTTCTGAAGTCACAAGTGTCCATAGGCGACGGTATCAGCTTAACATCAGGCAGGCTGTAAGCTTGTTTGCCACTGTCGTAGTATATAAAAAAAAAAAACTTTACATATTGTATGAGAATGTTTCCTCGTTTGTGGCATTTCAAGCCGGAAAACATTTTTTGTCCTCTTTGCAAGTGTCATTAAAGTTTGAATACCACAAATTCCTGATCGGTTAATTCCGAAATAAAAGCCAAAACCATGTGTAAGTACTCCTAAGCCTAATCGAGTAAAAAGAGCAGGGAGGGTAATTCCAATAAAAAAAGTAACAATTATGTACCTTATGCGACAAACGAACGTTTTCAAGTGTATTCGGATTTACCCGAACCAATTCGGAATTACACGTTTGTAACAAAAAAATAACAGATTTTAAATGCTTGTATTTTAAAAATCTTACATTATTTATGAAAAATTCTGTAATCGATTGTTAGGCTATACCATCTATGTAGTAAGTAAATTATTCACTATTTCCGTCTAAAACCCTTGACTGACTGGTTCATGGAGACACATACACCTTTATCAACTAGTGCAAACATCATTTGGAATTACCCTAGTGCACCAATTAACGTAAAGCAAGTATTTGTGTTAATTTAAAATTAAATTTTAAACATTTAAAATGAAGCCATAAAGTTACTCACCTCTGTAATCAAACTCACGTAAGTATGTACCTAGTAGGTACTACCTACGCAGTCGTCTCCCACAATGCAAGTCTGAATATACACTGACATTGGAACAGTATTTTCAGAAATTTATTATGTCGCCAAAACCGACGTCATCAATAGGACTCTATTCAACATATTTAACATGGCAATCATAAGTCTTTTAAAATACAGATTTAATTTCATGGAAATCTTGATGTTTTACCATCGCGATTTTCATAGGTATTAAAGTAGTTTACTCCACTACTATAAACCTCCAAAGTAACCGATATAGCCCTCCGAATTGCAAAACTTAAGTGGTAGTGGGCGGGGCACATTGCACGTAGAACCGATGGCCGTTGGGGCGGAAAGGTTCTTGAGTGGCAAGCACGTACCGGCGGCGGCAGGCGCAGTGTGGGTAGTACTGACTAGCACTAGCTATTCCTGACACGCAGACAGACGGACCTACAGCGGAGGCTTAGTAACAGGGTTCCGTTTGGTATCCTTTGGGGACTTGACCCTAAAAAATATCAAGT
Source organism: Epinotia brunnichana (assembly GCA_963854355.1). Classification (NCBI taxonomy): domain Eukaryota; kingdom Metazoa; phylum Arthropoda; class Insecta; order Lepidoptera; family Tortricidae; genus Epinotia; species Epinotia brunnichana. Next base: position 11,085,851 of record OY977954.1, read on the forward strand.
TGAATTCCCTGACCCCAAATATGTATATTTTGACACCAAGTTTTAGATTCTAAGTGATTTAGAGTTCGAGATTTAAAAAAAGAGGCGGCCGGCGGAGGAGTTGTTTTCTATCAAAAACTTAAAACTACATAAGTACCTAACTAGTTACCTGAAAAAATAATCAGTGCTTTTGTCCGGCGTGTCCACATTAACGACAAATTGCTCCAGCAATCTGCCCCACTAATAGAGTACCACAATGACCTGTCCTGCGCCACCTGCTTCCAGCGGACTCCCGCGACCCGAGGCGAACCAAAAGGCGGACTATCTATATACTCAGTGACAGTCAAGCGGCCCTTAAAGCGCTTACGGCGCCGAAAGTGGACTCTAGACTTGTTTATAATGGCGTCCAATGAAGAGGGCTATGCTGGGAATTTGTCTGCGCGATCGCATCAGAAATGAGGCTATCCGCAGCAGAACCAAGGTAACCGATATAGCCCTCCGAATCGCTAAACTTAAGTGGCAGTGGGCGGGGCACATTGCACGTAGAACCGATGGCCGCTGGGGCGGAAAGGTTCTCGAGTGGTGACCACGTACCGGAAGGCGCGGCGTGGGTAGGCCACCCACAAGGTGGACTGATGACCTGGGAAAGGTCGCGGGAGTCCGCTGGATGCCGGTGGCGCAGGACCGGTCATTTTGGCACTCTTTGGGGGAGGGCTATGTCCAGCAGTGGACGTGGAGTGGATGATGATGATGAGGGGATAAAAACTATTCTATGTCCTTCCCCGGGATTCAAAGTTACTCCATACCAAATTTCATCAAAATCGGTTCAGTTTTTCAAGCGTGAAGAGGTAGCAGTCAGACATACAGAAAGACAGACAGAAAGACACACTTTTGCATTTATAATATTAGTATGGATGTGGATTAATTTGGATATAATATGAACGATGGAGATTATTGTACAAGCTATATAGTACCATTGTTCAAAAAATAATAAAATCTTAGATAAGAATAAAAACATAATAAATATCGCATACTATTAATGTGTTACTTTCGCTTTTTCCTATTCATAGATACTATGATGGTAAAAGTTATTATCAATATCATAAGCTACGCACTACGCACATCACTAGTGCAAGCTAAAAAATCGATGGACGTCTGTTGCCGAGCGGCCGAACTACAATGTTTCGTTGACGCGTCATAATTCGGCTACTTAACGCTAGATGGCAGCACTTTCTTTGCAATTATTAGATTTTATTTTCGGACGTCGTAAGTAACAGACAAACACAACGTAATTTCGACAGCGTAGCCCTGTCATAAGGTTTAAAATATGTTAACATGCCGAGGTTTATAATTTCATCTGTAGTAAAACGCCACGGCCAATAATGTTCAAGATTTCTTTGTAGGTAACAATGTGGTAGTGTGAGTACTGGCGACAGCGGTTCTGCTTGCAATTGAGGCGTATGCCACTTCCACTGTTTTTTCTGTTCCGTGGTTTTTATGCTCTGTAGCGGAAATCGTACGTAGAGGCATGACGCATATGTGAGTCATTTGCCCTGAATGAATTAGGAAGGAGTAACCTACCAAGAGAATGTCAGAAATAACATGGTAAAGGCCCTGTAACACACAGAATACAGTCACCAAATCATAATATGTATCTAGTAATATTTGTTTTCAACATGCACATGCACACATAACTAAGATTAATCATGAACATCCTGATAAAATATTATAGTGTATTCCATTGTAGGATACTGTTCTTGTATTGACCCTGATTGTAGTCTTGACTATTTTCTTTTATTTAAATTGTTACTACACATGTGGTCGTTTAACGCGATGAGTGTGTACCTTTGCTTGCTTAGCGCCTAAAGAGTAATGTTATAAACGATTCCTGGGCGGTCTTCTAGGTAAATTTTCTTAAGGCTGTATAACGTGATAAATTTAATTGTTCGTGATCGTTTTTTTAGGCGGTTAACAATATTTTTTTGTGATGTTAATTCTGTGTTGTAAATGTTTTTCTACGTGAAACGTTTTTAGGAAAGTGAAATAAATTACTATCGTGTTGAGTTTGCAAGTGTATTATTTTACACCGAGTTTTGCTGCAGTACCTACTGTTTGTACGAGGAGATCCATTTCCGTATTTAAAGTGTGAAATTCGGCATTTTCATGTGATTGTAGATACAGGGTTCCTTAAAATAAAATAAAATAAAAATCATTTAATTCAGACTCAGAGTCCATAAGTTTGTTAGTACATAAAATAATTTTAAAGCTAAGTGTTAGTAGGCAAAACAGAAAAGAAAAGAGAAGTATAATTTGTACGCTGAGAGGCACTGTAACGTTTAGGGCAAAACTCAGAATTATTTTACCCTCCCCGTCACAATGCCAACCCAGTGCCCTAACATAGGGCAATCCCAACGTCCTTCCAATATCCTCAGAATGCTGTTCTCACTTCCTCGCACTCGTCTCAGCAGCGAGTCAACCCTCTTGCGTATGATGGCATGGAAGCCATCAGTGTGCGCTTCGGCAAACATGCCTGACGCACTGCAGTGACGAGGCAGCTTGAACAGCATCCTGAAGATATTGTTGAATTGCACACGTAACGCATTGTAGGCTCGCTTTGTATGCCTCATCCATAGACTTCACGTGTAAAAAGACGTACAATAGGCTTTAAAGAGTGTCAGCTTGACTTCCCTTGTACACCGTGCAAATCTACGGATGAGCATTTTGCCCCTGATTGCTACGGCTCTTCTCTCCTTTTCGATATCCAGGTCATCATTCATATTCATATTCATATTCACTTTATTCATAAAACCGGTTTACATGTCATTAAGTTAGATAAAAAGTTATAAATTATACATTAATTAATAAAAAAAAAAAAAAAAATAATTTAAATTCATTACAATTATACAATGATACAATTAAAATCGAAGCACAAAGTTAAATCAAACATTACATTAAAATTTTAAAATATTACAGCAACACAGTCTTGTATTTGTACAACATAAATTCGTTGAATGTGTAGAACGGGTGATCGACAAGCCATATTTTTAATTGACGCATAAAGCTACATAGGCTGGGAGCGTCTATTACATTTTGCGGCAATTTATTATACACAGCAGGTCCCATCACATGCGTGAGTCTGCTTGATTTTTCGAGTTTGCGACCAATGACTGCGAGTTTTCCGGCGTTGCGTGTGTTCAAATTGTGGATCATCCCGTTTGATTTATAATCCGCTATGTTGACTCTGACAAAGACTGCAACTTGCATGACGATGATTGCAGGCAGTGTGAGAATCCCTAATTCCTTAAATAGTTCCTTTGCAGGCGTATCTAGCGGGACTCCAGCGATACTCCTGATGGCGCGTTTCTGAAGGCGAAAAACTCTTTGCCACTGGGCACAGCGACCCCAGAGTTCGGCGCCGTACTGTATAAGCGAGTGAACAGTGGCAAAATAGCAGGCGCGAGCAACCTCTGGAGCCACTGCTTTCGCCACCCGGCCGAGAGCAAAGCAAGCACTACCAATCCTTCCGCATATTCTCGGTTACTCTATGACCCAGATATTTAAACTTACTGGATACTTTTAGGGCCTCATCGTTCAAGATGACCGAAGGTACACTTTGCGGATTATACTTACGGGCTTTAAAGATCACCATCTCACTTTTATTTGAATTGTACCTAAGACCATGTCGTTCAACCTTAGTAACAAGCGTTCCATACATCCAGAACTATTTATTTACGCAAAAAAACGAACTCAGATTTTTAGACAGTTTCGACCGGGTTCGATTCCCGGGCGTGTGTGAGGCTTTTTTGAAAATCTCTGAATGCAGTTTTGTTTCTTTTTAAAAATAAAGGAATGGCTCTTTTAAGTAAAATGAGTCAGCTTAAGGATTTAAGTTAGTTTCCCTCCAGGGCCCGACTTATCTTTCCACCTTGTATAATACTAAAGGTACTGTACCTATATCTACCTTATTAAATTGATTGTCATAATCAAGTAAAAGAAAATACAGATGCATGGAATTGCAGCACTATAATTCCACTCTTGCTCACTCTTAGGTACCTAATAATGGACATTACGTCACAGAAAATAATTACTCAAGTGCAAACCACTTGTGTTTAAATTGCGTTATCTACACCATCAAGGCGTGTGACACTAACAATGCCAGTACACGCTCCCTACAAAAACATTATGATAAACAAAGTGTTTTCCAAATTTCTAATCACATCAAAAAATAAAAATAAAAAAATTTCGCTCAAGTTTTTACGAGATTTTTTGCAATTTTATGTTATTTCTACTCAGAATCACGATATCTTTCCATCCCAATTGGAGAAAAAAAGTGCCCCAATATTTCCATATAGTTTGAACTTTCCTACTGTGTTACCGCCGCCATACAAAGTGTATTAGAATAGACATGTATAACGTATGTGCGCCACGTCAGCGCGCCGCCGTTGCCTACCATTCTCACGCCGCCCCACAGCCGCCGGCAATTTGAACCGGTGTGGAAACTCTTTTCCACACCGGTGTGGCTAGACGGACGCCAACAAGCCCCTCCGACCGAGCGACCTTGGTCAGCACCGACCGCTGTAGTATGAAATTTTCCTGCAAACAACTGTCTACACGGTCGGTGCGGACCAAGGTCACTCGGTCGGAGGAGTGTGCTGGCGTCCGTCTAGCAGACACTTTACGATTCCAAATTGTATGATATTTAGTACTCATCTTGGCGTTGGTTGTTTGTTTATTTATTTCCTTGCAATCGTAGTGAAAATCAACAGAATAATTTTTAATTATGAATTACGTGGGTCACTAGGAAAGTTTTGAGATACTCTCAATTTATAAAAAAAACGCAACTAGATTGAACCTTTTGTTTTAAGATAAATTATTTGTAATTCGAACATAAAAAACCATTTGATCAAATATTTAAAAATAAAAAAATGAAGGTTGTTTTTTGTTTCAATTCCGCGGGTTTTTATCGTGAACTATGGATTTCAAGCGAGAACATTTTCGTGCGATGATTTCGTACGATTATAAATTTGTATTAAATGAATGTGAGTGCAGAGAGCGATTAGTTTCGGAGTTTGGGGACTATGCACCATCGCGTGCAACAGTTTTCAGATGGTTTGCTCAATTTGAATAATCTAGGACTTGGTATCTTCGGTATTAATATCAGCTCAATAAAACAACGTCTAGCAGCTAGCGAGTTTAATCCGAGACAAAGGAATAATATTCTACCCTAAACATATAAATGCAAACTTAAGACTACCCACATATATCACACCTCCACCCTTATTTGCTAACGCTCCTTCACTTGTGTTACACCTTGATTTTTAATCTATTTCTAACCTAAGTTTCCGTAATATGCGGTGCGGTAAGGGCCGGAGCTTAATCGGCGACCGAGTCTCTGGCGGTCGTCGCGGTGGTGGTGAAGGAAGGGACTGATTCGGTTCTTCACTATTACGTGCATTAACTAATACTGGGCCATTTTCCCCATCGCTTATAACTGTCGAGCCCCTCTCCCTAACCACCTCCGTCTGTCTACTCGGCTGCACGACGCCGCTCTCACCCCCGTCCGCCTCTGCTATCGTATCCGGGCAGGGTACGGTCGACATACGGGATCTGTGCCTGACTTGGTCTATGTGTCTAACAATTGACTTTCCGTCCTCCCTATTCAGCGTATACGTACGGGAGCCCTCTGCTCCAACAACTGCCCCCTTTAACCATTTATCCTCCGCGCCGTAGCCACGCGCCCAGACCTCGTCCCCCGGAGCGAGCGCGCGCCGCGTGCCCCCCGCGGCCGCCACTTGCCGCGCCTGCGCCGCCCGCACACGCTCCTCTAGCGCGGCGTCCCCGCGCAGCAGGTCGAGCCGGGTGCGCAACGAGCGTCGCTGCAGCAGCATCGCTGGACTCTCCCCAGTCGTGCTGTGCACGCTAGTCCTATATGCTAACAGATATGTTTGCAAAGCCGCATCAACATCTACACTATCCCTGTATGCTTTTTTAATGGCGCGCTTGCATAATTTAACCGCACATTCGGCCGCTCCGTTAGAAGCCGGGTGATAAACGGGCGAGAATGACTGCCGCACTCCACATTTTATCAAGAAACCCTTCAGTTCTGAGCTAGAAAATGGCGGTCCCTGGTCCGACACAAATTGTTCGGGCACCCCAAAACGCGCGAACATCGGTCTCTATGACTACTAAAAAGGTCTTGCCTTTTAAAGACAGAAAGTCCGCATGCAGTCTAGTCCACGGGCGCGGCACGTACTGCCATGGCGCGGGCGGCGCTCGCGGTGGCGCTGGCGCCTCCGCCGCGCACACTGCGCACGCGCGGCACAGCGCCTCCGCGTCCGCGTCGATGTTCGGCCACCACACGTAGCTGCGGGCTAAGGACTTAGTTTTAACTATGCCCATATGGCTAACGTGCAACTGCTTCAGAATCGACGCTTGTAGCTTTGGCGGTACCACGACACGATAGCCCCACATTACGCAACCCCGGTCTACGTACAGCTCGTTGCGACGCGAAAAATAAGGTTTCATTTCATCGTCCGGACATGACGCGGGCCAACCCGATTGCACGTACGCGAGCGTCCTACTTAGTACCCTATCCTTCGCGGTTGCTATTCTAACGTCGTTATTTGTTATAGGCAAAAAATCTTCCACAAAATTCAAATACGTCTTTTCCCCGGTCTCCTCTTTTCTGCCTTTTGCCTGAGGGAGTCGTGACAGAGCGTCCGCACAGTTTCTAGCCGATGGCACGTACTCGATCTTATAGGTATACCCCGATAGAATCACGGCCCACCGCTGGAGTCGTGACGCAGCCATGACCGGAATGCCTACCTTGTCTCCAAATATATATGTCAGGGGCTTATGGTCTGTTCGTAACGTAAACTTTCGGCCGTAGAGGTACTGATGAAACTTACGAATTCCGTAAATTATCGCGAGGGCCTCCCTGTCGATTTGAGCGTACGCGTGTTCTGCCGGCGTGAGGGTCCGCGAGGCGTACGCGACGGGGCGCTCGCCAGCCGGCGTGAGGTGCGACAGTACACAGCCTACGCCAACGGCCGACGCGTCCGCTGTCAAAACCAACGGCAACTCGCTCGAGTAATGAACTAGCACCTCACTAGAAACCAAAGCATCCTTCACCGATTCGAACGCTGCCTGACACTCCTTGCTCCAGACAAACTTAACCCCCGATTTTAACAAATTGTACAACGGTTTTAATACCGTACTAATGCTCCTTACAAATTTTGCGTAATACATTATTAAACCTATGAAAGATCTGAGCTCGGACACGTTTTGTGGCGCTGGGGTTTTTACAATTGCCTTGATTTTGTCTTGACAAGTGTGTACTCCAGCTTTACTTATCTCGTGACCCAGATATTTAATAGATTCCGCGAAAAACTCACATTTATCTTTCCTAACGCGTAAGCCATATTTTTGAAGCCGTTCAAATACCCTGTTCAAGTTATCGATATGCGACTTCGTATCGTTTCCCGTTATTATGACGTCATCAAGGAATACACCTACATGTGGTAAATCTGCAAACAGTTGTTCCAGGCGCCTTTGAAATATTCCCGGGCTTGACGCAAGGCCATAGACTAAACGATTATAACGAAATAGACCCTTATGGGTATTTATTACGGTGTATTTTCGTGATTCATCGAGTTCAAATTGGGCATACGCTTGCGACAGGTCAATTTTACTGAAACGCTCGCCTCCGTGTAAGCGTACCAGTAAATCCTCCACCCTAGGCAATGGATACCGATCTACCTCTAATACCCTATTTAACGTTAATTTGTAGTCCGCACAGATCCGTATACTACCGTCCTTCTTGACAACCGGCACAATGGGCGTGGCCCAGTCGGAGCGGTCGACGGGGGTGAGCACGCCGTCGCGCACCAGCTGCTCCAGCGAGCGCTCCACCGGCTCGCGCAGTGCGTAAGCCAGCGGCCGCGCGCGCAGGAACACCGGCTGCGCGCCTTCGCGCAGGTGGATGCCCACTAGACCGCCGGTGAACCGGCCCAGGCCGTCAGCGAACACCTCACGGTAGCGGGAGCTGAAATCATTTAAATTAAAATGATTCCCGGTCACATTGTTAATATTACAGTACTGGGGTATCGGTATACATATCTCCAACTCGGCCAACCACTGCCGTCCCAATAACGATGTTTTGCCATTATCCACAACATACAAATCTAAGTACTTTTCCTTATCTCCATACTTCACCAGCGGCCTTACTACCCCGACAGGGCATACTAACTCGCCTGTATAATATCTCAATCTCAAATTAGTCTTTTCAATGTTTAAGTCACTAAACCATCGTTGATACATCTCGTAATTCACACACGACACGGCGCTGCCGGTATCACATTCCATAGTCAATAATTTACCATGAACATAAATTTGAATCACAATGGGCTTACAATCTGTTACAGCAAGTTGATTAAAATCCGAAATGTTTACCTCGAAGCTAACATCACTGTCGACATCCAACTCCTGCTCCTGACCCATAGACACCTCGCCTATGCTGTAGTGCTCCGCGCCCTCGTCCACCGGCGCCGCCTCCACACAATGCTGGTCCGCCATGTAGGGACACATGCGTTGAAGATGGCCTTGCCTGTTGCAGACCTTGCACACGTAGCGTGTGAAACGACATGTTGAGGCATCATGCCCCGCGCCACACGCCGTGCACCGCTGCGCCGCTCGAGCCGCCGCCGCCGCCGCCGGCGCTCCCCTGGCGCCGTGGAAACCGGCGCGCCCGCCGCGCCCCGCGCTGGTACTCGCCCCACGGAACGGCCGCAATACTGCCGGCCCTGTTGATCTGGTGTCGCTCGCCCACGGTCCCTTCGCCTGGCGCGACGCGAATCCTGTTACGGCCTGACAGTCGACGGCCGCGCCCGATGACCTCTCTCGACCTTCCACAACCGCCGCATCCCTTTCCGCTGCCTCCATACTAACAGCCAGTTTGAATGCCCTTTCAAAATATAAACCTTCCTCGGTAAAAAGCCGCTGCCGTATCGTCTCGCTACGCATTCCGCATACCAACTGATCACGTAGACTCTCTTCCAACCAAGTCCCAAATTCGCACGTTTTAGACATTTTTTTAAGCACAGCCACATATTCCGAAATATTTTCGTTGCTAGCTTGTTTCCTATGCCTAAATTTGTACCGCTCGGCAAGTACACTGTGTTTCGGTTGTAAGTGACGTTCTAGAATGTTCGTCACCTCCGTGAACGTTTTCGATATAGGTTTGTCAGGCGTACACAAATTAACCAGTAGTTCATAGCAATCCGCACCCATAACGGTTATTAAAGTAGGAACGTACATGTCTTTATCCACTTTATTTACCAAGAAATACTGTTCTAATCTGTCGACATATAAGCGCCAGTTGTCCGTTAGTACATTGAACTCCGCAACCTTGCCCACCGACATTGTCACTTTTTTCGCCTATTACACTGTTTCCGTCACAAAACAACACAAAACAATAACACGCACTGGAGTCCGATCGTATTCGTCGCCACTGAATAATCTAGGACTTGGTATCTTCGGTATTAATATCAGCTCAATAAAACAACGTCTAGCAGCTAGCGAGTTTAATCCGAGACAAAGGAATAATATTCTACCCTAAACATATAAATGCAAACTTAAGACTACTTACATATATCACAAACGAGTTCTTATTCTTTTTTCCTTAAATGATGATGACAGAAGTGGCCAGCCCGCGACTTCAGTAACAGAAGAAAACGTCCTAGCTGTGAAAAAAAATATAGGAAGACCCAAAAGTGACTTATAAACAAATAGAAGAGGTCGTGAAGATTTCATCGCCAGCTGTTAATGAAATTTTACACAACCGGCTTGGAGTCAGGAAATTATGTTCACGATGGGTACCTCACTCCCTGACTGCAAAACAAAAAGAAGCTCGCGTGACATGGTGCAAAGACATGCTCAGAAAATTTTATCAGGGAGAAGGACGGTCAATTTTTAACATTATTAATGGAGACAAGAGTTGGATTTACCAATATGATCCACCGACTAAACGGCAATCGACAATTTGGGTGTTCCCGATGCTGAACCTTCAACGAAGGTGAAACGTGGTCGAAGAGTAGGGAAAAAATGGTGGCCACATTTTTTTTCTGCAAGTGGTCATGTGGCCACAATTTCCTTAGACGACCAAAAAACTGTGAATGCTATATTGAAGTGTGCTTACCTACTGTATTTAATAATTTAAAACAAAAACGACCTAAAACTGGTTTGAGGGGGATCTTTTTGCATTATGACAATGCGTCGCCGCACAAGGCCATTGTCAATAAGGATTTTTTGAAGAGTACAGGGATTGAAGAATTGTGTCATAGCCCCGATTTAGCTCCTTGCGATTTCTTCCTCTTTCCGAAAATCAAACTCGTACTTCGTGACAGGCGATATAACAGTCCTGAGGATGCACGGAATGCTTACTTGCAGGCCGTAGAAGACCTCCCTAAAGAAGAGTACCTACCGGGAATGCTATAAATCATGGTTTAGATTAAAACTTTATTTTATATAATTAGTTTTACAGTTTTCTGGCCGCCAAGTACACAGCATTGCTATTTTACACATGTGTCTTACTATAAGATCTAATTGTAAAGTAAATGGGGCTCAGCTCAGACATGAACTTGCTCACGCTACACTGCTATATATTTTATATCTAAATCACAGGAATACGAGGAGGGACCATTCGCTTGGAGAGTGGTTTACCTCTTTGTTGTTTGCACACATAATCTTTATCACAAGCGCGCAAACTAGGTAACATGGGATTATGTTGGTTTGGTTTGTCATATTTATCACCTGGCTGTGTAAGACCAGGAATTTGCAGATCACTTAATTTACGTAGCATGTCTTCATGGAGGTATCTAGCACGTGGGTACCACGGGTCTTCATCAAGCATTTCCCAGATGACTTTGGAACTCGTATTGCGAGGAAATATAGCTGCAGCTTTCAATGCCATACGGTATTGTTTTTCTAGTTCAGTCATCTTGGATTTACACACTCGAGGGTAAAGTTGCACAATGCAACTATGATCGGTAAAAGCGTTGCTTTTATCACTTTAATTTTTGTTTCGAGTGACACCTTGCTATACCACCCTATAATCGGTGCCAACATACCGCAGACTTGTTTAACTTTTTTAATAGTATTTTTAGCGTGTTATTTCATTACTAGTTTTTGGTCAAGGTGTACTCCGAGATATTTTATGCTTGTCTTAATTGGTAAATTCTCGCTTTCAAGTTTTACTGTCCTACTATATTTGCGTTTATTAGTGAACATGGCGCAGTCTGTTTTGCTGACGTTGCACTGCAAACCCCACTCCTTGTCATAATTGATGATCGTTTTGGCAGCCCATGCTGCTCGTCGCGATGCAGTATCTGGACGACATGCTTCATTAAGTATGCAGAGGTCATCAGCATATTGTGATAACGTGATACCAGCTATGTGATTTTTCGGAATGTCGCTTACATATAAGTTGAAAAGTATCGGTCCCAAAATAGAGCCTTGCGGTACTCCATGTGGAACTGGCATCTTTTTTCCGTACATCGTGCGGTATTTGCCACGAGCCTCTCGGCCTGAAAGGTAATTCTTAAATGAGTTGAATAACGTTGTTTGCCATTCCAGCGTCGAACAATTACTTACTCAGCCCCGTATGATTTATGGAATCAAATGCTTTGCTAAGGTCGGTAGAGATCATTGCTACGCTGTTTCCTTTAGCCAAAGCATCGTTAATAACTTTGCCAGTTCGTAAGATTTGTGTACCAGTTCCTCTATGCTCTGTGAAGCCGTGCTGATATTCTGGAATGAGTTCTAGTCTTTTAGTTTCTGAGAGGATTCGACTATACATAATCCGTTCGCAGATTTTCCCCATTATGCAAAGTAAGGTAATCGGACGATACGACGCAGCATCTGTGTGGGACTTGCCGGGTTTGTGTAAGAAAATACAATCCCCCAGCTTCCATCTTTTAGGAAAGTATCCAGTGTGCAAAGTGTAATTGATAATACGAGCTAATGCATTATGGTACGCTGGTCCAGCAAGTTTCAATGTGTCTGCTCTTAGTTGATCAGGACCTGGTGCTTTCTTATTTTTAAAAAGGCGAAGAGCTCGTATCACCTCGTTTAAGTCAGTTTCAGGTAGGGGCTGGTATGGTGTGAACATTTCAGTATTTATGTGATCATGACTCACATTTGCATCCTTAACGATGGCTGTGTCCACCAAGGCGTTGATTGTATCCTCCTCTGTCACCATTCCAGGCAAGTCAGGCAGACGCTGTGGTTTAGCTTTCAGTGAACGTTGAATTTTCCACATCTTAAAGAGTAAAGTTGTTTTCAGGACTTTCAATAACAGTGTTCCACTGGGTCTCGCGGTATTCTTGTAGTGCTTGCTTCATAATATTTTTTGCAGCATTGTATATACGGCGTAGAATATGTCCTCTATGTGTATTTTTGGCTCTCAATTTGCTGCGGTTGCGATGTTGTATCATGTGCATCGGCAGTTCTTCGCGTCGCTTTGCCTCTCGTAAAGGTGCCATCTTATCTAATGCCCCTGTCAGTATATCTTCCATTTGCTCTACGTATAGTTCCGCTTCAATATCAGTAGTTGGCTCTGTGAGCGGCAAATTGGTTTCGACGAGTTCTTGAAATTTGATACGAGATTCTTTAGACTCTGTAACCCATCATTCGTCTAAGTTGTACGTATTCTGAGGTTTCTATGTCCACTTCCAATTGCCATGGGTAGTGATCCGAAGAGATAGAATCAAGTTGTTTTGTTCGGTAATTTAATTCCATAGCCTCCTGTGTAACTAGTGCAACATTAAGTATTCCATCTCCTCGATGACATGGGCGTGATGGTAAGTTAGTGTGGACTAGCTTTGCCTCTCTATTGTCGATAACACGTTTTACTAAGCTACCCGCTGCCTGCGTTTGAGAATGTCCTAGTTGTTGCATTCTTAAGTTTAGATCTCCAACATTGATCGAGGTAGTATTATCTTCCAATAATGCTTCCCAATCCGCTCGGATCTGACTAAAGCGTAGGTGTGGATTGTATAGACCCCGTACGATAATACCGCCGTTTAATGTTTCCAGCCTGATGGCGTCTCCCTCAATACATCGGGTCATGTCATCAACACCCGGTATCAGTGTAGTCAGATTCCAACGCAGACCATGCCTAGGTGAGCTGCTCTTGCGTCATAGATTTTATTAAACCCCGGTATATTAAACTTACTCTTAGTGAAGTCAATCTTAACCTCATTTAATATCAAAATATCCGGCTGATGTTTAATCGCCAGCTGTTTAAGTTCGACGTATTTGTTTCGGATACCTTGAATATTACAGTGCACAATTCTCAAACACTGTTTTCTACTTCTGAGCACGTTTGGTAACTTATCCATTGATAAGATCCAACATGAAACCCAGAATTGTTTCTGCGGGATATCCCTTTGCTTGTAGACTTCTCATGAGATCTTTAGCCTTGGAGAGTAAATCAGGTGATGCTTTTACATTTGCTTCCCTCTCATCGGGTATGCGCGCTGTGTCTGGGTTTTTTTTCGTGCCTGCCATTGCTGCATAACTAGCACCGTTTGTTCTTGCTGTCTTGGAATTCTTTAAATTCATTTGTTTCTCTGGTTGTTCTTTCAAGCGCTGGATATTTTGAATAAATGCTTGTCGCCTATTTTTTTGTTTTTGAATTTCATGTTGAAACAGCGGACACTTTGCTTGCCTCGCTGTATGTCCTATTTCGTGACAGTTGTAGCATACGTGCCAAACTTCTCCATCTTCCCGTCGTTCAACAGATTCTGGTTGCTGAGGTCTGTGGCAGTGAGCTTGTACATGGCCAAATTGCCAGCATCGTTTGCACTGAGTTATCGCCGAATCGCGAACTTTATATTTTTCCATCGTAGCACGTTGACTCAAGATATATTTTATGTCGCGGGCCTCTAGCATGTGGGTCTCTCCGGGAAAGATCAAAATCAACGCTGAATTTTTCAATCACTCGCTCCAATTTAAGCCCGTACTTTGCCAGAATGTCTGCCTTGATTTCTTCCTCTGTGTACCCTTCTGCGCAAACACCGTTGGCTACAAGTTTTTTTGCTGGACGGCGGTCGTCTTTACACCCGTGTGTGTAGTGATTGTATTTATTTGGATTTTCATCTAACTTTGCATTTATTGCTTCATATGCTTCCCTACTGTTCGGTATATATGTAATTTTCTTACTTTTCGGATCTGCTCGTATTTCACAGTTAGTAATTCGAGCTAGTTCGTTCGCTGACTTCCACTCATCCTTATTACAGATCCATTCATCATATTCACAAACAAAAGGGGGATATCGCTTTGTGCGTTTAACTTTATCAGTAGTATCCTTTTCATGTGTTTCAGGTGGCGTAGTGTTGAGCGAAGTGCTTCGTCGCGGGTCGTCTTTTGATTGGTGACTTGCGGTGTCGTCCATGGGTAACTTGTGTGTTTTCAGAATACGACGTCTTTTAGTTCCTCCATTCTCACTTAGGACTGAGACCGTATCGTCCAATTCTCCGTTCTGTTCATCTTCAGTCAAAGGAAGTACCGAGAATGCGTTACTCGTTTCTATACCAGCCTTTGGTACTATTTCCGATCGGTTCTTTTTGGTTATTTTTGACCTTGGTCGAATTCCGGTATCTTGAAGCGTCTTGTTGGACAGTGGATTATCACGTAATGTTTTGTTTGGGTCCGTGGACACTTTATTAGTGAAACCCCGTGAATCGTTGTATTTTTTCTGGTTATCGTTGGCTCGTTGTTGTTTTGCGTGACTCACTCTCGCAGCAGGTGTCCATGGACCCTTTACTTGATTTTTTGACATGGGTTTTATACTATCACATCTGAATTCGAGGCGGCTCAATTTCTTGCAATATGTACATATTATTCTCTCGCGAATAATAAATTCATTCTGCGGAATTACTTGCACAAACAGCGGCCCGGAGCATTCGCAAAAGGGAGGGTACCTTGACTAAGTTTATTCATATTTGCTAGGTAATGCACATATCAATCAATCAATCAATCAATATCATTTATTGCATCCATAGTTGTACAGATCTTATAATAGGTACATGAGTTCCATATGGGCCCTGATAGGGCGTAGCAATTTATATTCTATTTAATTACATGCCATTTATATGCTTAACATTCCTTAAAATATATTTTTTCCTTAGGCAGTTATTTTATTAATCATGCACATGCATTTCAATCTTCCTCTAATTACTAGCTAGGTCACATTCTATATCTAAACATAGCTACTTATTTGCATCTATTAACTAAAACATTATTTGATAATTGTATATACCTATGTAATTCTAACGTCAATTTATTATTTTGAGCGGTAAATTTTAAATGTACTATTAAACTATTTAAGGGTGTCTGTAATAAATTCTTGATACGAGTAATATGTTTTACTTATTAGCCAATCTTTAAGTCTACTGCGGAAACTATTAAACTTATCCTCTTTTTTTATGAAGTCAGGGATTTTGTTGTAGACTTTTATTGATTGGTAATGAGGTCCACTTTTATACATATTTAGCTTAGGTTCCGGGAGGGCTAATTGGTTATTTCGACGGACGCTTTTAACAAATGTGTATTGAGTTAGATGTTTTTTTACAAACAGTGCTACTTCCAGTATATATATGCACGGTAGGGTTAGCAGCTTAAGTTTGACAAAGTGGGGTCGGCAACTTTCCGGGCAGCGTATGTTTGCTATTATGCGTATACACTTTTTTTGCGCTACGAACAAGTCGTGGGCGTCAGTGCTATTTCCCCATAAGATAATGCCATATCGCAGCCATGCATATGCATACGCATAATATGCCGATAATGCACATTCAATATGAGTATTTCTCTTAAGTACACTTAGCGCATATATGAAACGAGATAACTTGTTGTTTGTAATTTCAATATGCTTTTTCCAATTTAGGTTTGTGTCTATTGTAAGGCCCAATAACTTAAATGTACTAACTTCTTCAATACCGATTTCGTTTGATACATGTGCCAAATCTAGAGGTATTTTTTGGTATGGCCTGAATTGTATTAACTTAGTTTTGTTCATATTAAGTTCTAAACAGTGTTCGCGTAGCCAGTCGTTAAAGTCTGTTAGCGTGTCCTTTATATCGCTATTGATATTGTAATGTTTCGGGCATCTGAATAACAAAGAGACATCGTCCGCAAATAGGGTACAGTGGTGTTCCGTAGTTTTTGGTAAATCATTAATATATACTACAAATAGGATACATCCGAGAACGCTTCCCTGTGGTATTGAGCTATTTATTATTAGAGGCTTTGATGAGATATTAGCGAGTTCTCCCGTTTTTTTATTGTAGTGTTGTATCTGAACGCTTTGTACTCTGTTTTCGAGATATGATTTTAACCAATTGTAAGCTTCACCTCGTATACCTACCCCATATAATTTTCCTAAAAGTACAGTGTGTGAGACTTTATCATATGCCTTGGTCATATCTAGCAACATACCTATGGTATATTGCTTATCTCTGAGGTAATTTAGAATTTCATCTACATATTTATATACCGCGAGGGTAGTTGAATGTTTTTTACGGAAGCCATTCTGATTGGGATCTAAGAGATTAAACTTTTCCAGGAAATTATAAATACGGGTGGCCATCGTTTTTTCAAAAAATTTCGATATAGTTGAAAGTAAGGATATTGGCCTATACTGGCTAGGATTTTGCGGATCACATTTGTCCTTGAGAATTGGTTTTACTATGGCAATTTTTAATTTGTCGGGGAAAATAGATTGACTATAGGATTGATTTATAAGTTTAGTTATATACGGTGTTAGCTCAGCACTACAATGTTTTATGAGGGCTGTCGGAAGGTTGTCATAACCTGCGCTGTGTTTATTTGGTAATTTATTTATTATCGTCTTAACTTCACTTTCTGTCACGGGGCTAAGATACATGGAATTCACGGCTGGTTGCATGACCGGCCGCCCGGTCGAGCGGTTTTGTGATGATGATTTACCCACGGCGGAGAAATATTCATTAAACAGATTAGAGACTTGATGTGGACATTCCACACTGGTGTTATTGTGTCGTAGTGTTATATTTGGTGTGAATTGGGATGTTTTTCGTGCAGTTACACTTTTAATTACGCCCCACATACTTTTTACTTTGTTTTGTGAATTTGTCATTTGTCGTATGTAATTAAGCTTTTTTGAGGTTTTAATAGACTTTTTAAGTGTTTTGCTATAAAAATTGTAATGTTTTCCTAAGACTTCACTGTTTGCCTGAGTTGTGAGAATACGAAGAATTCTTTTATGCTTACAAGAACGTCGGAGTCCGTGGGTAATCCAACCTTTTTTTATTTTTTGATTTTATTTTTGTAATTCTTAAGGGAATATGCTTGTTTAATAGATCTTGCATTGTCTTCTCAAATCGATTATAGTTCTCATTGGCATCATATATGTTATTAATTACATGACAGTCTATTTTTTGCAGGGCTTGCTTAAAATGAGTAGATATCTAGTGCTCAGTACCACGGAACCATTCAAGGTCCTATCCAATTCACTGCGAATAAATATTTTCACAGCACTTACTTGTCCACATGCACACTTGTGGTTCTTGCACATAGATTGATCGCCAATCCAGTCATAAAAGTTCGCTTCTTCAGTCGAGATATTACAATAGTAACACTGCACTGAGTCTAGTCCGTTATCGATATTTACCTCATTGTTTACCTCAATTCTTTTTATCGGCGGCTTATCGCCCGCTTTGCACTCACTATCAACCTCTATTCTTCACAGTCCCGCAATAATAGGCGGCCCTCGCGGCGCACATAGGCCCGGTGCTGCCTCACGCAGCCCCGCTCCAGGCGGGGCGTCAATAGTGTAGCAGCCTCGTGTGCGCACGTGCGTTCGCCTTGAATGCCAGCGCGCGACTCCCATGGTTTAGGCGGATGAGTCGATGCATAGAAGCTAATGGAGAGTACTTTGAGAAACTGTAATAAAAAACAAAAATAACTTTTATACTTTTTTTGTATCTCAAAACTCGTAGTGACCTAAGGTAGCTTTATGAGCTTTTATGGGCTACTGCACTACGACAAAATCTTCAACCTTCAATGTGCGGTGTATATGGTGTCTCGTTTTTATGGTATTTCACCCATTGACTGCCCACTTGGACCTTTTTCTTGGCGTATTCAATAGCTGGTTAGATGCGCAAACTTATGATAGGGAATGTTGGCTCTATACTATATTCTCAATGATTTTACCTCATCTAAAATCTCATATAATCAAAGAATCTCATATAATCACACTTCACAAATTTAGATATTTATCGAAATTTGGCTAAATAAGCAGTGCGCGTAAGACAAACGTGTCGCTTACTCGGTGCATGGTTTACAATAATCTAGGCACCCCCTTAACAATACAAGCAACTTAGCCACATTAGACAAGTACTGGAGCAGTGTGTGACTCGCATTCATAACAGCCATTACAGTTAAACAACCGATGTAATATAATGTCCGTGACAACATGTACTTGCTTCACATTTACGAAGTTACTCGCATTGTGTGCACCTTGCTTATTCTTCTCAACTTCACCGATATTTATAGGCTGTCTTAAATAATAATATATCCGGAAAATATATTTAGTGGTTTGGAGATCGATCCTAAATGCATGTAAGTAGATATATTCTGCCCACGACTCCGTCCGCGTGAAAATCGTTTAGATCGTAGGTCCATACAAACTTTCACCCCTGTCAAAAAAAAGTGGACCACTTGAGGGTGGAATTTTCGAATATCCCTTCTTAGTGGGTACCGACGTTATAAAAACTAGCTACTGTGAAAAAAACAGCTTTCTAGGTTCAACGGTTTGGGCAAAGCGTTGATTTAAGTGATTTAAGTGAGTCATTGAGTCAGTCAGGATTATTACTTTTATATATATCGATTTTCTTTAATTATTTGCATCAGGCAACAAAATCCCTGGATATTTACTATTAACTTACAGACATATAACTTATATACCTACAAAACTTAAATAACTCATTAAAACGGCAACGCGCGGTGCATTTTCTGGGAGTCAAATAACCTGCCTTGAAACTGCCGGGAAAGTACAGCCTTCGTTTCGGTCA
The DNA here is from genome assembly GCA_963854355.1 of Epinotia brunnichana. Taxonomy (NCBI): domain Eukaryota; kingdom Metazoa; phylum Arthropoda; class Insecta; order Lepidoptera; family Tortricidae; genus Epinotia; species Epinotia brunnichana. The sequence goes on from OY977954.1 coordinate 11,104,939, forward strand.
GATCTCCTCCTTCATAATAGCTCTGTAGCTTATCAGGGTTGTTATTCGCTACGCGTTAACGCGGCTCACCCCGACGGTCACCCGTTACGAAACAAGACTACCTACGCTTGATTACTATGCATCGCGGTGTCAAGGTATAATTGTAGGTGAGCGTTGAGGTGAGCTTAAAACAAGTTACAGAATATGAGGGGCAGTTGTTCTCACCACAAATGAATTGGAACTCATTTGGTGGTGGAACTCCAAACGCTCGTCCCTCAGGGTGAAGTTAATCTTTAAACGTAAGTACATGTTCTGTTCGGCATCTGTCGAGTAATGCAGACGGGACACGTATGAGTTGGGATTATTTAATGTGGCCGATTTTTCTAAATCTCATAGTAATTGAAATCTTCTACCTTGGACGGTAGTTACTTACTCGTACTAGATGGACCACTTTGATGCATTTCGACCAACTCCAATAATCTCAAGTATACAACCATACCATGCCAACGGAACCGTATGGGTTTAAGTGAACCAGCCGAAGCACACATACATACATACGTACCTACGTGTAATAATCACAAATCGGATAGGCAGCAGTGGCGGAGCACCCATTCAAGCCGATTTCCACCGGCATGCCTAAAATTTCTTACTATTTATTATCAAACTTGTAAATACCATACAATAAACGTGATACCTATTTTTGCCGTTTTTAGGGTTCCGAACTCAAAGAGTAAAACGGGACCCTATTACTAAGACTCCGCGTCCGACTGTCTGTCTGTCACCAGGCTGTATCTCACTGATACCGTGATAGTTCCAGTTGAAATTTTCACAGATGATGTATTTATGTTGCCGCTATAACAAGAAATATACTAAAAACAGAATAAAATAAATAGTTTTAAAGATAATGGTACGGAACCCTTCGTGCGCGAGTCCGACTCGCACTTGGCCGGTTTTTTAGATTTAACTTTGTTTGAATTTAATTTAGTTAGGTATGTAAATTATCAACTCGTATAATGCTTTATAGTAAAAAAAAAACCCGGGTATAGGATTTGAAACTACTTATTCATAGAAAGTCTACAGTGTGTATTTTACGTAACTAATTCAATTAGTATAAACTCGATATTGAATTATCTTACTTTACGTAGCAAAACGAATTTAGTTACTAGCAGTTTCAGTAATAGCACATACGGAAGAGACCAGTAAGTACGAGTAAGCCATACTGGCCGAGTATGAATAGACGGACCGAGCCGAAGCTAGTAGGTATAGTGCTTTTCTCAAAAATGAAACAAGCAAATAAGATAAAAATATATTTAAGAAAAGGCTCAACCTTTCAAATAAGTTGTGTAGTAACCATTTTATACATTATGACGTAACAATTTAGCGTCGGAAAAATATTGGTATCATATTCTGCAAGATATGAGAAGTAACATAGTTTTTGTAGAAATCCATTGTAACAAAAGAAAATAGAGAAAAAAAAATCTAAAGTGAACCCTATTATTACACTTGTAACCATTTTACTGCTCCATTTTTTATCAGAAAAGATGAAATTTTATAATCTTCTTCATAAAGTAATGAACAATTAAATTTCTTCTCGTTTTCTGAAATATTCTGAAAAAAAATTTAACATATTAAAATTGGTTCTAAAAATCGGCAATATCATGTTTGAGGCAACTTAGCTACCTATTACTTTATTATATATTTAAACGCACAAAATATTAAAATTAGAAAACATTATATCCGCGCTTTCAAACACGCACTTCCATCTCGCTCACGCGTATGCTCAGTGAGAGGGAGAGAAGACCATGAACGTGCGGAGCCTTAACCCTTTTCCAGGTCGGCAGTTGGAAAATGACAATCGGATGTCAGTCGTATTCATTGATATTAAGACATATTATGTTTGACAAGCAGTATGTGGTCGATATAAAGCCTCTGCCTGGAAAAGGGTTAAAGGTAACATTCATATTCGGGCATTTGCTAATGGATTTCCCGGGGACATTTATATTCGTTTTTTCAGTTAAGTGTAAAAATATGGGTGCATTCAACTTACTCATAAATATGTCCCATCGCTCTTATGTCAGCGGATTAAGGATACCTTACATATTTAAGAGAGGATTAAATCGATGCTTATTTTTGCACTTTACTGTTCAATGTCTGACTTTGACTCTTGGGAAGTGAAAGTCTGTGACGTAGTCGTTTGGTAATTTTGGCGAGTGGTAGAAGGCTGCGGCGAGTTAAATGGTTGCTCTTGGGGCGACATGTTCGGCTGTGGGATGATGGTCGGATAGTCTTGGCGAAGGGGACGGCCGCCGCGGGATTGTTCACGGATTCTCTTGATGAGAAGTGTATGACTGCGAAAACATGGACGAATGCATTTGGCGAGAGGTGGATGGCTACAAGATCATGGATGGATACTCTTGGTGATGGCAGCTTGCTATTTGAATCATCCAATCTGATTCTCTTAATAATTTTGGTCGTTATTGCACTTTTGTTTTCGAGTGATTCCTCGATATACCGATATAAGAGATCTGTACTTAACTTCCTGTATGATAAACGACTACAAAACTAATTTCAGAGTTTTGTCAAATTAATCCCCTAAGAGTGTTAAAAGGGGGTTTAAGGTTTGTGTACAGAGCAAGACATTTTTTTAAAGTACTTAACCCGTGAGTGCTCGCACTCCACTTGAGTACGCGAACGCTCGCCCTGGGTCGAAAAGACTTAGACTTTGAAACGTGATAAATAAACACATTTTGTGTTGATTGGAATATTTTAAAATAAGAATGAAACAATGACTATTCATTATTTTTTTTTCTTTGAATTAATTACTTATTTTAATTATATCTAAACAAATTAAATACTTACGTATTTTTACTTATATCTCACAGTTTTCTAATGTTTTAGTGATATGATCTACAAAAAGCTAACATATTCAATATTATTACAGAAAACAAACCAAAATAGACTTCTCGTTACTAAAAACACTAAATTATCTTGTTAAAAAGCTTACAACATAGAAACTTTCACAACATTTTTTTTAATTATATGAGATCAAAAATTTAATGCAGAAACCATGGTTACAAAGGTGTTACAAATAAGGTAAGGTCATACATGGTAACCCTGTAAGGGCGTAGCATAATATATAAAATAATTTTTGTAATAAGTTTTTGAAACGTACCTATCCTAAATTTATAATCCTAAATTTTTTGCCTAAGAGCAAGTAAAAATTAAACTTAAATTTAATAAGAGGGAAGAAATTCTTGAATTCCATAACATTCATATAGTCTAAAATACTACAAAAATAATAATGTACTTATACGAATTTGTCGTTGAAGTATTCCGCGACTGTATAATAGCATTTTGAGATCAGCAGTTTTTTTAAACGTTTAATGAAAACTACATCTAGCTTTTCGTTTCTTATTTCATCCGGCAATTTGTTGAAGATTTTTACTGACATAACGTAGGTACTCTTTGAGTGCATTGTTAGTTTTGACGAAGGCAGTATTAGCATGTTTTTACGCCTGACTGAATGTGATCTAGATGTCACTTCTTCACGTTTTTTAAACATATCTATGTATTTTTTTGTAAATTTACAGATTTCTAAGATATAAATTCCTGGTAGAGTGAGTAAATTGTGTTCTCGGAAATGTGGCCTACATGTATCCGTGTTTTTGATATTCACTAGGATTCGAACGAGTTTTTTTTGTAGTATGAACAGATCTGGGGCGTCCGTACTGTTTCCCCACAAAATGATACCATACTTTAACCATGCGTATGCATACGCATAATAAGTAGTTAGAGCAGTTTGCTGGTCAGTAGTTTTCTTTATTTCACAAAATGCATAAATGAAGCTTGACAATTTATTCCTAATTTTGTTGACATGTGCTTTCCAGTTTAAATGTGTGTCTATGACTAAACCCAGTAGTGGAATTTCTTGTACTGTTTCGATTTGTGTGTTTTTATAGTAAAAATCAATGTTTAAAGGTTCTTTTTGATAGGGTCGGAAAGTCATTATTTTAGTTTTAGTGAAATTAATTTCTAGTTGGTGATCGTCCATCCAGCTTGTAATATCATATAATATTTGTTGAATTTTTTCGTTTATGTTCGTGGTATTTTTACATGTTATTAGTAAAGATATATCGTCTGCAAATAGAGTGCATGTATATCCATGATTTTTGGCAGGTCGTTTATGTAGATAATAAACAGGAGACATCCAATTACACTTCCTTGTGGAATAGAAGCATTGATTTCTGTCTTATCTGATCTAATGTTGCTGACTCTACTACTTAGGTATTAGACTGTTTGTTCATAAACTAGAAAATGAATTTCAACGCTTTTTTAAATTTATCCGAGGTAAAAGAGGGTTCAAAGTTTGTATTGAGAGTAGTGTTGGCGACTGGCTGTGGTGCCACCTTTTTTATACGAATATGTCATCTTTTTGTTGATACTTTTTCTATGTTGCTGTTTGACGTGTTAGTTTTTTGGGTTGTCACTTTGCCTTTGCAACGTCTTGTTGTTATTTTAATAAATATCAGTTCTAAATAGTGTTTTCATCATCTCATATCATCATACAGTCCACTTTTCATTCACTAGTTATCAATTGAGAGCAATCATTTTTCTAAGACGATAACAAGTCCTACGCGGACGAAGTCGCGGGCTGTTGCTAGTCACCAAATATTTATCATCTGGAGCGTCATTTAAGAACCTTTTTTTTATTTTGTCTGCTGAATATTTGTGATTTCTTTCCTTTGTAGCCATCCGATTGTCTCTTTTCCGTTCCGTTCCGTTCCGTTCCGGTGACTCAGCCAGCCAGCAGTTCTGCTGCAAGGACGCGGAAGGCGTTGGCCATGCCCGGGAGGGAGGGTCGAGGCGGCTCATCGACATTGCTCGAGGGTACGCGCTGGCACGATACGGGCAGACACAGCCAAGGGTGTATGGGAACCTTAACAGTCCCTGTCCGGAACTACCAGTTCCGAGACAGGGCGTGCACTCGGGCTCTCTCTTGTACTCCCTCGTCATCTGCCGCCCTGGCATGGTCAACAGACCCACCTATCCGAGACACCAGTGAGCCAATAAGTATAGGACAGGAGTGTGGGGCTGTTGCAGTCAGGATGGGGAGCGAAGGAAGAAAACCAGACCGAATACTTGCATCGTGCCCAGTGAAAGGAAGTATGGATATATAATTGTGTAAATATATACCGAAGAGTTAATCATGACTGCGATTGAGTTATGCTGCGATGTTATGGCCATCTGAGCTTTTTGCTGTTATGTGTTGCTATTATTTTCGTTGTTTCCTTAGCCTCTGCTTGCCGTTTTCCTTTAGTTTGTCTTTGTTGTTTTGATATTTACGAAGTCCCTGGTGCGTTCGGTTATTATGTCCCAAAATGTTGACAACTTGTATTTTCCACTTCAATCCATGCGGGTGAATGACTTGCTGCTTGACAAGAGTATACATGATACGGTCTCTGTTACTTTACATTTTATCACTTCACACTAAACATTGTCTTAGCTATAAGATTCCACAAGTAGGTGACCTATTTTAAATACACCGATACCACTGTTTTATTAACTATACAATAGACACAGACACAAGATTTTAATAAACACTTCTCACTGCACAATAAGACAGAATATCACACACACTATCACTTGGAGAGTTGACCGGAAGCCAGTATTTAATTTGCATGTTTTCGTGGTTTAATATCTGGCATAAAAGCCTTATATTATTATTTATATTATAACTCATATTCTTTCGTGATATAAGGTTCTTCAGTCTTCTTGCATATTCAAGGCTTTTTTCTCCACACTTAAGTTCTAGGTATATTTTTTGCATCCTGAGTTTGGTTCTTTTCGTTCTAGTGAGTAGCAAATTTAGCTCGTCCCCTGTACGCTCGCAATTGCCATCTTTGGGTATTAGGCATATTTTCATTGTAACCGGTCTTGCTTGAGCTTAGCACTACTGTAAGTAATGCAGGTTGCACTCTAGAGCGCCGAATGCATAGAGTCTCTTATTGTTAGTAATCTACTTAAGTCACCGCTTGGCACGTGTTCGACCCTTTTATTGACGTCCTGACGCCTTTGCCGACTTAAAGTTGACCGTTAGTTAAATTACGTAACAGAAGGCTGTTTATTTTTCGGAAGAGTAAAGGATGACTCACGCTAAAACGGGCCGTGTCCGGACCGGGCCGTTTTCTAAGAAAAACGACGGCGTTTTTGCGCGGCCAAGCCATACCCAAGTCCGGCCGAGCTACGGCTGGGCCGAGCCGACAACGAGCCGCTTCCGAGCCTCGTCCGTCGCTCGGCCGCGCAAAAACGCCGTCGTTTTTCCTACAAAACGGCCCGGGCCGGACACGGCCCGTTCTAGCGTGAGTCATCCTTAAGTACAATGTTTTATTTAATTTGTAAGGAAATTACCCGGATGGTGCTTTTGTTTTGACTACCTAGCAGATGTTGGTTGAATTCTTTGAAAAGCTACGCTAGCAAGTGCTTTGTGTCATGTTGTTTTGTTACAATGTTTTTGTCTAAATAATGTGGGGAATTTGGACTAGTCAAATCTTGTCGGGTTGATCGATGTGCCTATGTATTTCCATGGGCTTTCTTGATGACCTGCACTACCTGTAGGTATTAGGCCTGTGGGCATACGCCTAAATGTGCAAAGAGTACAGTCAACCAATTAGACTCCTAGGCCATCATAGAACCCTACCGTTGCAAATGTTATGTCAATACCGGTTACTAGGATTATTGCGTCGCTATGTAGCAGTCAAAATGACAGGGCTCTACGGTGGCCGAATCAAATTGGTTGACCGTACATGTAATTAGTGGACCAAGAAAGGATTTAGATAAGATACGACTCTCTAGACAGAACCGTGTCCCCTTGAATGCTAAGGTATACAGATGTGTATTTCTAGCTTAACCATCGATTAAATAACTATGTGACATCTCCTCCCTGCATCAGTATCTAGTTATTTCTAGTTTAACTATCGATACAATGAACTATATGACTGACATCTACTCCATGCAATAGTAGGTAGGTAACTAGGCTATTAACTAATTAGTAGCAGAGGTGCAATTATAGCTTCTCTGCGTCCCTAGGTGTTGGTCAATGCAGATGTCCTTGGCCGTTGATTATTAGGAAGAAGTGATAGTGAAGTACGCGAGATGGCAGGGTGTTGTACATTGCATATTCTACACAATATTAAGTTTAAGGCCTTTGTGCTAGCGGCGTAAACATATTTTTATGTTGCTAGTTATCACTGTTGAAAATTCAACCTAGCTTGAAAATGGGATACGTTAGAACCAGGTAAACTAGCTTTTCCCGAGACCGAGGGGTCTCGTAGATTTAACCGTCATTTAGCTTAGTGATTTAGCCTTCAAAAAAAGGGACCTGGAATAATAAAAAAAATGGCAGGCTACAAGTGTAATGGAAGGACCTCACCGGTTTATACTGTGACGACGGTGGTGACGGGTACGGGGTTGCTATTGCTGCAATTCGCGGAGATTCGTGATCCACGCACTTTTATTGCACTCACTGTTTACCTCCAATATATAACACACTGCGATTAACCCGGCAACACACAATTTCGAAGGGATCAATGTGTGAGTCACGCGTATTATGGTTGGACTTGCGAAAGGCGCGGGCGCAAGCAACATCTGCAATTGACCGACCTATTGTCTCATGGGCTTTTGTTAAATTTTATGGTGATAGGACAGGACGATAAAGGCTCTCAGGCAACGACCGCTCTGTTCGGCTGCCCAAACGAGACTCTGTAGCCATCCGATTGTCTCTTTTCAAATTCAAATTCAAATACTTTATTTCGGTTATCCATATCGGGTTAGTTACATTAGGAACTTATCTTATGTTAGTTACACTTAATAAAATTAAATAAAACGTTCAGAACACGGTGTGACACAGATCACGGCTATTTTATATACCTTACTGCCAACAGTTGCAATTAGTTCTTGGTGTAAATTGCAAGTGGACTTATAATTAAATCGTAAGTATATTAAAAAGTACACTTTAAATAAGAATGTATTTGAATTAATTAGCTTTTAAAATGATTCATTATCTTTTTAAATTCATATTATACGACCTCATCGCCCTCACATCCTTAGTTTTTGTATAAGTCGGTGACACATGATACGTAATAGGAATTACATACTTATTTACTGGATAAATATTGATTTAAAGGCTGTAGCCGTGTTTGGATGGCGAAACTGCCTTTGACAAGAAAATGGTTTTTCTTTTGCTTGGATAATTATCTTTATATACGTTGTTATTTCACCAAATATCAGCCCCAAAATCGTCGTGATTTTTGAGATACATATTTAAAAAAAGGAAAATCGTTTTTATTTATTATCTACTAAAGTAGCGGCCCGATTTTTTTTTATTTGTATATATTATGTAGATAATAGAGGACATTTCATAAAAAAAAATACCATGAAATTTTAAGTCCAAGTAAAAAAAAAAGATTTCTAATATTTCAAAAAAATTTTTTTTTTACTTTCAAGGTGGCGACACCTTCCAATGTTGGATATTTTATAAACCATTTAATACTCTACCATATAGGTATATTGTTTCAAAAAAATATCACTCGGATCAACAGGTTAAAAAAAGCGAATTTATAACCTCTCATACATAGGTTTCCCTTTACTAGGTAGTCGCTCGATTCCTCCCCTTCCAGGTTGGGTGAGGACACCCCCTACTCCTCGGCTGGACGCATCACAGGTCAGGACCAGTTGTTTACTCGGGTCATAATGCACCAACACATCTGCCCCTGTTAGAATATTTTTGATTGCACGAAACGAATTTTCACAGTCGGCACACCATTTCCACGTAACGTTTTTTTTAGCAAGTTGTATAGCGGAGCTAACACTGTAGGTACTGATATTTTTGACAAATTTTGCGTAAAAATTTACTAACCCTACAAATGACTGGACTTCATTAACGTTGCTGGGCGTTGGAATTTTCGTTATCGCTTCGACTTTACTAGGGTCTGCCTTTAAGCCTTCTTTCGAAACAATATACCCTAGGTACTTGACTTGATCGAACATAAACAGGCACTTCCCTTTCTTAAACCTCAACCCGTGCCTATGCAACCTGTTAAATACCTGATCTAACGTCTCCAAATGCTCCTACTCCGTTTTTGTTGCTATGATAATGTCATCGAGAAAGAACTCCACATACGGAATATCGTGTAACAGGTTTGACATAACGCGCTGGGAGATTCCTGGGCTAGACGATAATCCAAATACTAAGTAATTATATCTAAACAGGCCTCTATGAGTATTAATAACCGTAAACTCTTTACTCGCCTCGTATAATTCCACTTGATTATAGGCTTGCGAGAGATCTATCTTAGAAAATACTTGCGCGCCGTTTAGCCCTACCAGTAAGTCGTCTATCCTGGGCAGCGGAAACCTGTCCACTTGTAAGACGGGATTCAACGTAATCTTGTAGTCAGCACATAAACGTAAGCTACCATCTGGTTGCCTTACGGGAACTAAGGGAGTGGCCCACTCCGAAGTGTCTACAGGCTCGATAATACCTTCTCGCAGCATGTCGTCAAGCTGCTGGTCGACCTGATCCTTAATAGCGTGCCGTACGCTATTAAGGATCAGGTCGACCAGCAGGGGGCGCGCCCGACAGTACACCGGCGCGGCACCTTCGCGCACCCGCAACGTTGCCTTACTGCCCGTAAACCGCCCGAGTCCGTTGCTGAATAGCTCCTTATAGCTGTCAATTAAAACCGATACATCACAACATTCCGTCTTCGAGTTTAAGAACTCGTTAATATTAATAGTTTTGAAAGTTGGAGTATTAATACCTAACTCGGCTAGCCAGTGACGACCAAAAAGTGAAGTTGATCCCCCATCGACCACAAATAACTCAAAAGCTTTTGCCTGACCTTGGTATTTAACCACCGGCTTGATAATTCCCAAAGGTTTAACCTTCGTGCCATCATAAAGTCTGAAAACAATGTCAGACTTACAGATCGGCCTATGCCTAAAATACTTCAAGTAAGTACTCTTGCTTACGCAGGAAACGGCCGCTCCCGTGTCGATTTATATTCCTATCTTTACATTATCGATCTCTAAATCAATGCTCACCGGTTTGTAACTGTTCAAGCACAGCTGATGAAGATCGCCCTCTAGCTCATAGTCCTCGGCCAGGCCGTTTTCACTAGACTCCGCTGTTGCCGACGCTTGCAAGGTGTACAAGGCCGAGCGGCCCCTTCCCCTGCTGGCCGCGCCTACTCGCTCCGGACATACTCGTTTGAGGTGGCCTTTATTACCACACAAACGACACACGAAACTCTTAAACCTGCAGCCAGCGTTGACGTGGTCGGTTGCCCCGCATACTTCCCACAGGGCTGCATCGCCCCCGCGCCGTGTCAGTGTCGGCCCCGCGCTCCCGCGCAGGCCGCGTCCTCGCAGCGCGTGCCCGGCCCTTGCTGCCAGCGCGTGTACCACGCCCGCGCCTTCTCTCAGGCCTCCGACGCTCCCGCTCGGTCCCGCTTGCTCTACGGCCGCCGCATCCCACTCCGCTGCCTCTAAAGAACCAGCGAGCCGTATGGCGCGTTCGTATTCTAAGCCGTCCTCCGCAAATAACCTTTGTCTGATAAGGTCATTATTTAGGCCGCACACAAACTGATCACTGTGATCACGCAAATTTTCGTCAAGTCCCGAAGAAAACGCACAAAACTTGGCCATTTTCTTCAGCTCAGCGATATACTGAGTGATACTCTCATCTACGTTCTGCCTCCGTTGACGAAAACGGTATCTTTCCGCCATTACCGAGCGCTTTGGCTGTAAATGTATACTAAGAGCCTCAGTTACTTCTTTGTAGGTCAAATCCGCCGGTTTCTTCGGGCTAACTAGAATACTTACTAATTCATATGTTTCGTCGCCCACAACGGCGATTAACGTAGGCAACCACAAAGTCTCGGCGATTGTGTTCACCTTGAAGAACATCTCTAACCGCTCGACGTACAACGACCAGCACCCTTAGCGTGGGATTGAAATGAGTCGCGTCTACTATCGACGCTACCGCCTATCGTCAAGATTTAGTATGAAAAGTCTTTACACCGCCCCTGGTGGTCACTCATAGAACTAAAAATCCAAACTGTAACGTGAGTCACTTATACATTACTTAATTCGCGATCGACTTCACGTTCGTTCACGATTTTCCAATATTCAACCTTATATCACTAGCATTTATCGTTTTAATTTAAATGATTGTTGGTTATGACATTACAGGATACGCGCATCGCGACGTCGACAGTGTCGACTGTCGATACAATATGGCGGCGCGTGGGGCATTTATTTGCATTTTTAAATACAAAATACGCGACAATCCGAATTTTGCGGATATATGTTGTCTATTCGAAACCCTCATTTTTATAAGTTCTTTAATTTGAGATAAATTTCGATTGGATCTACGGTAACTCTTACACGGAATAATACGATATCACGGGCCATTTTGCAAGTGAAATAGTAAACTACAGTTGCGACGGTATTCTTCGATTCGAAATGTCTCACTACTGATTGGTAGTACGAATCGAACGTTAAGGCGCTCTTATTAGACGATATTTAGGTATTTGCGGAGGTGAGGCAGACGGAGCGGAAGACGCGCGTCCCGCGCACCCCGCTAACAGCCTTATTCTGTTGGCATCCGTATTCGGCTTGTTTTTGCGGATCATACGATCAAATGTTTGTCTTCTTGAATAATTGTTTTACTTTTCAAATCTTGGTTGATTTGTGTAAGATTTTCCCCAAATATTTATTGTTTATTTATTTATTTAAATCAATTTTTTTAGAAAATAAGGAATAATAGGTAGTTACAGTTCTTAAGTACATCGTAGTATGATGACATCAATAATGGATACTTACTTTCCAAAGATATGTTATTACAGATTTCTTCATCATCAATCCACCTATCGTTTTCCCAGTTCCTAGGTGGGTGCTTCCGTTTTCCAAATACGTAGAACTGATAAAATAATAGTACATCTTCACTTCCTAAGGGTGAACGTCACCAATTATGGATTGTACTAATATATTACAGTTTTTTAAACCGAAATAAAATCGATTACTTCTAGGTAAAGTTATAGCGCCGGTTAACGCCCGCTTAAGAAACCATCTAAAATAATAAACAAATAGCTATGTTCATCTATTTATCTCCTGGCAAATTATATTATTACCATAATTATTACCTTTGTTACTTAAGTATGACTGACTCATCAAAAACTGGATAATTAGACCACTGTTAGTCAGAAGAGCATTTTATTATACAGGGTGGTTATTTTAAGACCAGCAAGTTCTTCATAACATGACTATGTCTATTAAAAAATGTAATTTGACCAAACATCATATAAAAAGAACAAATTCAATTTGTCTCTTAAATACCTAAACATGTTATGTCACTGCGCTCGCGCGGCGCGTGCTGCCTACCATGCTACCTCGACCAGCGGCCACACCGCGATGGACCTTGATACTCTCAACAAGCCAACAAGATTGGACTTACACTTGTTACTTGGCTCTATACTCCAGGCAAAATATGGTTTCAAAAATCATTAATTTATAATAGCGTTTTTTTGTATATTTCATTTTTAATCGTTATTCTAAGATGCTTTACACAAGAATCCAACAAATTTTCCAACTGGAAGTAATTATATAAATTTAAATTAAGCTTTAATTGTCTTTTTTTGTTTGATTTATGTATAATTTTTTAAAGCAAATGTAAATTAAGGTAAAAGCCTTCTCGATCTCATGCCATTTTTCTCGGTCTTTAGCCAACTGCATCCAGCTAGGTCCGGCGACCTCAGTTATGTCATTGGTCCAACGTCTTCGTCGTCTACCTTTCCTTCTTTTGCCTTTCGGCCCTGACCAGTTTGTTGCTTCCAGTGCCCATCTTTTCTCCTAATATCTGGCGATATATGGCTTTTACCCGAATGGGGTCCATATAAGAAAGAAAAAATGGCATAAATCTTTTAGATTTAGTAAATATGTACTAACACGAACAATATGGAATAAATAAATCTTAAATAAATAAATATATAAACTAGCTGTTGCCCGCGACTTCGTCCACGTATAACATTTTATCGTCTAAATGTTTGTTTAAGAAATTTAAATGTTTGTTTAATAAAAAAAAACATTGAAATTAGTTTTGTACAGTCAGCATCAGATAGTTAGTAGCAGCCTAGGTAACCAAATATATCACAACACGTCTTTATTACTATAGGAGTAAGGATGTGTTACGATATATTTGGCTACTTTGGCTGCTACTAACTATATGACGCTGACTGTACCTAGTCTTTTAGTAAACAGTCTAAAACCGAAGAAACAAATCTCTCTTTATTTTAAAATGTCTTGCTCTCTATACAAACTTAGAACCCTCTTTGAACTCTCATAGTAAATAGTCTGAAACCGAAGGTACAAATTTCTTACTTTAAAAATGTCTTGCTCTCTATACAAAATTCGAACCCCCTTTTAACCTTCTTAAGTGATGAGTTTAAAAAACGCTGAAATAAGTTTTGTAGTATTTTAGCAAACATTCAAAAACCGAAGTTACAAATCCCTTCCTTAAAAAATGTCTTGCTCTCCATACAAACTTTGAACACCCTTTAGGGGATGAATTGCAAAAAACGCTAAAATAAGTTTTGTAGTCTAAACAGGCTAAGTTTGAAGTTACAAATGTCATACTTAATAATTTTATTGCTCTCCATACAAACTTTGAACGCTTTTCAGGGAAAAATTAAAAATAAAACACTGAGTTTTTTTATTGTAATAGGTTGGTATTTTTTCTACAAAATATCAAGCCTTTAGCTAAAAAAAGTGTTTCCCATACGAACCTTGCACCGCTTTTTAACCCCTTAAGGGGTGAAATTTTCCAAAACTCTGGTAGTACCTACTTTTTTTGTATTTTAATTAGTAGGTACTTAATCTTTCTACAAAGTTTTAAGTTTCTACCTAAAAAAAAGTTTCCCCCATACAAACTTTGCACCCCTATTTACCCCCTTTAGGGGTGGAATTTTCAAAAATCCTTCTTAGCGTTGCCTACGTTGTAAAAGGTAGTTCTGGTGTAAATTTCAATTTTCTAGTCTTAGTAGTTTCGGCTGTGCGTTAATGAGTGAGTGAGTGAGTGAGTCATATCAATAACTCCATACCGACAAAAGGTATGTTCACTTAGATAACGTCACATTTATATGCTTTAGTGGGCTTATTTTTAAAGGGGCGTGGCGGGGGAGGCTTTCTTGGTAGTTATTTAGACAAGCAGCGGCGGCAGAGTGAGTGCGAGATGTGAAACGGCATACTTTAGTGTCTTGTGATGGGTATCATGTGCACAAACAGCTGGCAAAGTTTTGCAGCTGTATAGGGGAACACCCTGTAGTACTTTGTACCCGACTGCCTCAGAAGGAAGTTTATGTTTTTCGAGCGTATGTATCATCATAATCATCATATCAGCCGAAAGACGTCCACTGCTGGACATAGGCCTCCCCCAAAGAGTGCCACAATAGCCGGTCCTGCGCCACCCGCATCCAGCGGACTCCCGCGACCTTAACCAGGTCATTAGTCCACCTTGTGGGGGGCCTAACCACGCCGTGCCTTCCGGTACGTGGTTGCCACTCGAGAACCATTCCGCCCCAACGGCCATCGGTTCTACGTGCAATGTGCCCCGCCCACTGATACTTAAGTTTAGCGATTCGGAGGGCTATATCGGTTACGGTGGATCTGCTGCGGATAGCCTCATTTCTGATGCGATCGCGCAGAGAAACTCCCAGCATAGACCTCTCCATCGCCCTTTGAGTGACTTTGAGCCTTCTTATGAGGCCTATAGTAAGCGACCACGTTTCCGTTCCATATGTCATCACTGGCAACACACACTGGTCAAAGACTCTCGTCTTGAGACACTGCGGAATATTGGACGAAAAGATGTGCCGTAGCGTATGTATGCATGTATGTCTATGACGAAGATGAGGAAGGGCCGTGGCCTGCTGCTGGTGGAGTGGCAGGATCTTTTTCCGCACTCGTTTTTAATAGAATCTACTAAACAGCAAGTAAATATACTTCAGTTCACCAACTCGTTTAGGACTTTAGACTAGGTAGTCGCTATCCGGCGCAATAGCCCTAAATGCTTTTGATATATTTCTGTATGAATAAATAAATCTATTATTCGTACAGTCCATAATTGGTACCATTACCCCCCCAACCATCTGCTCGTGTCCGAATCCGATTTACACCCGACTACTTACTACCTAACAGTTCTACGTATTCAGGATAACTGAAGATTTTTATTGACGTCTTGTCAATATGCTCCACCTACCTATTAATACGTTTTAGGTGCGGATGTAGAAACGCTTTAATGTAGTAAATATCGCATACCTTATATTTGTTATTCTATCATTTCGAATGTGTTCTCCAGCATGTATTAGCGTTTCCTATTCATTTAAGTATTTTTATTTACCTTGATAACTCGAAATAATTGCTGCAAAAAGGCGTATTTGCGTGCCAGGTAAACATTCACAGGTCCGTCGTCGGCAGTGGCCACGGGCGTACTAAATTGTACTCGCCACCGCGCATGCACGACGCGGACACCCGGTTTTTCAGACAAATGACCAAATGTATTGAATTATCAAACATATTGAAATTCTAAGAAGCCGGTAGATAGATCTACCAAAAAGCTACCTATCACAACAAATTTCATTGTAATGTTCCAAATAACTTTTGAGATATTTCGAGTTTGGTGGTAAAAAAGCACTGTTTTGAAAGGCAAAATCTATCGAGGTTTTTGTAAGCAATCGTGATTTTACGAAGCACGAACATAGCCAATGAACTTAAAATATACATATCAAAAATTTGGATCTCTAGCAATAGTACAAGTATACTAATAATCGGTTTGGAAAAGGCTCTTTTTCGATGCGCAGCTGCATACAGCGCCTTAAATTACGCATCGAAAACTAAACGCAAAGTGCCTAACGTTTTGCAGTTGGTTTCGTAGTCCAACGGCTGTGTGTGAGTTACAAGTTTGATGGGTCGAATCGAAGAATACCGTAGCGAGATCGAAATCTCTTCGATGCGCGTTTATTCGATCTCGTATTAGTTAAGTAACGTTAGGTTACGATTCTATCTTACAATAAGGGTACAGTTGCCCGTCGCAGCGTGAAACCCACCGATTTTACCGATCGACATTTTTTTTTCACTTTACTCCCGTCCAAAATTAATCCCTAATCCTCGTTCGCCAATGAAATGTAGGGAGACAAAGGAAATTAGTTCCATTCATAATAAAGATTGTTTTCCAAGTAGTCTTGTGGATAACGCTCATTTTTAAGGCTTAAAGACTCGAACCCTAACTAGACTCCCGAGGCTTAAAGACTCAAGTGATGAAAAGTCAATATTATGCATTCATATACGTAAATAACCTACACGTTTCTTAAACAGCATCGAGTCTTTAAGCCTCGGGAGTCTTTAAGAATCGAGTCTACAAGCCTCGAAATGAGCGTTCTCCGCAACACTAATTCCAAGACATAGCCTGCCAGCTGACAGATCACTATACCAGCAACTAAAAAGGTTAACATAAATAGGTGCTTACCTACACTACAATAACAAAACGCTGACTCTGTATCATCTGGATGTGTATGTGTAGTATGATATAATTACAGGTAATAATGTTCTGGCTGGGTGGCGCGCTGTGCGCGGCGCTAGCAGCGCTGCTGGCGTGGGCGGACTGGCGCCGACGACACCGGCGCCTGCTGCAGCTGGCGGCGTGGGTGCCCGGCCCGCCCGCGCTGCCGCTACTCGGGAACGCGTTGCTCTTCATGGCTAAGCCTAATGGTAGATACGCACATTCTATACTTATTAGCTTAGTAAGGCTACTTTACTACTTACACGGTTATACTGGGTAGATGGCGAGAAAAACGCAACATGGCTTACTTTGGCTTAGTTAGTAGTGACTCTGCATACGAAACTGCCCATCAGGGGATCGGCCACAGTTCGGCCGGTAGTCACGGAATAGTACATACATAACTACAAAGGCTGGGAACGAAAGGATCGCCTGCCGAGTGTGATATTGACGATAGTTAAGAGCCAATACCTAGTTCTGGCCTAGCTGATCATAGTGCTTTTTGAAAAATAGGTGAAGAAATCTCAAAATTATTAGAAAATACAAGTAAACATCAAAGATTCAACATAACTGCTGCGTGACCCGACGCCGCTGGCTTTGCGCCGCGGTTCTGGTCTTCAGGAGATTTTTTGATAACCCTAATAGAATCAAGTGTTTTTTCCTTTTACAGAACAATTAAAGTTGATTGGTGACATTATAGCCAAGTATGGTGAGTACGTGAGATTCTGGCTTGGCACTGAGCTGAACATCTTAGTCACGAACCCAGAAGATATCAAGGTGAGTCTTCATATCAAATGTTTCACTGAATAACAGCGATCCTCCTAGCGTTTTTCCCGGTAGTGCTCAAACTAGCCCGTGGTCCGCTTTGGCATCTAAACCCTATTTGGTGTAGGTACTAGTTTTACAAAAAAGACTGCCATCTAACCTTCCAACCCTGAGGTAAAACTAGACCTTATTGGGGTACGACTGGTTTTTTCTTCACCGAAATGCCACTGTTAAGACTGTGCAAACATTTCGTTACAACTCGACAAAGTCACGATCGCCGGCGAGCGGCCACACTACGATGTTTACCTGTGTGCGTGCGGTTCGGTAGAGATGGGTAGTGGGTAGTGGGTAAAAACTCACGGGTAAACACCGGGCTGATAATATAATCTATCTGTCAAACGTTGTTTTTATTGAAATTATGAATCCATACTAATATTGTAAATGCGAAAGTGTGTCTGTCTGTCTGTCTGTCTATCTGTTTGTCTTTTACCTCTTCACGCCTAAACTGCTGAACCGATTTAAATGAAATTTTGTATATTCAATTCTTTATTTGTTTCGGACTAGGTAATGTCCATAAGTTGTTAGTATACAATCACGAATTATGACTAAGGTTAGTATTACAAATTAATTTAATCCTATAATCCTAATGGAGTTAGATGCTCCATCCCCTAGCATAGGGTCCTGCACAATGTAGGGTGTTCCAGTGCCTAGGTAATGGAGCATCCAGCCTCGCAGCCAGCGTCCTCAGGATACTGTTACCGCTGCCACACATCCGCCGCATTAGTGATGCCGTCCTGCTGCGTATTATTGCGTAAAAGTCATATGTACGTTCTGCCGCAAACATTCCGGACGCACTACAATATCGCGGCAGCCCCAACAGCATCCTGAAGACGTTGTTATATTGTATGCGCAGGGCGTTATACGACCGCTGGGTGTAGCTGGTCCACAGGCTGCAGGTGTAAAAGGATTGGCAGAATGCCTTAAACAACGTCTTTTTGACGTCCTTATTACACCTAGCGAACCTGCGAACCAGCATATTTCCCCTCACTGCCAACGCCCTGCGTTCCCTTTCGATATCAAGGTCATCCTTGAGGTCCTCGGTGACCCAGTGACCAAGGTATTTAAAGGTTTTTGTGATCCTAAGTTGCTCTCCACCCAAGATCACCGGCGGCACTGTCTTATAGGATTTTCTCCCCGCTTTGAAGACTAGTACCTCACTCTTCCTCCCATTATACCTTAGCCCATGTTTCACCGAGTACCTCTCGCAGATGTCCAGCAGCTCTTGCAGCCCACTGATGGAAGGGCTCAACAAAACCATATCATCTGCATAACTTATGTTATTGATTGATTTATTGTCAATAGAGCATCCGACATAGGCTTTGTTGAGCTCATCCATCAGACGGTTTACATACAGATAGACATAGTTTGAGTCCCAAGAAAGGACAATGGTTAGTTTTTATCCCGGAAATCAACCCCTAAGGGGATGAAATGGGGGGTGGAAATTTGTATCGAGCTAAGATATAAACGAGTTCTACGCGGATGGAGTCGCGGGCAGAAGTGGTACATAACATAACTCATAATAAGGTACCTAATATAACATAGGTTTACATTAACTAAATTAAAAATTATTTGTTCAGTATCAGTTTAGTTTCATTAAAACAGTGCTGGTGCCTCTTTTTACCCGAATGCCGAAAGAGAGAGGGTTATGATTTTCGAGCGTATGTATGTATGTAAGTATGTATGTATGTATGTGGGTATGTCTTCTTCTTTGACACGCCCTGCAGCCTAAACCGTTGATTGCCCGTTGAGTGTAGCTGACCCACAGGCCGCACGTGTAAAAGGACGTGTAAAGGCCTCCTCACACCGGTCGCGGGCGCGGGTCGGGCGCGCGTCGGGCGCGGGCCCGCGCAAGTTGTAAAACGGCCCGCGGTGGGGCCGCGTTCGATGTGTGTTTGAAGTGTAGTTTCAAATTTCAATGTATTACAACTTGCGCGGGCCCGCGCCCGACTCGCGCCCGCTACCGGTGTGTGGAGGCCTTAAAATGATAAGGAAGTATATGTGTATTGTCTGTCTGTGGATGTTTAATATTATATAGCTGCTGCACGGATGTATTAATTTGAATGCCGTTTTTACTTGTTAAAAATGTCGTCTCTCGAGGTGGTTCCTTGATATTTAGGTTTGTGGTATCGATATTTAATATAAATACCCACACTTTCTATGGTTCCAGTTGCTTCTCACTAGTAATAAAGTGAACCGGAAAGGGCCAGTCTATGAACACCTGAAACATCTGATCGGCCCTGGGATCCTGACTGGCGGTAAGTAAATTAATACTTTCTATGGTATTATCAAACGGCTCTTCCTATTTGTAAGTCTGCCCTAGATTTCACTGAGGTAGATAAGCTCACTTTATGTTAAATAATTCTGTTGTTTAATAATTGTGTCACAAGTATACAAAGGCCACGGTAGGTACCTGCTTAACATCAGGCAGGCCACAAGATTGTTTGCCATCGTCGTTGTATAAAAAAAATCGGTTGCGTACTAATTAATAACGCGTGGAAATGTGAATAGGAATAAAATCTTATTGGTAAAAATAATGACTGCGCAGAATAATAGCAAAGGTGGTAAAATATTCAGATAATTAAATTAATAATCGTAGAATTGCTATGATGTTTGGATTGCTATATGTATATAGAATGAGATTATACTCTACTTCTCATTAAAACACTTCAGACAGATACCTGTTATCAATTTAGTACCTACATACCGCGACCGCATTAAGCATTTTATAAAACCGACCGTTCTCCAGGCACACTACGGGACGCAGTCAGCAACACCAAGGCATTCATCAACTTTCTAGACGAGCTGGGGTGGTTACAGGTTACAGTAGCGCCACACAGCCGTTTCACGCAAAATAGGCACAATGCATGTTGAATTGCGGAAAACACCCAGTATAACTGACTAACTAACTAAACACGACCGTTCCCTTATTGTACAGCTTTGTTCGGCGGAATTAGGTAGGCTATACAGAAAATCATTTCTTCCTAATTGCAATTGTTCACCAACACGATCGTTCACAACAACATTCACTGTATTCGTTATTTTTCACAGTCGTTCTAAATAAAAGCATTTCTTTCTTCGAATAGAAAGAAACGGTTTTGTGTTAAGCCTAACATGATTTGTTTGGAGGTCCGAGCCGAAACGTACACTTCAGATATTCCTAGTTAACAAACAACAGAAGAATGTCGTTATTGCAAGATGATACTCTTGGTATTACAGGTGATGTTTGGCGTAACTACCGCAAGATAGTGACGCCGTCGTACAACAAGAGGGCTGTGCGTGCGTCCGCGCAAGTGTTCAACGCGGAGGCGGCGCGGCTGGCGGGGCGGCTGTGCGCACGCGCCGGCGGGCCCGCCTTCGACGTCTACCGAGACGTCGTCTACGCCACTACGCAATGCGTTTGCCGTTAGTAACCAGTGGATGAACCGATTTTCCCATTGCTCTCTCATGACTTTTCGTTACTCATGCTCTAAAAGTAGGTCATCGTTTATCTAAGTAGCGGATTGGAAGAGATAAATTTAGCCCTACATATACTTAGTAAGCTACAAACTTCCATTTCACATGCATTACCTGCCTCTTTTTAAACCTGGTGTAAATTGTAGAAGTTAGTGGCATAAAACCGATAGAATGGGTGGAAATTGCCTCCCGCTCCCGCTTGTTGAAAAGTCAAAATTGAAACCAAAATATGCAATTTGTGAATGCAAATATGATGAAATATGAAGCTAATAAAATATGGTTAAAAATATATATTCTTATTTATTCGCGCTTCCACTCAGTTGATTTGTGCTAACGCCAACGCGAAAGTATAAGTAGCTCATGAATCAAGACGATTACTTACTAACGGTACCAATCAGAAGTAATTTCAATCGGAGCTTGGTACGATACAATGTAATTTTAGTTGATTTTTAGGGTTCCGTACTCAAAGAGTAAAACGGGACCCTATTACTAAGACTCCGCTGTCCGTCTGTCTGTCTGTCTGTCTGTTCGCCTGTCACCAGGCTGTAACTCATGAACTGTGATAGTTAGACAGTTGAAATTTTCACCGATGATGTATTTCTGTTGCCGCTATAACAACAAATAAGTACTTAAAAACACAATAAAATAAATATTTAAGGGGGCTCCCATACATGACAGACATTTGGTCGATATTGATAACGGCAACAGGTAGACGCTTGAAATATTCACAGAATAGGTATTTAGTTATTCACTTTAAAAACAAATAATTATATTTAAATAAAACAACTATTTAAGGGGGCTCCCATACAACAAACGTGATTTTTTTGCTGTTTTTATAGATAATGGGTCGGAACCCTTCGTCCGCGAACCTGACTCGCACTTGTCTGGTTTTTATAAGTGCACTGTAATATTTCTTAATTTTCTTACAGAAACACTCATGGGCCTTACAAAAGATGAATCTCAAAATTTGGCAAACCTCGATTATGTGGTTTCCAACACTCGCAGGTAGGTTATATACATAACAAGACAGGTATATTACGGAAATATGTACCATGTATGGTAATATTGGTAATAAACCGTATGAGAAAAAGAATGCTGGTATTGCAATGATATTACAATACAAATAAAATTATCCGTTATATATAATATTATATTTTTTTATTCAATTATTGTCATACTCTTAATAGACATTTCTAATTTGCATCGAGATAAACTTTTTTTTTAATACTACGAAAAAACAAAAATTGTCTTTCAGGATGTACGATTTCTATTTCGCCAAAATGACTAAATGGTGGCTTCAGATCCCATTAATTTTTTGGCTGACAGGAGCTCAGAAGACGGAAGATACAGACTTCAAGCAGAAGTTTTATATTTTATTTAAAGAAATTGTAGATAAAAGAAGAATAGCTTTAGCAGAAAACGAAAACGCACAGGATGAAGTCCGAGGTATCGTTGACAGGCTCATTCTGAGCGGAGCATTGACCGAGCAGGATATAAGGAGGCAATCCTTCACTCTGTTCACTACTGTGAGTCTTAGCACGCACGTGATATCATTCATTATCTTGTTCCGAAAAGAGTATAAAGTTTTGTGTTTCCAATTTTGTCTATGCATTTTCAAATTAACTAATATTTTGTGTACTTTCTGTTACAAATTCCATTTTGTTACCACACCTTCAACACAACAGTATAATTCGCAGTTTGTATGTCGAACACTTTAAAATATTTGGTTGATTGTAGATCTACTTTTCAATGGACATATATGTTTTGTGATATTGTTTTATCATTCCAGTTTTCAAACACACGCCCATCAAACAAAAATCACACCACTACACTATTTTTAACCATGGGATCGGACAAACGCCCGTCATTTTCAAACTACGAGTATAACGCTGTTCCATACAGCAGAGACTTCCTTAAGTATATTGTTACTTAATAAAAATATTATTAGGTATTTTATAGATTTATCATACTATAATTTATATGTATTCAACGAAAATGTTATTAATGATTGACATTCAGGTGTCTGTGTTCGAGAAAAAATCACTTTCGCCAATAAAAAAAGATTGATTTTTTTTTTCAACTACAATTATAGATATTTTGTGTAAACATGTTAATAAATAAATAATATTAAATATATTGAAACATCATCTCTGTTATACAAGGGTTATGTTTTGAAAATGACGGGCGTTTGTCCGATCCTTGGTTATGATGATCCAGCTTGATGGTGTTTGTGATGTGTGGCATCTGTTCACGACATAAAAGTGCAATATACCTACGGCGTTTGATGATTAAGAGGTGTCCTTTGGCAGAGTGAATCCCCTGAACCCCCAGACCGTTTTAAGAAGTGCCATCTTGTGCAACTATAGGGCTTGCCAAATTTGTATTATGTTTTTGTCTTATAATTAAATAAAAAAAATACAAGAATATTTAAAAAGAAAAAGAAAATTTTAATTTTCGTATTTTTTCAGTTTTTACCTTTTTTCGTTAAAAAAAATGCAAATGAAATACCAGGAATAAATTTGGCATTTTTGGTTTATACGAAAATGATACCAAACTTGCCATAATAGCTAAACGCATTTATTGTGATTTTGGTTCCGTGGAAAAGTAATTATTTTTTTGCACGCACAATACTCAGACTAAAAAAATCATAATAGGAAATTTTTACAGTGTTTAACTATAGAGCTATCCAAATATGTCTATTGTTTTTTTAAGAAAACAAGACAATGTATATTTTAATTTCTTTAATTTTTTTGCCATTTTACGTTGAAAAAAGTTAAAGTTAAATATCAGGAATGAATTCGGCGTCCTTGATTTATACGAAAATGATACCAAGCTTGCCCTTATAGCTTAATAAACATCGCCAGGTAATTCGGGGTAAGCCCCCCCCCACCCCCTCTCCCAAAATGTACATCAGAAAATTTGATGGCTCCCCTTCTTAAATCCATCTTTGAGTCGCAAGGACCAACTCAGCAAAAGGAAATCTTTTAATCACAAATCGCCGTATAATGAAGCCAACACCAGCAACTATGTGGCATCGTAGTTCCAAAACGAATAGACCAATTTTAATGCAATTTTTTGCCCGAAAGCTGACGTGATAGAGATGGTTCTTAGCTACATTTCAACAAAATCGGTTCCGCCAGTTTTGAGATATGGAACTTTGAAATTAAAATGTCGGGGGTTTTTCAACTTTTCTAAGTTGTTGATCTCATATTCATCACCATCAGTATTCGAAGTAATTTTGTGTGTAATCAATTCCCTTTATCTTTCGGTGCGTACGTTACCTACAATTCTGTTCCACTTTCTGTTACAGAGTCAGGAAGCTGGAGCGAAGGTAGCATCTGCTGTCCTCGTGTACTTAGCACATTTGCCGGAATGGCAGGTATTTAATTACTATAAAGACATTGTTGTAGAGGCTAGAAAGTAAGCAATAGACGAACTAGTTAGCGGCCCCGCTCACTGGCATGGCATGTGATTGTTTTTGAATCGCTGTTCAAACAATGTTATTGTTGGACAGTTTAATACGATGATGGTGTGACAGTAGGAGGGTACATGCTGAAGTTGTTGAAGGGTTAAAATCATCCCTGCACTTCATTGTTCGTATAGGGCCCTACAGGTCCAATACAATAATGCGTTCAGGGCGCTGTTGTGGTTGCCACGCTATTGCAGCGCATCAGGGATGTTTGCGGACGCGCATGTGTCTTGTTTCAAGGCTACCATGAGACTGCGAGCTGCATCCTTGGTGCGACGCGTGCGCGCCAGCTCCAACAGCGTGCTGGCAATAATCGCGGAAAAGTTATGTCCTTACATTGCTCATTGCTGTGGACTTCACGCGCCCAGCAGCACTGTGGTTGGCAAATGGAGGTGCCTTTAAGTGTATTATTTATTATTTAATTAGTCAGTAGGTTAATGTGTAATTCTATATAAAACTGTATAACTTAGTTACTTAAAATAAATATATATTAATTAATTCATTCATTGTTGTTTAAAAGTGAGTAACAGCGAAAAATACATTTTAACGAATCATATCACTCTGGCAATTCTTATTGTGCTTGAAACCCAAGATACATGTGTTGCCTAGGGTGGGTATCACTGTTATTTCTGTATTTGCATGATTGTATTTTTTGGTAAATAAATATATACATGTTTTTTTTATATTATTGCTACTACAACTCCGTGATTTTTTATCCTGGAAAAAATGAAAAAAAAATGTTGTTATTCTGCTTCCAATGACTTAGGCGCTTGTTCCTAAAGCGTCCAAATAGTAATAGTTGTATATTTAACAGCAAGACCAACAAAAATTCTGCATAACCAGTTCAAAACCAACCAATTTCAAGAAAGCCCCAACCCTGAGGTAATCTAAAACACCCCTTTAAAATAATAATACTCGGTCTGTATCAAACATAAAGCCATGTGTCTATGTAGATTAATGCAGCATATGCGTTTAATCTATTACTTAGCCTCTATCAAAAAAATAATTTTTGGTACTAGCTTTTATTGCTGACTGTACTTTTCTGTATACCGTCATTAACTTCTTATTGAGACGGTTCTAACGAGTCCAAACTCATAGTTACGTCGGTTAAGTACTGAATTGCCATGGCCACCCTCTGCCTCCATCATCAGATCAGCTCGATGGTAATATAATATTGCATTGTTAACTTACATTTGTATTCCAAATTTCAGCTCAATCGGGTAACCGCAAGTGACTGAAAAATGGATTAAAAAGATATACAAAATATAAAATCAGGAGTTATTGATGTTTTCGTGCAAAAACTGTGTCAAATAGCCACGTCTTACGGGATTTTATCATTTTACACATAAGAGATTCGTATTCACTATTTGACGCGAACAACCAGTTACCTACTTACCAAGGTTTTGAAATGGTTTCTTTATATTTAACAGGATAAAGTGTACAGCGAGATAGAGGAGCGTCTGGGCACGAAAGACGAATTCGTAACGGAAGATCAGATCAAAACGCTCCAGTACCTAGACATGGTTTACAAGGAAGTGCTACGTTGTATGTCCATAGCGGCCATCATCCAGAGAACAGTGGAAGAGGAAATCACTATTAATTCTGGTAAAATTTCGTTGGTAACATCTGTTCTCAAGCGTCACGATTTGAATTTTCATGAAAATATTGGTGATTTTTTTTTGGATGAAAGATTAGGATTAAAGATCAGTAGTTTCGAACCCTATATATATACCATCCAACATTCAGATATATTATTATGTATTACATTGCAGGTAAAATAACCCTACCCGTTGGCACGTCGTTGGTGATTCCCATCCACATCCTGCACCGTGACCCCAAGTACTGGCCGGATCCCGACAGAGTTGATCCAGGGAGGTTCCTGCCTGAGAATACGGAGCTACGGAACCCTGATGCCTTCGTTCCCTACAGCTTGGGGCCTATGGACTGCCTAGGTAACATTTGTGTCGATGAAGCATACGGTCTGCCTTATTGAACGAGCTAGCAAAGCGAACGAAATTCTATGATTCAGTTTGAGCCAAAAATCGTTCGTATGTCCGATGTCCGCATCTTCCACTGTCCGACTGTACTCCTCTACAGGTCGAATTTCTCAACCGTTTTCGTGAAATAATGTGATCAGGTTCCATAATTATATAGTTTTTATTGTTAATTCAGTTATTGGAAATACCTACAGCCACAGAGCCACGAGTTAGTAGTAAACACACCGTAGACTATGGGCGCTTGTCGCAGAGGAGTCACAATTGCGTTGCGAACCCTTTATTGATTTGATGGTTCGTTCTGTCGACAGCTAGAGACAAATATACGCCACTCTCAACTCAATACAGCTAATCTTCAGCTCTGGCGATCTCACGCATCACCAGTATAGTTAGGGAGCTGCGAGCAAAATTTCTATAAAATATGATCAGCACACAAGGCAGACGTTATTAATAGTGATATTTATGCCCTAAGAAACATCAAGGACCTTGTCTGCCACCATGGTGGCGCTGCGTTGTAAATTTACAGCGTTTCAAAAATGTAAAAAAAAGGTGTGCTATATTATGCGCACACGTCTGCTTCTGGGGCTGATGACCACAATCATCCTGGGAACACAAAAAAATCAAAAAGGCAGACATCCAGGGCTCTGACTTTTGTAGTATTAATTTTTTTATGATTTAAAAAACTGTATATGAAGTGCACACTTGGCAGATTTGAATTGTTCGATCAAAAACAATAAGAAGAATCACGGAAAAATAGTCTGCTAACATGTTGCCTCTGCGTTGTCTATTGACAGTGCTCCAAAAATTTAAAAAAGAAAAGGTCTGCCTCTTGGACTGATGTTTGAATCCCTTATGAAAACCAAGAAAATCGATGAGGCAGACGTTCAGGCCTCTGATATTCCAAAGGCAGACCATTTGATTTTTTTTTAACCCGACGCTCGCGCCACACTTAGCAGGTATAAATTGAATTGATCAAAATGCTACAGATCTTTCATTTTTTTTAAAACGTTCCAAAACGCACTACACTATGTCATTGACAAGTTCGAGTACGAAGACTATTATTTTAATATATTTAAGTTTAACAATTCAAATATACACAAAGACTTACAGCTAAAATATGTACATATTTACAAATGTCCTATAAAGTAGTCCCCCAGGTCGGCGCTCTGCGGTAGGGTGCCCATAATGCTGGCTACGTTTCCTTGCTGAATGGCGATGCCAATTCTTTGACCGAGAAACAAGCCAGCCCCATAGTCAGCAGAGTGCTCGAAGAGCCGTTTTTTTAAAACCCGGTATAGATCTTAGGCGTCTGGACGCCACGGCCCAAGGGTCTCTACTCCGAAAGCCGCAAACACATGGTTGCTTGCAAGGCCCGTGTATTTCCGGCGTTTGGCAGTCTTTGCCGATGCTGCCGCTGCGCCCGCCCTCTGCAAAGTGGTGGGTAAGTGGGACGGAGCCAATGTGTCCACGCAGGTGGCGTCCCAGACTAGGGGTACATTTAATATTGTGGTTCCAAAGTTCATCTACGTTAAAGGCACGTGTTTTTGTGCATTTAAATCTAAAAATTACTCACCTCCTAACTCCCTTGATTCCGTGAATTTCAAACAGTTATACAGCTGAAAATCAGTGAGCAAAGTGTCTACAGTGGGCAGCTATAAATATAAGTGAGATGATAATCCGCTTTGCCCTACATCTCTTAATGTTAATATGTTTTTGGTGCAGGGCGCGTATATGCCATAAACATGGTGAAGACGCTAGTGGTGCGCGCGCTGCGGCACGTGCGGCTCGAGGCCGACGGTCGGCTCGAGGACCTCTCGCTCGACGTCGCTATCTCCGTCTCCTTCACGCACGGGTACAACCTTAGGACCTATCCAAGATTGCCAAAGTCCAGCAGGCTACAACGTAGCGTAGTTTAAAATAAATATCATAATTAGGTTTATTATGCCATGCATTTAAAATAAACGTTTTGAAGAATATTCAATGTAACCATGGTTAAGGTACAGAGTCTCCGGAGGAAGATTTTTGTTTTTAAATAGAAATATGTTTAGCTCCCGAGAAACCGAGAGGTATTATAGGATCGACAGTGGTTTGACATTTGGACAAGGAGACGCAAATGGGTGTTTCGGTTTTGTGAACATTGCGGGGTTTTTTACCACCATGAAACTTAGGTAGGTCAGCGAAAAGACGCTTTTTCGCTATAAAGGATTGAAGTTATCTACGGTTATTTAAAGAATGGGAATCTTCTTCTTCAACACATTAAGAAATTTCTAGGCTTATCCAAAAACTATAATAACTCTTGGAATCTTCACAATTTGACAGTCAAAAACTTGGTACCATTTTAGATTATGTTTATTAATAAGCCCTAAGTACTGTGTTTAATATTATGGCAACATGATTGTTAAAAATAAATCAGCATTTTTGTTTTTTTGAATAGAAATAAATATTTTTGTTGTAAAATTGTTCGTTTTATTTAAAAAAATTATAAAAATGTTGATAAAAATTTTCACTCTTGTTTTTTTTGCAAGCAGCCTTATAATAAAATCCACAATTAGGCGAACCAGTTTGACATATCACTGACGGATAAAATGTTGCCAGAGGGGTAATCACGTAACGTTCCGAACGCGCGTCGGTACAATTTAACTGTCATTTTTCCATATAAAAAGTGAGATTTAGTGCTACCCGACGTTCGTACGATGCGTTACGTGATCGACCTAGAGATGTTACCAGAATTAATAGTGATTTCCTGTTCCACTGTCCTCTGGATGATGGCCGCTATGGACATACAACGTAGCACTTCCTTGTTAACCATGTCTAGGTTAGAGCGTTTTGATCTGATCTTCCGTTACGTTCGTACAATGCGTTACGTGATCGACCTACAGGAGTAGCTAAACTGACATAGTTACGGTATATATCCATCAAAATTAATCGACACGTGTCACGTTGTGCTATCAATCTGATTCCATTACCCTTTTATTTTATTTATCAGAAAGAATAGAATAAGTACTTTAGAATCGAATACTTTATTGCTCTCATGTAGACAACATCAGGGGACCGATTTTTTTGACTTTCGAGCGCTCGACTCTTTCACCCGAAAACTGTCAAAAAAGATGAAATGCTATTTTGAAACAGCGATAGAAAATTTAAATAAAATCGGCCAAGTGCCAGTCGGCCTCGCGCACGAAGGGTTCCGTACCATTATTTATAAATATTCATTTAATTCTGTTCTTTTAGTATTTGTTGTGATAGCGGCAACAGAAATACATCATCTGTGAAAATTTCAACTGTCGAACTATCATGGTTCATGCATGAGATACAGCCTGGTGACTTACGGACAGACAGACTGACTGTACTTCCGTTCACCACGACAACACTTCACTAAAACGTTACTCACTATTACACTTCACTGTACTTTACTTTACCCGGTTGTGTTACTTCTTGTTGGTTACTACTTTGAGCTTGAAGGCGACTTGACCCCATGTTTTCAGGAAAAATCTCGTTATCTAGTTTCTACTAAGGATATCGGCATCTAGCGGCAAATTCATTGACTAATTTTGATATGTACATAGTTTCTTTATATTCTGTAGGCGACATGTGGCGTATGGCCGTTATGTATTAATTAAATGCTATTAGTAACGCCATCTATTAGGTTTTCTAGCTTCTACAAATCTCAACATCCTCCGCCGCCTAGGAAGTATTCCTTGCTCTAGTTAGAAAGTCTACACAGCTTGGTTATCGATCGTTGTGTGATCCGAAAAGCTGTGCGGATGTCGTACATACGAGTCAATCCATCAGTGCCAGTGTATTTCTTCAGTACTCTACCAACTCTCCAGTTCGCTGGGGGATATCTAGGATCTTTGATTAATACCAGTTCATCAAGTTCTAAATCATTTTGTGGTGTATTCCATTTTGGACGTACTTGTAAGCGAGAAAGGTATTCTGCTTGCCATTTCTTCCAAAAATCTCTTAGCATGCGTTGAGTCAATTGCCATCTCGTCAAGCTTGATATTGTACTCTGTTCATAACTACGATCTGGTAAGCTGATTAAGGGTACACCGACCAGAAAGTGAGCTGGTGATATATATATATATTATATCTTACACACGTAACACATTTTCTATAAAAATGTCTAATTGAAGAACCTCCTTTAATAATCCAGTATTTTCTTCTCAGATATTATCTTTTGTAATAAGTATTGGATGCTTTTGTTCCATACTCAAATCTGCGTATTTCAGTCTTCCGCCTAATCTCAGAAGTCCTTTATCATCTAGATAAGGTGTGAGAGGCAGTAGCTATTTGTCTGGCCGTACGTAGGCAGTTTCGTTGCGTAGGGTGGATGGTGGTGCTCTGCGGTCCTCTGTTTGTCCTGTGACAAGAGGAGTACCGCAGGGTTCAATACTTGGACCCCTGCTCTTTATACTGTATAGCGCTGACATCACTAACAGTATAAAGAGCTGTAAGTATCACCTTTACGCGGACGACGTGCAACTTTATTTGTCTAGTGCGCCGTCAGACACATCTGCTGCCATTAACACGATAAATGCGGACCTTGCTCATATTTCCTCTTGGTCGGAGAGGAACTGTTTGGTTCTTAATCCTAGCAAGTCGAAGTATGTGGTTTTCGGGTCAAAACATCAAATCCGTAATACCCTTGATGCTCGAACTTCCGGGAATGTCGCCGTCATGGGCGAACCAATAGAGCAGGTGGTAGAAGCAACCAACCTCGGCCTTCTTATGGACGAGAATTTGCGCTTTGAGAACCACATACTAAATGTTTTGAGTAACTGCTTCTATCGCCTTAAAGTCCTATATAATATACGTGATTACCTTAGTGTCGATTTGCGTGTCGACCTATGTGAATCGCTTATATTATCTAGGTTAAACTATTGTGATGTCGTGTATGACGGGTGCATTACTGGTCGTTCCAAGAGGCTCATACAACGAGTGCAGAACGCATGTGCTCGTTTTTGTTTCCGAGTCCCTCCCCGGTCCCACATCACTCCATACTTGAACGCCGCTAACTTGCTTAACATGTCTGCACGCCGACGCCTGCACCTTGCCACTCTGCTTTTCGGGGTGGTAAGGCACGAAACCCCATCTTACCTTTTCAATAAACTGGTATGGTCAAAGAGTGCGCGCAGATTCAAGGCAATGGCCATAACTCCTATGCACCGAACCGCTGCTTTCCGAGGTAGCTTCAAGTTCGCGGCGTCTAAGTGCTGGAATGATATCCCTCCCCCTATCCAAGGGGCGCTTAGCAGATACACCTTTAAGCGTAAGCTTAAAGGCTATTTGTTGACGCTCCAAAAATCCTAATCCTAATCCTGCACTTTTGACAGCAAAAATATGCCAATTGCATAATTAATGTGTAACGTAGTTATTATTTTATTAAAGCTGCATGTAGGTAGTGCTGTATGTATTATCTCACTATGTATTTATGTTTATTTCTCTCTCGCCTTGCACAATTAATTATATGTATAGTTGTGTAATTATAATTGTATGACGTTTCCGTGAGTCACCAACGGTGCTGGCTGAAAATCAGCGCTGTAGGTGTCTGACTGACACCTCAGCATAATGCTGAGCCAGTGTCCGGTTCACGGCCGCAGAGACACACTTGTTACATGTTATTTTTATTTATTTTTGCTTAATATATGTGTCCTGTGTGTTAGTGAATAAATGTATCTTTCTTTCTTTCTTTCTTTCTTTCTTTCCATGTTTGCCCAAAATTTTGGACTGAGTCTGAGCTATAGTTGCGTCAATAATTCGAAAGGGGTAAGTAATGTTGGCAAAATTTAAAGTCGAGATAACTTTACCCGCTATCAAATTCGGTAAAAATTTCGAATAGATGTTGATTAAAAAAATATTTCTCCTCATGAGCACATGCGTATTACTACGACATAAAAAGTATGAGATATATGTGTTTTCCGAAAAAAGTGGGCAAAGTAGGCATGTTTGACGGTGGCGTGGCGGTCGTCTTGAATTTCTTTGCCTCTGCTCCAATTCAGTTTCAAATTAGTATCCGAGGGTCTAAAGAGGTCTCAAAACACATACGCATACATTGGCTGGTGGGCAATTTTATTGTCGCGCCAACCAATTACCGATTTAGAGCACAACGCTAACTGCTTACATAGCTCAAATCAAAATATATCTGCCAGACTAACGTGCTGAAGGGATGAAGTTTAAATCTCATACATGTTAACATTTTTTTTGTTTGTTGATACTAGTACGAGTATAATAGTATTAGAATAAGTTTGCGGGTTAGTTTGAAATCATTTGAACTCTTGTCGATGATTGCGATTAAAATATGCAAATATGAATACCGTAAGGTATCTTATCTTATCTTATCTAGGTGAGGGCCCCTTCGGATGCACTTCGACCCAGTGGGATCTTTTGTGCATTTGCTCTCTCCTTTATACCTGCTCCCAGGCTTGCTCCATCATTTCCACAAAGCGGATGATGCAGTTCGCCGGGAGCACCTTGAATTCCTTTGGTTGCGGGTAACCGTTACCAAAGTAGTTCATTCTTTGTCTGGCAAGGGCATGACATTCACACAATAAGTGTTCCATAGTCTCATCCTCCTCGCCACACATTCTACAGTCTAAACTATCAGATAGTCCCATCTTGGCCAAGAGATCCTTGACCCCGAAGTGACCAGTGAACACCCCAGATATGATTCTGAGTTGCTTCCTACTGGATTTCCAGAGTTTTCTGGTCCAGCCCGAGTCCACTCCTTCTATGAAGAGCTTAGAGTGCCTTAAGCCAGCCTCATTCCTCCACTCGTGTTGGTGTTTGGTTTTGGCGTAGGCTTTAAAGGCCGATATTATGGTCCCCTGCGAGAGTCCCACAAATGGTTCTGGACCTACAAAGTGATTTGTAGAGCCCCCTCTTGCAAGCTCATCTGCTCTTTCGTTGCCGATGAAGCCCTTGTGCCCTGGTATCCAAACTAGTTGCACCTTATTGTGCCTTCCAAGTCTGTTTAGTGCTTGGACGCCATTATAAATTAGTCTAGAGTCCACTCTCGGCGCCGTAAGCGCTTTAAGGGCCGCTTGACTGTCACTGAGTATATAGATAGTCCGCCCTTTGGTTCGCCTGTCTATATTCTCCTGTACACAAGCAATTATGGCGTATGTCTCCGCTTGGAAGACAGTTGCCAAACTACCCATGCTTACACTACTACTGTAGTCATTTGCATAAATGCCTGCTCCCGTACCGGATCCCATTTTTGATCCGTCCGTGTACCATATACTGTCTTCGATACCAGACTTTGGTGGTTCTAGACCTTCGGCCCACTCAGCCCTGGTTGGAACTTTTGTTGTGTAGTTCCTGTGGAATACATACTTGGGTAGCATTTTGTCGCTTCCCATGTTTGTTATTCTGTCTAAGAAACCATCAGTCTCCATGTTTGTGTGCTTAGTTTTCGGCTTGCTATCGCTCCACAGTCCAAGAGTTCTTAATCTGTAGAGCGATTTGCGCGCCTCTGACTTAATCACCATGTGAAGTGGCGGTAGGTCCAGTAGGACTTCTAGCGCCGCTGTAGGCGTGGTACGAAACGCCCCTGTTATAGCCATGCATGCCGTTCTCTGCACCTTTCTCAGGGCCTCTCTGCATGTGCTCATTAAAGTCCTTGGCCACCATACCAGGCTACCGTACAGTATTATGGGTCTCACCATCATGGTATAGATCCACTTCAGTACCTTGGGGTTCAGTCCCCATGTTTTGCCATACGCTGATCTACACATTCCAAATACCCTCAGGGCCTTTGTAATGGTGAGATCTGTATGCTTCTTCCAGTTCAGTTCCTTATCCAGTGTGACACCTAGATATTTCACGTCATTGGACATTTCTAGTACCCTTCCGTACAGCTTTAACTGCTGTATTCCGCGAAGGGTCCTTTTCCTAGTAAAGGGTATTACTACAGTTTTGCCTGGATTAATGGATAATTGGTGACAGTCGCACCATCTCTCCACTTCCCTCAGTGCCTTGTTCATGATTTCTGATACCGTACTTGGGAATTTCCCATTAACCAGTATCACTAAATCATCAGCATATCCTACCGTGTGGATGGGACCTTTATTGAGTTCTATCAAGAGTGAGTTCACCACCAAACTCCATAGAGTTGGTGAAAGTACCCCACCTTGTGGACATCCCTTTGTGGCCGTGGCCATTATCTCATCCCCTAAAAGAGATGACTTTATCAGTCTGCCATTTAGCATGTTGCCTATCCATTTACATATGGTCGGCTCTATACCATGTTTTGCAGCTGCTTCACTAATAGCATTATACGTGGTACGATCAAACGCTCCCTCCACGTCTAAGAAAGCCGCCAGACATAGTTCTTTATTCTCTATAGCCTGTTCAGCCTTGGTTGTTACCAGATGAAGTGCCGTTTCCGTTGACTTTCCTGGCTGATATGCACATTGCAGTTCGTGCAGCGGATGTCTCCTTAGTGGGCCATCCCTTATGTGTCTATCTACCAACTTCTCCAATGTTTTGAGGAAAAATGACGATAGACTTATCGGCCTATACGATTTGGCCTCACTGTAATCCGCCTTACCCGGTTTGGGTAGGTAGGTTACTTTTACCATCCTCCACACACGCGGTACGTGTGCGAAGGCTAAGCACGCCCTGTACAATCTGCTAAGGTGCGGGATTAGTACAGTAGCGCCCTCCTGTAGTAGAATGGGGTAGATTCCATCTGGCCCCGGGGCTTTGTAAGGTTGAAATGTCGAAAGTGCCCACTTTATCTTTTTATGATCTACTACCTTTTTAGACGTTTCCCAATTGTGTCTCGTTGTACTTGTGGTTTGTTCCAACGCACTAATTGTGCAATCGTCTGTTACGCTCTCGTGTATTACTGAGCCTGGGAAGTGTGTATTACACATTATCTTAAGGGTCTCTAGCCCCGTTTTCGTCATTGTACCGTCATTGTCCCTGATGGATGTAAGCGGGACCGACTTTGTGGTTGCTAATGCCTTTGTTAGTCTCATTCCTTCCGGTATTGACTCGATCTGATCGCAGTGGTTCCTCCACGCTCTCCTTTTCGCTTTTCTCACAGCCTTGCTGAGTTCTGTGAGTTTTTGTGCATAGTACCCAAAGTCATTATATGACTTTGCGTCATTAAATATTGCCCTGGTTTCCCTCCTGAGTTTGACTATTTCCGGGGTCCACCATGGTACCTTTTTAGCCAGGGTTTTCTTTTCCGGGCAGTTATTAGTGAAGGCCGTGTATACGGCTTGTACTATTTTGTCCGCTTCGAATTCTATGTCAATAATAGAGTTTAGCTTTCCTTCTGGGTCTCCTAGGTCCACTTTTAGGTCAGTTCTAAAGGCCGACCAGTCCGTGTTCCTAGGATTCCGTTTACGTACCGCATTTGTTTGTATTCTAGTTTGGTACCTAAAGCAAATGTATCTGTGGTCCGAAAGGGAGATGTCATCAGATACGTGCCATGAGTTGATTTTGCTACTAGTGTTATTAGAAGCCAACGTTATATCAATAACCTCCCCCCGCCTAGAATTGACGAAGGTAGGTTCATTGCCTTTATTCAGTAATTGTAAAGAAGAGCTTACCAGGAAATCCAATACCTTCTCTCCTCTCCTGTTGACATCTGAGCTGCCCCAGATGACATGGTGAGCGTTCGCGTCGCAGCCGATACCGTAAGGTAAGTAGGTATATATACATTTTGTAGGTACTTTGTGTGCCGTTATATTTCAGCAACC
Organism: Epinotia brunnichana; assembly: GCA_963854355.1. Taxonomy (NCBI): domain Eukaryota; kingdom Metazoa; phylum Arthropoda; class Insecta; order Lepidoptera; family Tortricidae; genus Epinotia; species Epinotia brunnichana. The sequence continues at coordinate 11,140,981 of OY977954.1, forward strand.
GGTAACGCATTTTGGACATAATGGTCATTTTTTATACCTACGACTGAATTTAATTCATGGAAAAAAATATTAAACTATAGTCGGAATAACCATGTTTGTTTAGGGCAAAGATTATTTTCGCAATAATCTTTGGTTCAGGGCAACGACTTGAGAGTTCGTTTTAGATTTCCGTGAAAAGTGCTAAAGTAGTACTACTACGTAAATGCTTTAAATTACTGATTATAAATCAGAATCTCTGATTGTTTAACCATTTTAAGTTTATTTATAAGTAAGATTTTTAAATATGCGCTGTCTAGCGGAATATGCAATACCAGTGCGTAGCCATTCAGGTTATAAAAACGTGCGATCAATGGATATAGTCACCGATTTAAAATTGGTTTGTAATATTTTACTATTTTCGTGTTATATTGTGACAATTGTGTATTTTATGCCTTAAATGCAACATTTTGACGAATTCGACGATACTTTTTAGGGTTCCGTACTCAAAGAGTAAAATGGGACCCTATTAGGTACTAAGACTCCGCTGACCGTCCGTCCGTCCGTCTGTCTGTCACCAGGCTGAATCTCACTGATACCGTGATAGTTTCAGCTGAAATTTTCACAGATGATGTATTTCTGTTGTCGCTATAACAACAAATACTAAAAACACAGAATAAAATAGTTTTTTTATAGATAATGGTACGGAACCCTTCGTGTGCGAGTTCGACTCGCACTTGGCCGGTTTTTTTCCTTATTGCTGTCACTATCATAATCCGTTAAAAATAAGGGGGGTTTTAAAGTATGATGATGTGATATAATATAAAGATGCCCCGATGTGAGTATAAAGTTGATCACAGCCTTAATATTTTTTTTCTAAGAGATACATTAATAATCTTTTTTTTGTCGGTGCAATCGATAGAGGACCAAAAACCGATATTTGTATTTTTTTCCTTATTTTTTTGGATTAAGGTGGTTCGATTGCCATACAAAACGTTATTTGACATTCGTAGGCTAACGGCGTGATATTTTAAGAAACTTATGTAACAAACTTTCATAAATTGGCTTCCCATTTGCGCCAAATTCCCCCTTTCCTAGAATAAACTTGTATAAACTAGATTAATTTGAGAAATTGGTTTGTCACGTGATATTTTGGGAAAACTATTTTTCTCAAATTAATCTAGTTTATACAAGTTTATTCTAGGAAAGGGGGAATTTGGCGCAAATGGGAAGCCAACTGATGAAAGTTTGTTACATAAGTTTCTTAAAATATCACGCCGTTAGCCTGCGAATGTCAAATAACGCTTTGTATGGCAAACGAACCCCCTTAACGTTTAGGGAGGTACCTACAGACGTTTTAATTCTGAAATTGATCAAATTAACCCCATTTCACGGTACCGCTAAATAGTTTATTATCTACTAATTTATGTTTTCCAGTATTAAGTCATATCGTTTTGACAAATTACAATTTAGTCCCTGGGCGACCGAGCTCTGCTCGGGTGAAAATGGAGAAAATACGGAGAAAACGAATTTTCCCGGACATCTTCTTCTTCTTCTTCTCGTGTCGATGGTTCCCTATTTCCTGGGTTTAGATTGTGCGGGACCAGAAACTAGCGACTGCTAAAGCCCTATCTGACGCGTCCCGGAGGTCTTGTGTGGAGCATGTGTACGGGCACGCCGGACAAGACAGCATATGTGCCATGGTTTGAGGGGTCGTCCTGCACATACACCGGGCGTCTGAGCTGCTCAGGATACCCCATTTCAATAGGTTGTCCCTACTGCGGCCGACCTGGGAGCGCAGTCTGTTTAAAGATCTCCAGATAGGCCACGGCTGTTTGTGTCCAGCGGGGAGCGCTTCAGCAGGACGGACAGAGTCAACAGGAGGAGCGCGAGTGTTTTGCCAGTGCGCGAGTCTGTTCCTCGAGGGGGGAACCCTGGCAGCAGTAGTGTGCCTTATAAAACTTTTACGGCTCTTGAGACGGGACGGTGGTAGCTGATGGCCGTAGAGGGGATGCCTGGTGTCTTCTTCCTGTTTTTGTTTCTCGACGCTGCACGCCACCTCTCTGCGCGTCTCCGGGGGGGCAATCCCGGCCAGGGGGTACAACCTGTTCAGCGGAGTGGGTTTAAGGCATCCAGTGATAATGCGGCAGGTGTCATTAAGTGCTGCGGTTACTTGTCCTGCGTGGGTGGAGCGGTGCCACACCGGGCACGCGTATTCGCCCGCCGAGTAGCAGAGCGCCAGGCCCGTGGTTCGAAGGGTGTGTGCAGAGGCACCCCAGTGTGTTGAGGTAAGTCTTCGGAGCAGGCTGTTGCGCGAATTAACCTTTTGGCGTGTTTTGATGCAGTGGGTCTTAAATGATAGCGTCCTATCGAGGGTAATGCCTAGGTATTTCGGGCATGAGCAGTGTTCTATGTCAGTGCCATCCCAGGACACATTAAGTTGTCTATTTGCGTCCCAGTTTCGTAGATGGAATGCACACGACTGAGTTTTTGAGGGATTCTGCTTCAAACAATTTTCTGCGAAGTATTTTGAGAGGCCCTCCAAGGCCGACATAAGGCCTATATATTCCCGGACATAAGACCTATCTAGATCGATATCTCGCCCCCGTAAACCCATGTATTCCAAATTTAATCGAAATCGTTAGAGCCGTTTCCGGGAACGTGATTGCAAATATATATATGTACAAGTATTGCTCGTTTAATTACAAAATTTATATAACCAACCTCCTACCTGTAATCTCCACTTATAATAAATCTCTAAATTAAAAAAAGAATCAGCCAGTTTGAAATTAAGCTTTCTGTGGTACGAATGTTCTCAGCATCCCACGGACGGAAAAATATGAAACATTTTATATAGGTACATTATTATTCCAGCTGCAACTTAGGATAGTTTTTATCCGACTGCGACCATTAATTTATTTTCCGTAATATACGACTTCATTTAATTTTTCATTTATTATTCTTAAAGTATATCGCCGCCTCATCTGTCACCTAAAAGAAACGTCAAAATCACAGACTAATAAGAAATACTACGGACAAAATGGCGGAATTTCTTTGCCTTTCTTTCTAATTTTAATCCCGTCTACGATATACATTGACGAGACACATAGGTACCAAAAGCAAATATAAAATTAATCGATTTTGATATGCGAACTTATATGCGCAAATGTCGAATTAAGGCGTAATTTCTACAAATGGAACAACAAATTCGAACAATATAAACTTGGTTTTTTTGAATGGCACGCGCGCGCGCTCTTTGCGTATTCAGCCAAACCAAGAAAACCGAAACTCGAAGTTCGTATATCTGCATTCCTGTCATTTGTTAGTGCGATAGAGATAGAGATACCCGAATATTTACGAATTCCGAAGTTCGTGGTTTAAAAGAAAATATGGATGTCGTATAGATCTAAATTAATATTTTATGTGTGAATATGGTTCAAATTATTTGGAAATACTATTTTTGTTATTGTTTTAGTATATTTGACTAGCTTTAAGTTTAATATTGTACGTCCGAAATGGGCAAGCTGTTGGACTTTGTTTTACCCAAAACAACTAAATGTACACAGTTCTCACAATAAAGAAATCTTATTTTATCTTATCTTATCGAAAATAGGGATGTAGACACTAAACAAAATAATCATAATGTTGTATTATCTCGAAAAAAAAACAACGCAAGAGGCTATACTCGTATAGGTAATCACTAAGTTATAAGTGTATATAGTTTTAAGAGGGGGTTTGTTGCGTCTCTTTACCGCAAAACGCACCTTTATAATGAAACGATTGTTTTTTACTATGACGCTCGAGGAACGTGACGTCACGGTCCCTGATCGTTTTCTCACTCAAGCGACATTAAAACGGTTATAGCTTCGTAATTTTTAGAAATATTTAAATGAATTTTTCGTTTCTTCTTTCTTTTGAAGTGAGTCTACAGCTACTTACACCTCTATTTGGAAGACAAGCGGAAAGAACCCATACTATCCATACTAATAATCCATACTTCCATATTAATATTATAAATGCGAAAGTGTGTCTGTCTGTCTGTTACCTCTTCACGCCTAAACCGCTGAACCGATTTAGATGAAATTTGGTATACAGATAGTTTGAGCCCCGGGGAAGGATAAAGAGTAGTTTTTATATCTGAGGGGCTGAAATTGGGGGTGGAAATTTGTATGGAGCTACTTAAACCGCTGCACCGATTTAGATGAAATTTGGTATATAAATAGTTTGAGTCCCGGGGAAGGACATATAATAGGTTTTATTCCGGAAATCATCCCCTAAGGGGGTGAAGGGGGGGGGGGGGTGAAAATTTGGATGGAACCCATTTTAATACAATTTGGTATAGAGATAGCTTGAGTCCTGGGAAAGGACATAGGATAGTTTTAATGCCGGAAATCACTCCCTAAGGGGGTGAAATGGGAGGTGAAAATTTGGATGAATCCCGTTTAGATGAAATTTGGTATAAAGGTCGTTTGAGTCCCGAAGAATGACATTAGATAGTTTTTATCCCGAAAATCATTCCCTAAGGGTATGAAATAGGGGGTGAAAGTTTGGATAAAATCCATGTACCTAGATGAAATTTGGTATAGAGATAATTTGAGACCCTTCGAAGGATATTGAATAGTTTTTGCCTCGGAAATCATCCCTTAAGATGTTAAGTAGAAGTTTGTTTGCATTATATTTTCTAAGTATAAGTTCTACGCGGACAAAGTCGCGGGCAACAGCTAGTCAAAATATAATTATCTGAAGCTGAAATAATTTAGATGGTATTATTAAGGGACTTTACTTCTCAACATTGCATAACGAGTAGGTATTCAGGATGAAAATGTTCAGTCTGTATTTGCATGTTATGAAAATTAAACACAAATCACTATCAAATAATTTTTAATACTTTCTATTAATCACTTATATCACAAATTATTATATATTTTTTGGCATATATTTGTTTTCTCTAAAATTGTTTACCCGAAGTCTGTCTTGAAATTCGGAATAAAAAGAGCCTAAATAATCGATATTGATTTCTCCGTATCGCTATTTAGAGTCCACATTCACTCTATCACTTTGTATGTTCTCACACATTGGCCGTCCCAGTCAGCAGCCGTAGTTGTCTGAAAAAATAATAATTAATAAATAATAATTAATAGTATGTGTCTATTAGTTGTTAATTGACAATCCGTAATTGGAGCTACAATTTCCACTTTGTTTATTTACATTTTGAATATTTTTAAATTTCTTATTATTGACGATCGTGATAAGGATTCTTATAATTTTGACATTGTATGCAAACCTATATTGTAATTTTTATCTCGAAATAAATAAATCTAAATCTATAGCAGAGGCCGAGAAAATAGGGATTGCCGGTCAAGATAAAAACTTGACAGGGTTATGGGGCTGGCAATCCCTTTTCACGCCGAGGTATGTCCACTTGTACAGTACTTTTCTCAAACATGCAATAAAACTAAACGGACAACTTACGTACAGGGTGGAAAGTTAAAACGGGGCAGTAAGGGCAGCTACTAGATCCCTTGACGCTACGCAAAATTGCCATTAGGATTTCAGTCCTAACTTTTCAAGTGATGACAATCTAATTTAACTGATTTTTGAAAAAAAGTACAGACAGCGAGAAAATCATCAATTTTGACGATTTATTTTTAATGCCATTCGATCTCATTCCTATTAAGGATCAAAATACTCTTTGGGACCGACTAAGGTTTGACTACTAGAACGCCCAGAAATCAAAGAAAACTTTTTCCATACAATTAGTATGGGAATCCCAACCAAAGTGCAAGTAGTCCTTTAGTTAGACGATCATCAAATTGTATGGAAGCGGAGATAACTTCATTTAGATTAGAAATGAGATAATTCATTCCTTTGTTAAAAAAAAACTATTGTATTTACACCCGTATTCATACACGTTACTATGTGGACAGTACTCACGAGCGGACAGGTGCTGTAAAACCCTTACCTTTGTAAATTTAAAATTTCGAACAAAATTCTCTCATTTCTAATCTAAATGAAGTTATCTCTGTCTCCATACAATTTGATGATCGTCTATCTAAAGGACTACTTGCCCTTTGGGATTCCCATACTAACTGTATGGAAAAAGTTTTCTTTGATTTCTGGGCGTTCTAGTAGTCAAACCTTAGTCGGTCCCAAAGAGTATTTTGATCCCTAATAGGAATGGGATCGAATGGCATTAAAAAAATCGTCAAAATTGATGATATTCTCGCTGAGTGTACGTTTTTTCAAAAATCTGTGAATGTAGATTGTTATCACTTAAAAAGTTAGGAATTAAATCTTAATGCCATTTTTTGCGTAGCGGCAAGGGATCTAGTAGCTGCCCTTACTGCCCCGTTTTAACTTTCCACCCTGTATACTTACATACTTCCATACTTACTTACATATTTACATACATACGAACAGAGCAAGTTAAATAAAAGCTTATAAAAAGAACCTTTTTTTAACGTCACACCTGGTCATAAAGTAGTAGTAATTACAAAATCCCACTTCCTGGCCTGGGGTACGATATCCGAGATAGCCAGGCCAGAAAGATAACAACATTTCTAGACCAATCACAAAGAGAAAGGTACTAGGAGTGATTTCATCCATTTATGACCCACTTGGCTTGACCGGACCGGTAATAATAGTAGCAAAAATATTTATTCAAAAGCTTTTCAAGGCCAAGCTGGACTGGGACATAGAATTAACGTCTGATTTAATTGATGAATGGGATGAATTCTATCGCGAACTAAATATTATAAACCAATTGAAAATCCCAAGATGCACTGTCATTCCCAACCATAGTCATTCCAAACCAGTAGTAGTAAAGCCTATGGGTGTGTCATATACATTCGTTCAATTGACAATTTAGACAATATTCAAGTACACGTACTATATTCAAAGTCAAAAGTTGGACCTATCAAACCACAGACCATACCAAATTTGGAACTTTCCTCGAGCTTACTCCTCGCGACACATGTAGACAAAGTCAAACGGGCTATGAAATGCGACATAGCCAGCGTTACACTTTGGTCAGATTCTAGCATCGTTTTAGCATGGATAAAAAATTGTAACCTAAACGTTTCCTGTTTTGTAAAGAATAGAATAACTAAAATATTATCACTGACTAACAAACAGGACTGGCGCTGGATTTGTTCAGAACAGAATCCAGCAGAACAGCTCTCGCGAGGAGTAGAACCCGGCAAGTTACAAAATAATAGGTTATGGTGGCACGGGCCACCGTGGCTTAGCCAAACCACTGATACATGGCCGACGCGCAGTGCAGATGCATTGACCTGCATGCAAAGGCCCGATATCAATATAGATACAACATATAACATGAGTATAAACACTGAACCAAATGACACACTACAATACCTACTCGAGAGATGGTCGAGTGATAGAACACTTATTCACGTACTAGCCTACACTCTCCGATTTATACATAATACAAAAAACAAAACACGAACAATGAACCACAACAAGCAAATATCCGGGTTATTAACCGTTAACGAGTTAAAACAATCCGAACAAACATTAATCAAACTTGCACAAAGGGAGTCATTCCCACAGGAATACAAATTATTGCAAAATAATAATCCAATTCCTAACAAATCAAAAATATTGTCGTTACACCCATTCATGGAGAATGGACTCATTCGCGTAGGCGAGGCGGCAGGATCGGTCTTTCTCAGTACGCGTACGACAAAAAACATCCCTTTATTCTGAGCCATGAACACACACTAACGAAGCTACTTATGCATAACGCACACATACGAATGTTTCATGCTGGTCCTCAATTATTACTTTCAACAATGCGCGAACACATTTGGCCAACCAAAGGTAGAATGATAGCAACAAAAATCGTAAATAAATGTGTACCGTGTTTTAAGGCAAATCCAAAAATAACTAACCCTATTATGGGAAACCTTCCCCCCTCAAGGGTCAACCCCCCCCCCCCCCCCCTATTGGATTACGGGGCTCGACTACGCGGGTGCTTATAACATCCGGGATAGGACAGGACGTGGTTACAAGGTCTATAAGTGCTATATAGGGATATTTATTTGTTTCGCAACGAAGGCCATTCACCTCGAATTAATTACAGGGCTGGAGTCAGCCAACTTCCTAGCAGCGCTACGACGATTCATCGCGAGACGAGGTAAACCAAAGGAGTTGGTGAGTGACAATTCAACCACGTTTCATGGAGCTCATAACGAATTGCAAGATTTACAAAAATACCTAATTGACCGTTCAAGCGAACTGGTATCTTTTTGCGCAGACGAGGGCATCAAATGGCGTTTTATTCCCGTTTATACACCCCATATGGGGTCGTTATGGGAAAGTAGTATAAAACTTGCAAAACATCATTTAAAAAGGGTGATAGGAAAAGCTTTATTGACATACGAACAATTTGTAACGATCTTAAATCAGGTGGAATCAATTGTTAATTCACGACCATTGTGTCCCTTACCTAGTAATAATCCCGATTTTCCTGCCCTCACGCCAGCTCACTTTCTGTTGGGAAGAACGCCAACTTCGCTACCAGACGAAGATTACATCGACATACCAAAAAATCGATTAACTCATTACCAATTTTTACAACAAATCACCCAGGATTTCTGGCGCCGCTGGTCGTGGGACTACATTGGTACTCTTCAGGAGCGGACGAAGTGGAGGAGCTCGCGGGGCCAGAACCTCGCTGCCGGCACCGTCGTCCTGGTGCGAGAGGAGCTCGTACCGCCCTGCGTGTGGAGGCTGGGCAAGATCGTCGCGACGCAACCAGGCCGTGACGGAATCACCAGAGTAGCCATCATCAAGACTGCCAAGGGCGACATTCAGCGCGCATTCAATAATATATGTCCGTTACCTATAACTGGACACGTCATTTAATAGGTACCTACCTGTCGAAATTTAATAATTTAACCTAGTTAATAATTCTATTAGTTAAGTAATACCTATTTATGTTGAAATTAAACACTTGTCACTTGTTTGTTTCATTACCTAAACGGAATCTTAGATAGGAATGCGCATGGCTTCTATTACAAGTTTAAATACCTAACCTATGTTTATCAATGCGAGGAAGCTATGCGCATCCTTACTGAGGAATAAGTAAGCATATTCCTTGAAATACCTATTACTATGGGGCTGCCATAATTAAAATAGCTATTTCAAGGGGTGGCAGAATGTTGATACTTAACAAGACCTAATTACCTATTTACCTACCTAGTATGCCTATCAGCTATATCTAGGTTCGTGGATGGATAATATAGTTTATAGCAATAATGATTAAGTCGCTAGATGACGCCACACGACTATGGAAGCCGGTGGCGACATCTGCGGATATTAATGTGAACTAGCTTATTTGCATAGGCAACATAATTAAGCACTTTGTATACCTAGATAGTTCAGGAGCGCCCCGCTAGAGGTCACTATAATCAATGTAATAGTATAATATAAGCGAATGACACGGGCGCTCCGTCGCTCTTTCCCGACCGAGATCCGCTGTAAGCACAATTATAACCTAGAAACCAAATAACCTTGCTTTTCTTGCATCCGCCATTAGCCGTCGCCTTACTAGAGAGACGTAAAGTTAGGTATGTAGGTACTCACCACAGGCTGTAATAAAGAAAGCCTCAGTTCGCATATTTATCGCCCTTGCCTTCGGCTCGGTCGTCGAATAATTGCTATCTCAAACATTCTTTGTTTCACCGCCTTATGTAAAGCGGTCCATAATTGACGGAAAATCGGCGAACATACATAACATAATAATAATACTTTGTAGGTACCTACTGCTTGCAATTCATTAAATTGTCAAAAGGTCTCTAAGTGCTGGTTCAGTTGGTACTTTGTAGGTACCTAGCCCCACGCACGCCTCCCAAAGGTCCGGGACATCGTTGTCCCGTGTGCGGGAAAAAATAATAATATTACATACAGTGGAACCTTTGAGTATTAAGCCCACTGGAGATGTCATACACAGGCGACCCCCTCCGGCAAAGTACATTGGTCAACTGGTCAACCACGTTATATAAAACTACTTAAAGTCGCTTCATCGCCATTTTGTATCGATCCGTGTCGCGTGACGTTTCTCTCGAAAAATGGTGAATTGTGCAGTATTATCATGTAAAAGGCGATCTGACAGCTCATATTCGCAACAAGTTCGCGTTTCCTATCATCACACGGCAAGACATTAACATCAGCTCCCGTATCCAGTTTAAACCTGATATTCTTATTATTTATGGATAAGTTAACAGCCCACTCATTATCATTAATAAATCGGTGGATTCCCCTCTAATTTCATACACGCGACACATTCTTGAGTAGTGATTCCTTCCATGGCACCTATCGCACTGCTGTCCAAACGCCGGGCACTAGAATCTTCTATGTGTAGAGCCACATCTCGAACAGCTATGGCCGCCGGTCCTCTGATGCTGTGACGGCCGCTGCCACCCACGCGTTGCTGATGCGTCGTGTACGGGAGCGGCGCGAGGGCGCCCTGCGAGCGACGCACCGGGGCGCCCGCCGCGCCACGAGCCGCGGCGGCGCCCGCGTCCTCCGGACGGGCTGTTCGTGCTAACTGCATGCACAACCTGCTCATTTTTAACCTCGCACTGTTGTTTATGACTGCAACTTGGTTGACCTTCATTTGATTTACATACGATTTCATGGACGTGATGTTCTACGTTTTCTTGCTTGATGTGATCTGCTTGGACACGGGACATCTCTGCTAGCCTGCATATCTCTACAGCTTTTTGCAGCGTTAAATCACCTTCTCGGAGAAGTCTCTCTCGCAAAGTTGCTTCCTGAATACCACATATTAGTCGATCTCTCACAAGGTCACTTGACAAGTCTTTAAAGTCACATTTTGCCGCCATTTTGTTCAACTCGAACACATATTGTTCTATAGATTCGAATTCTAACTGATTGCGTGTGAAGAATCGGTGCCTTTCCACAGTAAGGTTCTCTTCTGGAAGGAAAAAATTATCAAATTTCTGCAATACCACTTGTAAAGTTTTACTGTCTCCTTGAAACTGATCATATACATCTCGGCATTTGTCACCTATCACATGTAGTAAAATGTTGACTTGTACTTTGACATCTTTTTTAGCCAACTCGCAAGCTTCATAATAAATTAAAAATCCTTTTTTCCATTTCTCCCACTCCTTACATAAATTGCCCGAAGTAACATTAATTAAGTTATTTTCGAATTTAAACGGTAATGGCGGATGCAACACCGACTCCATTGTCTGCGTTTAACGTATTTACGTATTTCACTCGCGCGCACACATCAACGCACTACTAACTTTTTTTTTTATTGTTCGTACGTAGTTAAACACTTTTACTTTTTGCCATTTATACACTAATGCGCTTTACGAGTAGGTTCATATCGGCTGCGCCATGTTATGTAGGTATTGGGAAGTGTCCAATGAAACCACCAGCTGAGCTTAGACTGATTTATTATTTTGTTGCATGCCTTTTCCAACCTACCCCATATCTCAAACTACCCACATGATAGATACTGACAGGTAAGTATTTTTACTAACTATTAAATGTGTATTGAAGTACAATCTCCATTTAAAGAAAATACCGTTTGCGATACGTAAACGACAGAAAATGTAAACAATGGTGTCGTGGTACGGGGTCGAATCTGTCTTTAGGGATGCGATAAAAGTAAAAAAAGCGACTCAACATTTGAATGAATCATTCATTCATTCAATCTCTTTGTCAGTTTGTTTATTAATCAGTTTTTTTATTAGATATTGAATTAAAGAGTAGGTATATAATGTTTGTTACATTTGAATCTTGTAAGGTGAATTAGAAAATTACTTTTCTCTGGACATACGTTGTTGAAATTTAGTCTTAAAAAGAAAAGAATTGTTGGCAAAAAAAATATCTAGGTAAAATAAATACATTTAGTGCGGGCCCATGAATGTATGTGTTATTCATATACTATTAGTTATATACTTTATGTTAAATTACATATAATTATAACTACATACTTTATGTTATAATTATATGTCCTTTTAGATTTCCAAAAGATCCCTATATAAAGGAGAAATGGAGAAAATTTTGTTATAACGAAAATTATTCTTGGAAACCTACAGGTACAAGTGTTATCTGTCCGGAGCACTTTACTCCGGAAAGCTACAAAAATGATACTAACAGAAATACATTGATTGAAGGTGCAATACCTTCTTATTCTCCTTATTATTATTTCCCTTTGTTATTATGTATTTGTTGTAATGTGTTCACTTCGTTATTGTTTATTGGTCATAGTTGTGTGTAGTAATGATCACTTTTCAAATTGTAACCGGTTTTCAACCTTGCATGGTACGTGTTTTTTCTCAGTTATAAGTAAATCGAATTAATTATACTTAGCATATTGTAGATTTTCAAACATTATTGTTGATTACATGTTTAATTGAAAAGAATGACGCCTGTCTGCCAGTGCCACCTGTCACTTCTGTCACTGTCAGTGTCAATGACGCTAGTGTGCTGTTACGGATCGCGCAGGAGTGAAATGGCTGCGTTCATAGACCACTGGACAATATTATTATATTTTATGTTCTATTTTTAATTTCGTTAATTGTCCCTTCTCGTGTTTAATTAAGTTTATATCATTATTTTGTTTGTTATCCACCGTGAACTCACTCGACGGTTCTATCGGAAGACCAGCGCTGGCAGCAATGCCAGCATTATGCTGAGATAGAACCGTTTCGTGACAAACGCTGTGTGTTGTTTGTCTCGAATAAATGTTTCTTTCTTTCTTTTTCTTTCTTTCTTCTTTGCGACTATGTCCTTGTTTGGTGAATTTCTTTTTTTCTTTGTTTTTCCTAAATCTGCGACTAGTAGATACATTTAATTTTTAAACCCGGCTTTTTTTCCATAAAATCAAATTAATGATAACAAATTAAATATTGCCTCATTTTTGCACTTATTTTCGAATATATCCCAATTTCTAAAGTCTGACCGCCACAAATATAAATGAGGATGCGCCATATTGCGGAATTACACTGGAACTAATTTTTTACACAGGCAATGATTTTATGATTATTTGTTCTTATTTGTGATTGGTTGGTGAATAATGTCAACGTCATTCGTGGTGGTCGTTCACATTTCTTTAAAGACAAATATTAACAAAACGCTAAAAATAATTCAGTCGTGAGTGGAATATTATCAATAATGTTTAGGTACACGTGTTTACTGTAAATGAAAAACTTTTTACAAAAAAAGAGCATTCCACTAAATGGTTTTTAAATAATGACATACATACATATAAACATTTTTTTGGGTAGTATCTTCAATGTACAGAATTTTCACTATTACAATTTTATAATAAATAGTATAAGATAATTCAGTTCATTCATCAAACTGATTTGACTCATTCTTCAGATCTGTCCGTTGTGTCCCATCACTAACTTGTTCGTATGTATGCTGCACGGTTACGTGAAAACTCTGTCTGTGTGCGTGTTATTTTTGATGTGTTATTTTTTTTTGTAGTGTGCGTTTATCTCTACAGCTAAATTTGTGTCTGTTGATTTATTCATATTTTGGTGGTGTGCTGTACGTGTTTACCTCACCCCCCGCTAAAAGTGGCGAAAAAATTTGTTCGAAGAGTTGACGTTATGACATCTCCAGTGGGCTTAATACTCAAAGAGTGGGACATAATATTAACGTCCTCCCTTTTTGAAGTTGATTGAAAATAAAACTTACCACAACCAGAGTGTCAGATGTAAATTCCCTCAGATGCATTGTCGTCCTCCCGCTCTTCTCCACTTGTATTTGAATAAGTTTATTTCCTTCTATTGTCACAGTTGTCTTTACCTGAAATATTATGAATACACAGACATAAACATATACTTAAGTTTCTATTTTTTTTTGGCTTTACTAAGATTAGCCAAAGTCACATTAGTTTCTATTCCAAAAAAAGTATAAAAAAACGGCCAAGTGCGAGTCGGACTCGCGCACGAAGGGTTCCGTACCATTATCAATAAAAATATTAATTTTATTCTGTTTTTAGTATTTGTTGTTAAAGCCGCAACAGAAATACATCATATGTAAAAATTTCAACTGTAACTATCACGTAATCAGTGAGATACAGCCTGGTGACAGACTGACAGACATACAGACAGACATATATCTCATATCTCATGAACCGTGATAGTTAAACAGTTGAATTTTTTACAGATGATGTATTTATGTTGCCGCTATAACAACAAATACTAAAAAACAGGGTAAAATAAATATGTAAGGGGGCTCCCATACAACATACGTGTTTTTTTTGCCGTTTTTATAGATAATGGTACGAAACCCTTCGTGCGCGAGTCCAACTCGCACTTGGCCGGTTTTGTTTAATTTTATACTATTCTGATTTTTGAAGACATAGAAATAGGTACAAATACGTTACGGTAGCCTAGTGGTTCAGGCATGCGGCTGTCAAGCGGCGGTCGTGGGTTCGAATCCCGGCTCGTACCAATCAGTTTTTCGGAACTTATGTACGGAATATTTACCGTTAGCTTTTCGGTGAAGGATAACATCGTGAGGAAACCGGTCTAATCCCATTAAGTTTGCCCTCTGGGTTGGAAGGTCAGATGGCAGTCGCTTTCGTAAAACTAGTGCCTATGCTAAATCTTGGGATTAGGTGTCAAAGCGTACCCTGGGCCCCTTCGGGGCACAACCGGGAATAACGCTAGGAGGAGGAGAAATAGGCAAAAAGAATCGACGGGGAACGGGAGACCAAAACAGGTTATATATTTCATCTCACGGAGATCACCGTGAGACGAAATATATACCCTGTTGGGTCTCGTGCTGTGTGAGTACTAGAGTTGTGCGAAACTGCGAGGCATTGAACGAGGATACTCACCCTAACACAGGATCAAAGGTAATTAAATTAATAAATAATAAATAAATATTTGCGGACAATCTTACACATATCGACCTAGTCCCAAACTAAGCAAAGTTTGTACTATGGGTACTAGACGACGATATACATACTTATATAGAGAAATACATACTTAAATACATGGAAAACATCCATGACTCAGGAACAAATATTCGTGCTCATCACACAAATAAATGCCCTTACTTCGTAGGCAGGGTCACTACCAACTAGGCTAAAGCGGTTGAGAGCAGGAAGATAATGGCTCCCTCCATACATTGCTAAATGGTATGCGTAAAACTTATTATCATTGCCGGTACCTTGTAGTTCAACTTAATAGTACAGATGGCGTGGTTTTCAATCCAAACTCGTGCCATGGACATGGCGGAAATCTCTCCATGCTGAGGGTTTTTATATAATCTTAACTCTATCGAGTCGCATCTCCTCAACCTCCTCGCCCTCCTTGACCGTGACGAAGCTGGACTGGTCGATGGCGTCCCAGAACGACACGACTTGATCGGTGACGTCACGGAGAACGTGTCGCTGTCGTCCGCGCTGCGCTCGAGGTGCGATACCGGAGCCGCCGCTTGCGCAGCTTTGCGGGACAGGAAGCTGATCTCTGCAATGATTGTTTTTATATAATTACCTTGACTCCATCGAGTCTCGTCTCTTCAAACTCCTCGCCCTCTCTGAAGGTGACGACGCTAGACTTGATTGGTGACGTCACGGAGAACGTGTCGCTGCTTTCCAAACTGCGCTCGAGGCACGACACCGGGGCCGACGCTTGCGCAGCTTTGCGGGACAAGAACCCGACATCTGTAATGAGGGCTTTTATATCATTACCTTGACTCGAGTCTCGTCTCTTCAAACTTCTCGCCCTCTCTGAAGGTGACGACGCTGGACTTGATCTGTGACGTCATGGAGGTAGTGTAGCTGCCGTCCATGCTCCGCTCGAGCCACGACAGCGGGGCCGCCGCTTGCACAGCCTTACGGGACAGAAAGCCGATCTCTATAATGGGGGTTTTTATATCATTACCTTGACTCCATCGAGTCTCGTCTCTTCAAACTCCTCGCCCTCTCTGAAGGTGACGACGCTGGACTTGATCTGTGACATCACGGAGGTAGTGTAGCTGCCGTCCGTGCTCCGCTCGAGCCACGACAGCGGGGCCGCCGCTTGCACAGCCTTACGGGACAGAAAGCCGATCTCAATAATGGGGTTTTTTATATCATTACCTTGACTCCATCGAGTCTCGTCTCTTCAAACTCCTCGCCCTCCCTGAAGGTTACGACGCTGGACTTGATTGGTGAGTTCACGGAGAAAGTGTAACATCCGTCCGGGCTGCGCTCGAGGCGCGAAACCGGGGCCGCCGCTTGCGCAGCCTTGCGGGACAGGAAGCCAATCTCTGTAATGAAGGTTTTTCATTTCAGACTTAAAAAAGATAATATAACCTGGTTTAGGTTATCGACTGAGAAAAAAAACGGGTCAAGTGCGAGTCAGACTCGCGCACAGAGGGTCCCGGACCACCCCGTACAATAGAAACAAGTCCACTATAAACTGACACTCACTAAGTTTGTATCCAGCTACTTGCGCGTCAGTGATGTATAACAAAAAATGAACAGTTTCGAACTCTTCCTTTATCTGTGCTATAAGACGTTGCTTTGTACCAAATTTCAAGATTCTGAATTCACGGGAAGTACCCTACAGGTTTTGATTCCCTTGCGAGTTTTGAAAATTTGCGGAAATTTGCGGCATAAACGCCTGTATCTTTTGATTGCGTTGGCTTAGAAATTTGATTTTTTCACAGCTCCTCCACGCGCTCCTGAGAAAAAGGGTCTTGACAGACGGACGGACAACAAAGTTATCCTATAAGGGTTCCGCTTTACTAACCGTCCAACTGGTTGAAATGTCCGGTTGGTCAGAGGGTATTAAAACTAATAAACGGCTTGACCGTCTTCGCCTCGTCCATAAACAAGACTTTACAATATTTTACCAGCTTTATATTTTACTAGTTGCCCGCGCGGCTTCGCACGCCTATTATAAAGAACGCAGCAAAGTCGCGAGATAAAATATTGCCTATAACCATCAAGAAAGTAAATTCTACATGCAGGTGAAATAATTCTTGAAATCGTATAAGAGTAAGCGGTTACGGTGTGAGCTGTAGAAATCGCGAGCCTGATTTATTTTCAAAACAAATGTTTTTGAAAATGACCCTGCCTACGAAGCAAGAGGTCCTGGGTTCAAATCCCGGTAAGGGCATTTATTTGTGTGATGAGCACGAATATTTGTTCCTGAGTCATGGATGTTTTCTATGTATTTAAGTATTTAGTTCTCTATATACGTATGTTTATCTTCGTCTAGCACCCATAGTACAAGCTTTGCTTAGTTTGGGACTAGGTCGATTTGTGTAAGAATGTCCGCAAATATTTATTTATTTATTATTTATTTTTTGAATTTCGAAAAAGTGACTCCACAAAAAAATCTGTCGATTGAGAAATGCGACCTGTAGACAGGCGGATAGACGGACAGCGAGACATCGTGACGGACACCGAACATACGAACGATTTTTGGCCGCAGCTGAAGAATAGAACTTCGTTCGATTACATACAAAACTTACTTAGCTACAATCTCAGACGTTTCCTCTTTAAAATATTAGTAGGGGAGAGCGGGGACAAACGTAACACTTTGCACTTTGACCGTGGTTTCTAGTTAGGTGTCATGATTTTCGGGTAGTTAATGATACCATATGAAAATTTCATTCATATTCTTCGAATTGATGTCTTAATTTATTTTATTATTGCGTGTTGTGTGTGATTTAAAAACACTTTAAAAAAAAATGTCATTTGTTACTTTTGACCACGATATGAGGTCACAAGTAACGCAGTGTGGGTCAAAAGTAACAGGATAAAGGTTTATGCAATAAAATCAACTTCATTATTAAATCAACAATTATTTATTAAAAACAATGTAATAGTGACAACAATTAGCTTCTGAAAATAAAAAAAATAAAACGAATGCCTCCTCGTCAGTACTTATTATAAAATTATGAGTTGAGATCAACAATTTTTTATAACAAAACTATGTAATCAACCATGTATATATGTAACCTATCAAAAATAATCTTCTGTTACGAATGAACAACAATAATCTTCTGTGAATAATAAACAAAAATAATCTTCTGTGAAGAAAAAACAAAAATAATCTTCTGTGACGAAAAAAAAAGAAATAATCTTCTGTGAAGAATAAAAAAAAGTAATTCGTCAGTTCTTATTAATAATCAGTCTAGATAATTTACTACTTATTATACTCTTCTACTCAGACATGCAATTGTGGCACACATAATTTGCATCATCAGAGACGCAAACATTGTATTTTTTAGAAAGGGCTCTAATTTTTGCACCATCTTTTAAATGCTCGCCAGCTGCTTTTCTATACACCTCCATGTCAGTGGTTCCTCGCGTGGTTTTTCTTATGCGTTGTCGAGGCATTCTGTTGAGATAAACAAACACGCATGAAAAACATATGTAATTTAGTCAAAACGGGCCAAAAGTAACAGGTCGGGGACACAAGTAACATGTTACTCTTGTCCCCGCAGTGGTATGTTACGTTTGTACCCAACCATGTTTTTGATAATTAACGAACGCTAACCTCAAAATGGAATATACTAGACGAAAACGAATTATAACACTATGAAATCAATTTAATGAAAAACTACTATGCAAACAATCACGTTACTATCACATTTCTAATACCACGTAAACAGTAAATGAAAAAACATCAAAATACTTACTTTTGGTTCGTAAAAACACGTTCCGTCCCGTAGCACAACCAAACAGCGCGCTGCGCACGCGGCAACTGGATGCAACTGAGGGGGGCGCGGCCGGCTATCGCTCGAGGGGGGCAACGCCATGTTTTGTCTAAAGCGTAAGCCTACAGAGCGTTTGTTACTATGGACCCGCTGTTACGTTTGTCTCCGCTCTCCCCTATAGATCATTGAATAGCAACTCAAGGTTGCTCTATTTTCTATATTACAGACTAAAATACCTTATTGCCGTCTAAAACTAAAATTGTATTTATTAGTCACTTATTGGTTACATTCGTACGCATTATTTAACATTCAAATTAATTCAATTTGACTCATTTCTTAACACAGTTCATGGGCCTGGCCTAATTCGTGGTTTTGGTGTCATTGACTGGTAATAAAATAGGTTTAGGTATCAACTTTGATTGCTTCATTAACGTGAATATTCAGTAGGTACCGGTAGTTTAGTGACTGTAAACAACTGGCTTATACCTAATGTTAATGGTAATATGACATATAATAGGCATGTCAACTATTTTTACTGCACTAAGCGTTTTTCAAAACTGTATCTAGGTTATAGTGGCTCAGTGAGCTGAAAATTACATATTTTTTTGAAATACTGAATCGACCAATACAATGGGCTTGTGACCTTAAATTTGTTTACGATGCCATTCGAACCAGTTTTTGTAGATGAACAAATGTTTGTATGGAAGCAACTACATTTGAAGGTTATTAATACCCAAAAAATCGAGTTAAAGACGGACCTCGCTGACAGCAGCCGTAACGCTTCATCACGAGCTTTAATTTAGGACCCATTTCCTTCAAATGTTGTTAGAACATTCACAATGCAATAGGGTCGAAAATTTCAGTTCAATAATAGCGGTGAAGTGTCAAGATAAGACAATTAAATGTTTTACGTCATACCTGGCCATAAAGTAGGAATTACCGCACGCTATGTGTGCGGAAAACCCCACTTCCTGGCCAGATAGAGACGTAAAATATTGTACTCACCACGGGCGGTAATAAAGAAAGCCTCAGAGCGCATATTTATCGCCCTTGCCTTCGGCTCGGGCGTCAAATACCTGCGATCTGAGACATTCTTTGTTTAACCGCCCTAGGTAAGTAATGTACTATTATCGAATGGGTCCTTGAATTGATAACCTCTTTGCAAAAAGCTTACCTATATCATTACGGTTTTTTAATTAAGAACATGCGTCAGTGTCAGACAAGAAAGTTGAGAAAACTGACATTTTGACGGAATATATTTGCAAATAACAAATATGGCCGGAGAGGACAGGGCCAAAAAGACGAGTGACAATTACTCGGAAAAAATCGGAAACGATCGTTTTGACTCGTTGCGCCCGGTTGCCCCTAGACACGTGTAAACGTAAGTTGTCTATGGCAAACTTTATGACACTACATAAACATTATTAGCTCTAAACGTCTTCAGTTTGCTACGATATTCCACCTTAGGCGGGTCCCAAATTAAAGCTCGTGACTGTATATATAGCTATATATATTTGCAATCACGTTCTCGGAAACGGCTCTAACGATCTCAATGAAATTTGGAATGTAGGTGGTTAAGGAGGCGAGAAATCGATTTAAATAAGTCTCATGTCCGGGAAAATTCGTTTTCTCCGTATTTTTTCCATTTTCATCCGAGCTGAGCTCGGTCGCCCAGGGACTATATTATTATAATATCTTATTGTCTTCTTTTTAGGGTTCCGTAGCCAAATGGCAAAAAACGGAACCCTTATAGATTCGTCATGTCTGTCCGTCTGTCTGTTTGTCTGTCCGTCCGTATGTCACAGCCACTTTTTTCCAAAACTATAAGAGCTATACTGTTGAAACTTGGTAAGTAGATGTATTCTGTGAACCGCATTAAGATTTTCACACAAAAATCGAAAAAAAAACATAAAATTTTAGGGGTCCCCATACTCAGAACTGAAACTCAAAAATTTTTTTTCATCGAAACCATACGTGTGGGGTATTCTATGGATAGGTCTTCAAAAATGATATTGAGGTTTCTAATATAATTTTTTTCTAAACTGAATAGTTTGCACGGGAGACACATCCAAAGTGGTAAAATCTGTGTCCCCCCCCCCCCCTGTAACTTCTAAAATAAGTGAATGATAAATCTAAAAAAAATATATGATGTACATTACCATGTAAACTTCCACCGAAAATTAGTTTGAACGAGATCTAGTAAGTAGTTTTTTTTTAATACGTAAACCGCAATTTATTTCACGGAACCAGTCATGATAACAATGAATAATACAAGTAAGTATTGTTACAATTTAAAATGTTGGCATAATTAAATAACTGTTAAATACTTAAATATTATAATTATTTGTTGCAAATGTTATTGAATTATTTAAAGGCCACGATAGTTACAAAAATGTTATGATATAGATGTACATATTTGCATGCTGTTTGAAACAGCTGGAAAAGGTGAAACAATAATGTATTTATTCTAAGATATGTAAACTACTTACCCTTTTTCTGCAAATAAATTATTTGATTGATTGATTGAACCCTTCATGTGCGAGTCCGACTCGCACTTGGTCGCTTTTTTATTTATTGGTCGTGATGCAATTGAAAATCTGGTAAAATTTTCTTCTTGTGTGAGGATCTTTAGTATTAACCATTCAGAGTAAGAAGAACTATAAAAATGTAATTCTAGAAAATCTTCATGTAGGTATGTACATAGTGTACATACAGCTTTTTTCAGTGGTTTTTTTAACGTTTGATTCCCCACTTCAGCACACCACATTAGATAACCAAAGTAACGTAACCGCAATACGTTTCAAAATTCAATTTGTTGATTGTAATTTTATTATAGTTTGCTCGAACGCACGGCACGCAACTTGCTCAACTGGGTATAAATACCAAAGTGACCTTGGTGGTAATAAGGTAATAACCGTGGCAACGTTTACGCAATTAATGCTCATAGATATTATGTACAGTCACCGGCATCAAATAGTAGTTTATGCAATCGTTATATAATGTATGCTTTTTAAGTCGAGTACCACGTTTAGGCCACGAAGCTTGCTGAGTGGCCTAATTAAGGTACGAGACTTAAAAAGCTAATTATATAACTATTGTATACAATACTTTTTCTACGAGTCAACGGAAATAATAATTTATTAAACAAACTTGGTATCTATTGAAAATCGCCCTGCTGAAATGAAGCGCAGCAGCTTAGTATATTTGCGCGTTGATGTCTTCACAGTTATCTTATACAGCTCCTGGATTCATAAAAAGACTGCTGGCGGTTATCTTATGGAACCACGAGCTCCGTCACCAGCTGGTAGAGCTCCAGGATTAAAAAGTATGTGATCTTAGTTTCGTGTGCGAAATCTTAATTCAAAGTTTAAAGTCGACGAGTAGAAAAATAATATATTGATGCCGGTGACTGGTACATGTACATATCGACGGTGGAAAGGCAAAACCAGTGAAGCGACATTTTGGTCAAAATAGAGTTATATATATCGTTGAAATCAGCGTTTTTTTCTGCGTCGATTGAGCGGGGTTTCATGGCGATCTGATGACTTTCATGTCGCTTAAGGTAATACAAAAATAAGCGTCAAATTTATAAAATGTTACTTTATGCAACACACTTTTTGAGTAAAATCTAACCTGTGTCACTTAACCGTACACTCAATCATAACCATGGTCGCATACAGTATTTTTAAAAATTGTTCATTTTCGATGTCATGTCACTTAAAGTGTTTCTTCCAGGTACATATTTCATAAGATAAGGTACTTAAGTGTTTCTTCGGACATGTTGAAAATAACTGTTGTCGCATGATGGTGTCGCTTCAATGGGATTTTTTTGGGGGCTTTTTCACTTTAGCGACATTTATTTTCGAACCCGCCTTGTTTAGGAGAATAACATTATTTTTAACTAGCTTTTGCCCGCGACTTCGTCCGCGCGGAACTCGTTTATATCGTAACTTTCTCCCCCCCTTTCACCCCCTTAGGTGATGAATTTCCAGATAAAAACTATCTTTAGTAAGGACTCTTTGGGAAGGCCCCGGAATTCAAAGTATTTCTATACCAAATTTCATTTCAATCGGTTCAGCGGTTTGAGCATGAAAAGGTAACAGACAGACAGAGTTACTTTCGCATTTGTAATATTAGTATGGATTGTATGAAGGAAAGGCTATAGATGCATGTAGGCTTTTTTCAGTATTATTTTGCATATTTTCATATCACACGGCCGTAAGGACCTTTTCTACTAAACCGTAGGATTAAATTAACTGACTTGTAATTTAAACATTTTATATTAAACATAAAAATACTTCAACAAAATGTTACATCTAATAGTTTTTAAAATAGCCATAACAAAACGTCTTTTTTACCCCGTTTTAGAAAACATCTTCAAAACTAAGGCCGCCATAAGGTACCTTTACCCTTGGAACGTCACATACATATATTTACTTATGTAATGTTCATATTCCCCAGGCCTCCCCATTACCGCTATACCGTAAATGGGTTCAATCCAAATTTTCACCCCCTATTTCACCTCCTTAGGGGATGATTTTCGGGATAAAAACTATCCGTTGTCATTCTCCAGGACTCAAAATATCTCTATACCGAATTTCATCTAAATGGGCTACATCCAAATTTTCACCCCCATTTCACCCCCTTAGGGGATGATTTCTGGAATAGAAACTATTATATGTCCTTTTCCAGGACTCAAACTATCTTTCAACCAAATTTTATCAAAGTGTGTCACAAACAAATTTCCACCCCCAATTACACCCCCTTAGGGGATGATTTCTGGGATAAAAACTATCCTATGTCCTTCCTGAACTATCGTAATACCGTAAGTGGGTTCAATCCAAATGTTCATCCACCATTTCTCACCCCCTTAGGGGATGATTTCCTCCTTTTATGTATTCCGGAATATAAAATATTCTATGTTCTTTCCTAGGACCCTACCTCTCTCTATACCAAATTTCATCTAAATGAGATCTAATTAAAATCTTCAACCCTCATTTCACCACCTCAGGAAATGATATTTCGGGATAAAAACTATGCATTGTCCTTCCCTAGGACTCCTTCTATCTATTTACCAAATTTCATCTAAATGGGTTTTATCCAAATTTTCACCCCCTATTTTATCCCTGAGGGGATGATTTTCGGGATTAAAACAATCCGTTGTCATACTCCGGGACTTAAACTATCTTTATACCAAATTTCATCAAAATGGGTCACAACCAAATTTTCACCCCCAATTACACCCCCTTATGGGATGATTTTCAGGAGTAAACTATCCTATGTCCTTCCCTAAGGCTCCAACTCGCTATACCGTAAATGGGTCCCATGCAAATTTTCATACCCCATTTCACCCCCTTAAGAGATGATTTCTGGACTAAAAATTATATTAAGTCCTTCCCCAGGACTCTGAACTATCTCCATACCAAATTTCATCTAAATCGGTTCTATCCAAATTTTCACCCCTCATTTCACCCCTTCAGGAGATGATTAAGGATAAAAACTATACATTGTCCTTCCCTGGGACTCCTTTTATCTCTATACCAAATTTTAACTAAATGGGATTTATCCACATTTACATCCCTATTTCATACCCTTGGGGGATGATTTTCGGGATTCAAACTATCCAATGTCGTTCTCCGGGACTCAAACTGTGTCTTCAGTTCTAAGTATGGGGACCCACAAAATTTATTGGGTTTTTTCTATTTTTGTGTGAAAATCTTAATGCTGTTCACAGCATACATCTACTTACCAAGTTTCAACAGTATAGTTCTTATAGTTTCGGAAAAAAGTGGCTGTGACATACGGACGGACAGACAGACAGACAGACATGACGAATCTCTAAGGGTTCCGTTTTTGCCATTTGGCTACGGAACCCTAAAAATGGCTTGGTAACTCTGTAAAAAAATCTTGAATATCACCATAAATTAAACTTAAATGTTCCAGATCTCGTTATTTTCAATGACAATCTATGTTTTTTTATATGCAAAGGATAGCTTTTTTATTATTCTAGTTTAATAACTGGACAGATTGTTAATACATTATCCATTACCCCTAAATCAATTAATATGTACTAAAAAGTGATGTAAAATACTTCCAAACACGCACTTCCATCTCGCTCACGCTTATGCTCAGTGAGAGGGAGAGAAGACCATGGACCTGCCTCTCGCCATAATTATTGCTAGTGGCCCCGTGACCAGTAGAACTCGCGAGGCTATCTTTAAAAAAAACATTAATATTATTTTTTTAGAACACAAACAGTTGCATAAACAAAAAATTAAGGGGTACTTACACAAGGAGTACCAACAGACATAAAACTAAAGACCTGGAGGTTCATCTATACATATAATAAAGCTGTAGAGGGTCGAAAGTCTGTACATTGAAGAAATTGGCAAAAAAATAAATTGAGGGCACTTAGAATCGACAACAGAACACACTTCAACAGTTTTTAGAATTTTTGTCTGTTTGTCTGTTTGTCGGTTTGTCTGTCTGTTTATATGTAACGGCATCACGTGAAAACGAGCGAATGGATCAATATGCGACTTTTACCAAAACGTTAAGTGGATCTTCAGCCAGGCTATAAAAAATATAAAGATTAGGGTTCAAAGGGGGTAAAATTGGGGTTGAACTTTGTATGGGAACTCCTTGAATCCATGAGCTAAAGACTAGAAAATTGGTAAGCATGAACTTGACTGGAAAGTAATAACATCCCCATTGAAACTTTCAGCAATGTATAGATAACGTGAAAAATATGGGATGAAAAATAGGCGTTGAGGTGACTAGAGATTAGATATAATAATGTTGCGAGAGCGGGATTATAATAGTTTCATTACCATGGTAACACGTTGTCAACATATTTGAAAATTCATTGTGTTCTTACAACGTAGCCCGGTGGTTTGGCCTATAGCTTACGGAGTCGGTGTCCACGACTTCAAACCCAGAGACCGGCATGCATTTTTGTGTAGTTTTTTTTTGTTAAACATTTTCAAAAACGCACAGATGTTTAGTGAATAGAAGATTCGATGCCTTAGGAACTTAATTAACATAAAGTATATTCGAGAAAAAAAAACGTCAAGAAGTGTGCAATAAAGAGTATTAATTGTATTGTAAAGTAAGAAATCGTGTAAAATAATTATTCTCAACTTTTTTACAAAAAAAAAGGGAAAGGCTTTTAAAAAGTATGTCTAGACTAGAATAAGTGTTTCCTAATGTAGCGCGAAACTAAATATAAATTCATGGAGCGTCTCGGCTTTCAGCCTCCCGTCCCTCGCCGCTTACATTCGGCCCTTGAGTTTCGCTAAAAGAACATTCGGGGATAGTGAGTGCCCACGTACGCATGCCCTCGGGATCGCATAGTGAGCGTACTCTCAAGGGGCGCTTCTGCCTTCGGTCCTACGAAAAACTCGGCCTTCAGCTGCGCTTGCCTCGCCACTCACCTTCGTTACTTGGACCCTCAGGTTTCTCTTGCAAGACATCCGGGGATAGTGAGTGTCTATGGGGGCTTCCATAGCGAGCGCGCTCTGGAGAGACGCTTTGGACCTTTCATCCCTACGAGAAACTCAGCATTCGGCCTCGCTTGCCTGGCCACTCACTTCCTCAACTGCGGTCTTCTCCTCAGGTTTTGCTTGCAAGACATCCAGGGATAGTGAGTGTCCGTAGGGGCTCGCATAGTGAGCGCGCTCTGAAGGTAAGACTATGGCATATTACTGACGATGACGGAAGACTCGAAAGAGGGACTAAACCAAACAGATCTTAGAATCTTTACAGATGGTTCAAAAACAAATACGGGAACGGGATGTGGTGTATTCTCAGAGGATTTAAACATACACATATTCAAACCACTGGGTGTACAAAATACGGCATTCCGGGCTAAATGCGTAGGGATAATTGAAGCCTGTACTGCAATGCCATAAAGAGACGACAAGTCGAAAACACAAACATACGGATACTCTCAGACAGTAAATCAGTACTACAAGCACTGCTTGATAGCTTGATATACGAATGCCACCAAAACCTAGCTTGCCTGGCCGCTCACCTCCTCGACTTCGATCCTCAGGTTTCGCTTGCAAGACACCCGGGGATGATAGTGCGTGCTCGTGGACGAATAATATTTAAGTTTACCTGGATGCTCTATCTTTACCTGGAATATTATACTTCGTTTGCAGTTGGGATACCTTCTGTTTAGGTAATAGGTCCTGCAACTCACACTCTCAGCCTTAAAACTTCGTAAATATACTTATAGGAAACTATTTTCAGCGATTTCAAAACTGAGATGAGAGTCATGAATCGTCTATATTCCATGTCAGTACAAGTAAACTTATTTCAGGGTATTTAAAAAACATGAGAAGGAGGGGTTAAAAGGAAGTTAAAAGCGTGATAAGAAAATAAGTATTTTTTGAAGAGGGAGACTTAGGTAAAATTGTTACTAGCTAGCTATTCAATTTTCTGAAGATAAAATAAAACTGCTTGGTTTGCTGCTCTACATTCGGACAGACTTTAATTTGTTTCATAATTTGCAACTAAAAACGACTTCAAATCAATACTTTGTTGTTCCACATGCATGCACTTCCTGATAATTTTACCTCACAGACTCTTTCCGAAAGCAAATGCTTGGGTTTTTACAGAAAATACTTACACAACTGAAGTTATAGGGGCGCAAATATCTACCGAATGTCAAGAAAATTGTATGAATGGGTCTATAGTAAAATCATATTTCCCACCAAATATTATATGCTATGACTTAAGGTTGACTGAAAGATAATGCTTTGTGGCATTAAGTCCAGCTTTTGCAATAAACTTTAAATAACTAAAATTAAATATTATTGACGATGACGACGTTTGTAAGGGTGTTTTGATTGTAAAGAGAATTTGAACAGATACACGCATACACTATGGAGTTGCAAGCGTCCATAGGCTACGGTAACCACTTATTATAAGTTGTTTGCCACCGACGTGGTGTAAAAAATATTATAAATCGTTAATTACAAATTATCCAGTAGTATGGCTTTAGACATGAAAATAACATGTAAGCTATAATTTATACGCGTACGAAGTCGCGGGCAGATGCTAGTTATTTAATATATGAAAACTGTGTTAACATCCCACCTAATCATAAGACTTAGAAGAAAAAACAAAGCTTAAAAGAAACATTATAAACTTAACAAATTAATTTATACCGGTCCTCGACGCAGTATGACACATGCACAAGTTAAGGATGACTCACGCTACAACGGGCCGTGTCCGACCTGGGCCGTTTTCTAAGGAAAACGACGTCATTTTTGCGCGGCCGAGCCATGCCCAGGCCCGGCCGAGCCACAGTCGAGGCTTGGCAGCGGCTCGGTGTCGGCACGGCCCGGCCCGGCCGTGGATCGGCCGGGCTTCAGTATGTCTCGGGCTCGCAAAAACGCCGTCGTTTTTCTTAGAAAACGGCCCGGGCCGGACACGGCTCGTTCTTGCGTGAGTCATCCTTAAAAGGTACACGGGATTAATGTAGACATTTTGGATTTTTCAGGTGACGTCAAAAGTAACATTTACCTTAGCTAAGTATTAATAACCTACCTATCTACCTACCTTACTATACCATTACCTTAGCATTTACCTTAGGTATTATTTTTTTATTTTAAAAATGTGGCTCGACAAATAAATTCAGTGTTCATCATATTATCATATCAGCCGAAAGACGTCCACTGCTGGACATAGGCCTCCCCCACAGAGTGCCACAATGGCCAGTCCTGCGCCACCCGCATCCAGCGGACTCCCGCGACCTTTACCAGGTCATCAGTCCACCTTGTGGGGGGCCTATCCACGCCACGCCTTCCGGTACGTGGTCGCCACTCGAGAACCTTTCCGCCCCAATGGCCATCGGTTCTACGTGCAATGTGCCCCGCCCACTGCCACTTAAGTTAAGCGATTCAGAGGGCTATATAGGTTACCTTGGTTCTGCTGCGGATATTAGCCTCATTTCTGATGCGATCGCGCAGAGAAACTCCCAGCATAGCCCTCTCCATTGCCCTTTGAGTGACTTTAAGCATTCTTATGAGGCCCATAGTAAGCGACCACGTTTCCGTGCCATATCACCATATGTCATCACTGGCAACACACACTGCAACTGGTCAAAGGCTCTCGTCTTGAGACTGCGGAATATTGGACGAAAAGATGTGCCGTAGCTTCCCGAATGCTGCCCAGCCGAATCGGATTCGACGATTGACCTCTTTCTCGAAGTTGGACCTACCTAATTGGACAGTCTGTCTTTGGTACCTATACATAATCGTCTACAACTTTGAGCGTAAAGTGTCCGATTGATATGGGAGTTGGTACTACATGGACTTAGTAAATAACTTTATTGTACACAAGTCACAGGTAAAAATACAGACAAAAATAAGTTAACACGGTACAAAAGCGAACCTATCCCTGTAAGGGATCTCTTCCAGTTAACCTTTGAGCAATTGTGTGGAGATCAGAGGGGTAATCAAGTCACTTTCAGAACGCACGTCGGTACAATGGGCTTGTGACCTTAAATTTGTTTACGATGCCATACGAACCAGTTTTTGTAGATGAACAAATGTTTGTATGGAAGCAACTACATTTAAAGGACATTAATACCCAAAAAATCGAGTTAAAGACGGACCTCGCTGACAGCAGCCGAAACGCTTCATACTGATTGGCTTTAAAGTATGACGTCACACCGTGCAATTTGTACTAATAACCGTTGCATGGAAAATGAAGTAAATTGCTGTTTCGGTCGCGAAATACTGCGTTTAGGTCCATAAATGTCATACAAATTTGTTTCTATGAAAGCGTAAGGATTCTATTGGTACCTTGAAATTTACTCTTGGACAACAAAAAAAAAATCTTTTTTTTCAAAACTTTCAAGGTTCCTATCTTTTTACGATTTGAATTATATTTTGTAATTTATACTTTATTGCAATCATTTGATGGTTTACTATCCATTTAGCAACACGACGTTATCAATTTTAACACCACGCAACAAGCCTATTTCAGTGTAAATTTTCCATATAAAAAGTGACATTTAGATAGGTCTAACATTTAGATAGGTCAAAACTGACGCGCGTACGTTACGTAATCGGCCTGCGGGAACAAAAAGATAGTCAAATTAACGCCGCATCATTTCTCGGGATCGAACTAGACATGCGAACCGGGTGCGAAACAGTCGGCGGCGGCGCGTCGGCTAAATTTTCGCGGCGGCGGCGTCTAGCCGACGGCTCATTTTTTATTTTTTTCTTTCTTTCTCGGTTGGTACTACGTGGACATTTGATATGATCTTCGTCTTATCCATGTTCATCCTTACATAGATCAACTCGCTCGGAGGCTTTACTGAGGTCATCGAGCATAGTACTCAAGTCCTCCATGGTCTCAGCCAAGACTACTATATCACCAGCAAACCGAAGGCGAGGGATGAACTCGCCGTTGATGTTGATGCCTTCTCCAGTCCAGAGTCTTGAAAACATCCTCCAGTGCAGCGGTGAACAGTTTTGGGGAAATAACATCCCCTTGCCTGACACCCCGCTGCAGCGGAATAGGTTTCAAGCTCCGATCCTTGAGTCGGACTGACATAGTGGCGTTCTCGTACAAACACTTCAGTACTGCGATATAGCGGCAGTCTACTTGGCACCGCTGAAGAGATTGTGATACAGCCCAGGTTTCGACCGAGTCGAAGGCTTTCTCGTTGTCCACGAACGCTAAACAGAGGGGCAGGTTATACTCCTCAGTCTTCTGTAGAACCTGGCGGAGCGTGTGGAGGTGGTCTACGGTACTAAAGCCTCTCCGGAAACCGGCTTATTCGGGAGGCTGGAAGTCATCAAGCCTGCGTGCGAGGTGATTCGTAATGACTCTTGAAAACAGCTTATAGACATGGCTCAGAAGTGAGATGGGTCGGGAGTTCTTCAGCAGGGTGTTGTCACCCTTTTTGAAGAATAGCACCACCTCACCTCTGCTCCACGACGTTGGCGTTCTCCCTTCCAGTAAGACGGTGTCGAACAACTTCTGAAGGGCCGTAAGTATCGGTTTTCCACTCGCCTTCAGGAGTTTGGCTGTAATTCCGTCTTCACCATGTGCCTTGCTGTTCTGAAGCTGTTTCAGAGCCATTCTAATCTCGCACAGGCTGATTTCTGGGATGTCGTCGGTATAGCGTCGGGTTAGTCTAGCTCTAGGGTCTTCCGCCAGACTAACTTCGGGTCTGCGAGTTGACGTGTATAGCTGTCCGTACAAACGCTCTATCTCACTCAGGCTCAGGTTTCGAAGAAACCACTCTCCCGTCTTCAGTTCTCAACTTTGCGAGCTGGCTCTGCCCAATAGGCAGATCTCGTGAGAACACTTTAGAGCCCTTATTTTGCTCGATGGCCTCTTCAATACGGTTCGTATTGAATTGGTGCAGATCGCGGGTAAGGTACTTGGAGATCTGTTTATTGAGTTGCCGGTATAAAGGCGCATCGCCGGTATAAAGTCAATTCAGTGTTACGAGAACAATATTCCTTTGCTATACTTACCGCTAAAAACGTGTCCATCAGCGGATATGAGATGCAACTATTTGCTTATTATTGTACAAACCTAACAAGACGAAATATAAATAAAGAGATAATAATAATATGGGGACAATCTTACACAAATCGACCTAGTCCCAAACTAAGCAAAGCTTGTACTATGGGTACTAGACAACAATATACATAGGACTTATTGAATATACAAATACTTAAACGACCGCTTTAGCCTAGTTGGTAGTGAACCTGGCTACGAAGCAAGAGGTCCTGGGTTCGTATCCCGGTAAGAGCATTTATTTGTGTGTTGAGCACGAATATTTGTTCTTGAGTCATGGATGTTTTCTATGAATTTAAGTATTTATTTGTCTATATAATAAGTATGTTTATCTTCGTCTAGTACCCTAACTACAAGCTTCGCTTAGTTTGGGACTAGGTCGATTTGTGTAAGATAGTCCGTAAATATTTATTTATTTTTAAATACAAAGAAAACATTCATGACTCAGTAACAAATACTATCGTGTTCATCACACAAATAAATGCCCGTACCGGGATCCGAACCCGGGACCTCCGGCTTCGTAGGCAGGGTAACTACCAACTAGTGGCGTTCTTATTTGTAATGTAGGTATGTAAGAAGTGAAGATTATTTATTTTAAAGTTAAGGCAAACCGAATGGGTTTCTAGTAACTATGAAGCATTCATTGAAAGTAATTTATATAAACTTAAACATATTTAATATAGTTATTGTACCCTACATATATTTTGTTAATAATGAATGAAAATTTAAGTAAAACTCACCAATGAATTTGAGGTATTCCTCAAAGTTATCCGAGGACACCAATTTATATTTTTTCCCAAGGAATTGTTCCATTGTGACCGGCTCAGCACGTCGGCGGCTCAAGGCAACTTGTCCGAGACTGGTTGCGTATAATTGTTTATAAAATCACTTTACAGTCACCTACTTTCTGTGACGAACTTGGATTGATCCTTTTGTGCATGTAAATACAGGGCATTCTTACATCATATTTGTACCAAGTTTTACCTAGTTCATAATCTGTTCTGTTGTACGTTGACGTTGTCATTTGTTTTACAATCTTACGCGTTAGAATATATGAAAGAGAGATAAAAGAAAGAAAACATTTATGCGTGACATAAAAACGCATATAAATAAACAGTAGACATACGCACATACACATTTGCCACGAAATGGTCACAATTCAGCGTGATGCTGGCAGGGCCAGCACTGGTCTGCCGTTGTGGCCATTAGGTGGAACACGGAACAATGACGCCACAGTAAAGTACCTATTGATGTTCACAAGTTTACTTTAACATATACCTATACATTTTATAAAGCAAAGTTCGAGTTTTCAGAACCTACTAGACCCCAGTTCGGTTCGCCTTTTTCACATCCAAAATGAGTTTTCACAAAAGCGTGGGCGCGCGAAACGGATTGAAATGTTACCGAATTCAAACCACCTCCGTGCTCAGTGAAGTAATGGCTACAGAAATGTCACGACCACGACGGTTGTTTGTCGAGAGAAAATATTACGTCACACACCGCTACCGCTGCCACCGCCGAACGAAGTCATGGCTGAGCTGCAACGCTCGTTTGATAAGATACGCAATTACCTGGCTGATCATCAGTGCAACGCGGTCACACGCGTGGCTATGCGCTTACACAAACGCGAAGCTTGATATTACTCTGCATTTCCTAACGGTTTATGACGTGAACCAGTAGTGCAACCATTAGTCGAACCGGAGATTAAGGCTGTGTCTATGGATAGGCCGCATGAGACTCGGAATGTTAGGCGAGTACGAAAACGCTCGCGCTTCTACGTAGGTAAAGTGCGGATTCTTATTCTAGACCGAATCTTATCTTAAGACCTATGTTATAGGTTGTACGCGGGCTGGGTTTCCGCAACTCGACGTCATAAATGCGCCTATTTAGAGTATGGGTTACTACTGTTATCCGTGCCAACCCAGTTCTACGAGGAAGCCTAGCAGACCCTTTATGTTGCTTTGCCCTGGTGGCCTGCTGGCCCGAGGTGCTTTGCCCTGTATTCTGCCACCCCAGGACATGTCAAGATGACGTCTGGGGGTGGGGGTACAAAGATGGCCGCCAACAGTCGTCTTTAAAAAAAAAATCTAGTCTCGTCCTGGTGGCTACTTGGGCAAGTTTGGTATCATTTTCGTATAAACCAAAGACGTAAAATTAATTGCTTCTTCTTCTTCTTACTGTGCCATGTCCTCATCGGACGTCGGCGACCATCTCTCGGAACTTATTTCTATCCTGTGCCATTCTGCTCAGGTTGGCAGCGTCATCAATATGAGTCCAGCTTTTAACATTATCCATCCAAGTTAGCTTTTTTCGTCCTCTACTTCTTTTGCCCTCTATTTTGCCTTCTATTATTTTCCTTAGAATTTGATATTTGTTGTTTCTTTTCTTTACTATTTACAAAAGTTCCAACTTTTTCTTCATTCTTTGCAAAACTTCTACATTGGTTATTCGATCTCTCCATGAAATTTTTAGCATTCTTCGGCCACATCGCAAAAGCGTTTATTTTTGCCTCTATTGTTCGATCTATGGTCCAGCCTTCGACGCCATACATAAATACAGATAACACGTAACATTTAACCATTCTCCATCTGAGTTTCAGGTGTATGTCTTTGTTGGTGAATAGCTTGTTCATTTTCATAAATGTGCTTCTTGCTATCTCTATTCTTGTGTACGTATCTCTTTCCGTGGGTCCCAGTTTTCGTTAAGAGAGCTTCTTAAATACTTGTAATGTTTGACTCTTTAAAGTGGATTGCCGTTGATAGACAGTGTGGTCGATTCTACCCTGTTCTTGCTCATTATCATAAACTTGGTCTTTGTTGTGTTCATTTTTAGACCGTAATCTTCCACGACAGTATTTAAGCGGTTTAAGAGATGTTGGAGGTCTTGTATTGAGTGAGCTAAGATAACGGTATCATCGGCGTATCGGAGGTTGTTTATCACTGTACAGTTCACTCTGATACCAGTTTCAACGTCATCAAAAGCTTCTTGAAATATAGTTTCGGAGTACAGATTAAACAATAATGGTGATAGGATACTAAATAAAGGATCGCAGTGCGGCTAGCTGGACTCGCGCTAGGCGGCGTTTATCTAACAATATTGTCGAGTACGACTACGAACTTCAAGCAATGCTGATTGATATGGATGCTACTTTTTCAGAATCTGGTCTCAAAATCAACGTAAACAAAACAAAAACTCTAGTTGTGTCAAAAAGAACAGTTGTTAGTAAAATTTTCTTGGGTAATACATTAATTGAGCAAGTCAAGTCATTCCGATATCTAGGCAGCGTTGTTACGGATGATTCTAGATGTACACCTGATATTATTTCCAGGATAGCCATGGCAAAGAAAGCTTTTAATTCGAAAAGGCATTTACTCACTGCCAGAATAGCAAGTCGCACTAGGAAGAAACTGGTTAAAGTGTACATCTGGAGCATAGCACTTTACGGCTGCGAAACGTGGATCATGACGCAACGGGACAGTGAGAGACTGGCGGCGTTTGAAATGTGGTGTTGGAGGAGGTTAGAAAAGGTCAGTTGGACGGAAAAGAAAACTAATGAGGAGGTTCTGGATTTAGTCAATGAAAAAAGAAATCTGATAGAAATGATTGAAAACAGGAGAGGAAAAATGATAGGACACATGTAACGCCACGACGACTGGATGAAAACAATAATAGAGGGAAAAATAAAAGAGAAAATAAACGCTTCATCGTACAGAGAAATAAAAAAAAAGGCAGAATGTAGAAGAAGTTGGAAATTACTCCACCGACAAGAGCCTAGCTCTTAAATAAGAAGAAGAACGACTACGAGTATCTGCTTATATG
>OY977954.1:15381002-15761002 GCA_963854355.1 Epinotia brunnichana
ATTTTGTTATTACAAGTGCACCCGGCAGAAAATGGATAAAGGTTTGATAGTTAGTAAATAACTATACTGAACTTCAGGTATGTAATCTATAAAGGAATATCGCATTCATGAGGTGATCAGAATAATATTTTTACAAATTGACATATCTATTACTCGGGAGGCTCATCTTTTACGTACAAATGTTTTAGGTTACCATATTTTTTTTTTCTTACTTGGGCATAGACAATTTATGAAATAATGGTATGACGTTTTTTTCTTCTACGTTACCGCCTTTTTTGAGTGATTAAGTTGGCAGTAATTATCTGTCCTAAGCGCGTAAAAAACAAAAACCGTTTTTTCTTTCCTCTTGACACTTGTCGAAACAAGTTTGTACACAGTGAATTAGTTGAAAAAGGTAAATAAAAATGACAAAAAGGAAGCCTGACGAAAGTGAAACTGATTATTTGAGAAGAAAACTACGGAAATTAGAAAAGAAAATGAAGAATTTGCCTTCGGAATCGGCATCACTGACACCACCACCACCCCAAGCGGAGTCCTTGTACCTGTAACCTGTACCACTCTCACCACCTGCACCACCAGTGATTCGAGAACCAACACCAAATGTGGAGGAGCCATCAAAGAACAATGCCGAGGATTTCATTATTGGTACGAAATTATATTACGTGAAATATTACGTTCAGTCCACTTTAAACAACTGGGTTATGCTAGAGATTATCCTGTATTATGTGATATAAGTAGAAAAGGGAAGTTCAGGTCAACATTGGACAAGTAAGCGCTACCACATAGCGGGTAGACCTTGACCAATTATTCCTATGATAAAAATCTTCTATATTTTTTTCATTGATAATTACTAAAATAAAATTTAGTGCTATCACTATAGCGGATAGACTAATATAAATCACTCTACTGTAAGCTAAGCGCTATCATATAACGGATAGACATGCTGTGAAATTTTTTTTGTGCTATCACTCAGCGGATAGACTCTTGAAGGGTAACTAAATACCCGACAATACAATATTGTTAATTATCATTTCCAGAAGACCCTGATGTCCTGCCCGAGGAGTTTCTTCTTGCCCTCGGCACTGAAGGACAGGAGACTGAGGAGCGAGGTCCAGATATCCGACCGGAACTTTCAGCCCGATGGAATAAGCTGATGGCCACAGGCCTAGGTAAAGAAGCTCTAGAACAGATTGTCAAGAAGTACCCAGCTCCTGCAAACTTTTCTAAAGAGGCTCCAAAACTCAATCCGGAGATGTCTGCTTCCTGTTCAGAGATTTCGATAAAGCGGGATAAGCGAATCATTCACAGGCAAAATCTAACTTTAAAAGCGATGAACGCTCTAGCAAAGACACTGACCAGCGTTTTAAAAGGAAACATCAGTGCCAATTCAATAGTCAATGATGCGGCAAAATTGTGTGCTGAAATTTTCTATGAAGATTCCACCTCCAGAAGATTTTTTGCCCTGGCTGGGGCAAGTCCAGTCATCAAAGATGCTGTTCGGGACTCCCAGCCCGATGAATTTCTTTTTGGAAAGGACTGTGCTGAAAAAATCAAGGCGGCCCAAGCTATCAAGAAAACGGGGATCCAAATTAAAAATGCGGAACAGCAGGCACCATCCTCCTCAAATGCTAAACCAGCAAAACAATTTCAGCCTAAGCGGCAGGGAAACTGGAGGGGCCCGCCACAGCAGTACCAATACCAACATCAACGGACGCGTGGCGGGCATCGTCAGCCCCCGACGACGAAGAAGTACAGTCAGCCATATCAGAGCCGCCAGGAGCAGAGACGCCATCAGCACCGGGGCCGTCATACTTACCGCCGCTAAATCAGGTACATGCTGGCAGAATTAAACAATTCTTTAATAATTGGTTGGAACTTACTGATGACCCTATGATACTCGATTGGGTCCAGGGTTATGAAATTCCTTTTCACTGCACGCCTCCACCATCTCATGCAAGTGCCCAATTGTTTTCAAAAAATGAAACAAATTTAATCAGTCAAGAAATTGAAAAACTTAAGGCTTTAGGTGCAGTTTCAGAATGTTATTTTACAGAAAATCAGTTTACTTCCCCAATATTTCTGGTACAAAAACCCAACGGCTCCTACAGATTCATTCTGAACCTAAAAAGTTTGAATCAATACATAGATACTGAACATTTTAAGTTAAAATATATAAGGACGGCCTGCAAGCTAATGACAAAAGACTGTTACATGGCAACTGTAGACCTTCGGGAAGCTTACTTTTCTGTACCCATTTCAGAAAACTCAAAAAGGTACTTAAGATTCAACTTCAATGGACAATTATATACGTTTAATGTACTACCATATGGCTTATGTACGGCCCCATTTGTATTTACAAAACTAATTAGGCCAATAAGTACTTACCTCAGAAACAATAATGTTCTATTAACATGTTATTTGGATGACATTTTAATTTTTGGAAACTCTGAGAAAGCATGTAAAGATAATGTTACATTAGCGTGTGATCTCTTACAAGATCTGGGTTTTGTGATTAACCTTGAGAAATGTGTTCTGTCACCAAACAAAGTATGCAAATTTTTAGGTTTTATTCTTAATTCTGCTAAGATGTCATTATCGGTTCCCGAAGAGAAAAAACTTGCCTTGTCAGAAAAAATCAAGTTTTTTCAGCAAAGGTCTTGTTGCACTATAAGAGATTTCTCGCAGTTACTAGGTTCTCTCAATTCCATAGCTCCAGCCGTTCCCTATGGTTGGGTATATACAAAAATACTGGAAAGGGAAAAATATTTAGCATTATTGCGAAACAATGAAAATTACAACGCAATAATGACACTTCCAGGGGTTATATGGCCGGAGCTAGACTGGTGGTGTATAAATATGGAAAGACCTAACTCCATAAAACAGCACAAATTCGCTCTAGAGATTCACACGGACGCATCACTCACCGGGTGGGGTGCTGTATGTGAGGGTAAAAAAGTATCTGGTGCCTGGTCTCACTCAGAAAAACAAAATCATATTAATTTTCTGGAACTTAAAGCAGCTCTGTTAGGTCTCAAATGTTTTTCAAAGGACTTAAATAATTGTGAAATATTACTGAGGGTAGACAATACCACAGCCCTAGCTTATATCAATAAAGCAGGTGGAATTCAATTTCCACATCTGAACAGTATTACTAGAGAGATTTGGCAATTTTGTGAAGAAAGAAATATATGGATTTATGCATCTTATATGAATACAAAAGATAATTTTGAAGCTGACAGGGAATCAAGAAGAGTAAATATTGAATGGGAACTGTGTAGTAAGGCATACAGAAAAATAACAAATAAGTTTGGCAAACCAGATATTGATCTGTTTGCATCCAGAACCAATGCTAAATGCGATAGGTTTATTTCTTGGAAATGTGACCCAGAGGCCTTTACAGTAGATGCTTTTACGATAAGTTGGAATAACATATTCTTTTATGCTTTTCCGCCTTTTTCCTTAGTTCTGAAAAGTATTCAAAAAATCATGACTGATAAAGCTACAGGTATTTTAGTTTTCCCATATTGGCCTTCCCAGCCTTGGTTTCCACTTTTAAAAAAATTATTGATTGGCGACCCTCTAATTCTAGAACCTAATGTTAGTTTGTTATCATCCCCTTACAGAAAGATACACCCCCTTCATCAGCACCTTACCCTGGGTGCAGGACTGCTGTCAGCGAGGCATATGTGAGACGAGGTACCCCTGCATCAGCACTCTCTATTATGCTTAACTCCCTGTCACCAAACACAATGAGGCAGTACGACTCGCCTCTTAAGTTATGGTGGAAATACTGTGGGAAATATAATTTAGACCCGTACGAGGCGTCCATCCCCTTTATTCTTAAATTTCTTAGTGAATATTTTGAAACAGGAGCGTCATATGGCACATTAAATTCAAGTAGGTCAGCATTATCCTTAATATTAGGACCAAAAATAGGTACGGATGACAGAATTAAGAGATTAATGAAGGGCATATACAGGTCTAAGCCGCCCAAACCTAAATACAACAGTACCTGGGACCCAGGAGTAGTGTTAAATTACCTGGTCACCTTACCTATGGTTAATGGTGCGACCCAAAAATGCCTATTAAAACAAAAGGGAAAATATACAAAGCTGTTGTCAGACCCACTATGATGTACGGAGCAGAATGCTGGACCGCTAAAAAGGGCACGAACAAAAGCTGCACGTGGCAGAAATGAAAATGCTTAGGTGGGCTGGCGGTGTCACACGCCTCGATAAGATCCGGAACGAATATGTCCGCGGCTCGTTCAAAGTTCTCGGAAAAACTCCAAGAAAGCAGGATGAGATGGTATGGACATATTATGCGACGAGATGAGAACTACTCCGTGAGGAAAACCCTGAGCATCCCAAATCACCCCCGAGGAAGAGGAAGACCACCTGCAACGTGGTGGTCCAATGTCGAAAAAGAGATGAGGACACTTAACCTGACTACATCGACAACCCAGGATAGAATATCCTGGCGCCAACGTACGAGGAGGCCCGACCCCATCTAAAATGGGAAATGGGCTGGGCAAAGAAGACCTTACCTATGGTTAATGTACCCTTAGAATTATTAACTAGAAAACTAGTAACACTTTTGGCACTAACCACTGGGCATAGAGTTCAAACTTTGTCGTTTATTTCCTTAAGTAATATGACTTTCTCTAATGACATGGTCAAGATTTTCATACCTGATATTATTAAGACATCTAGGAAAGGTTCACTACAACCCTTACTGCAACTCCCAACATATCAATCTAAGATAGAAATTTGTCCTGTAAAGACACTAAACTCGTACATTAAGGCAACAGAGACTTTAAGAAATGACCAGGACAGGCTGATACTTACTTTTAAAAGGCCCTACCTTCCTGCATCTACGCAAACCATAAGCCGCTGGATTAAAAAGACCTTAAAAGAGTCCGGTATTGATGTCAATATTTTTACCGCTCATTCGACTAGACACTCATCTACGTCTGCTGCACTTAGATCTGGAATAAACATAGATCAAATACAGAAAACTGCAGGATGGTCTGGAAGCTCGACCATCTTCGCAAGACACTATAACAGACCTGTTGGGCAGTCTTTAAATTTTAGTCAAGCTGTACTAGATTCCAACCATATGTAGGGTATTAAGAAAAAAGCTATGTGATTTTACAGTTATGATTATGAGTCATATGCTTATTAGTTGTTTGAATTAATATGTTGATTAGTTATGTTCAGAAGATAATTTCTTGGTTATGTTAATTATGTTTAATTCTTTGTCCTGACATTTACGAAAATAAATGTTATTTTGATTTATACTTTTATTGCATTGCTATTCACAACCCTATCTTTAAACATCTACATTGTAAACCGTCTCGGACAAGGAGAAGAGTATAATTATATGATTAAACGAACTTACCTTAAGTGAAGTTCTATCATAATTATACGATGCTCCTTGTCCGAGACGGCGGTCTCATACCCACCCATAAATACTTACCTATTTACTCCCTGTATTAATTATATTAATAGGGTTGTTCATACTATCTTTAAACTAAATGAGTTGTCAAACAGCCGTCAATCGAGAGGTGTTTTTTTCTTTTAAATTTTAGCTTTGAAACAGTGACAGGCGCTGTACAAACAGCGTTACTACATTGTAAACCGTCTCGGACAAGGAGCATCGTATAATTATGATAGAACTTCACTTAAGGTAAGTTCGTTTAATCATATAATTTTATGTGGATAGATAAAGTAGTGTATGTAACTGCACATAATTAGGCTCGTGTGATGTTATTAAGCCCACACTCGTGTTTAATGCCCTTCATTATGTATAGTCACATAAACTACTATTACAATGCACTTGGTCTGAAAGTAAGCCTTTTTATGGTTCAACATAAACACGGGAAGTCGTCTATGCCGGCACGGCGGTGCCGGGCGGGGCCAGCCCGTGCGGGAATGGATTTCAGGCCAAAATTCCCACACACTGTGCGAGAATGAGATTTCATGATGCATTGTAAAATGTTTTTCAACACATTTGCTCTTAACGTGCCTCTTATTGTGCCGCTTTTGGGCTCATAATCCTGGGTATTAAACACGCGTGTTTAATAACATTACGACACTCGTGTAGTTATGTTTATATCCCTATTAAGACACGTTGGCACCACGCAGCAAGGTGTATGTATGGACTCGGCGCATTCTTAAATTGACCGTGTTATACAGGTTTGTTTTAAATTCTCGGCAAATGGATTCTTACTCGACTAAACAAATTAAATCCTTCTTTAGAATTAATTGATTACTTCTTCTTGGATATGGTATAGAAACGTTTCATTTAGTAAAACTATTTACTTTTGATAACATTTTACATGAATTTATATTGAATAAGAAAATATGTATTTTGTTTTGTATTGGCTGTTTAAAGATTTCATCTAAGACTCACTGCGGGCGCACTGCGCGCACTTCACGAAAAAAACATAGTTCCGCGCCATTATAAGTAATTTCACAAATATTTGTAAACATTGATGACGCGTGTTTGGTTATTATTAAAAATGTTGACTCGTGGACAGATGTACAAATGTATGTGAATAAAAACCTGTTGTCATCAATAACTAAAGGAAACAACTTAGGAGCCTGTTACATTTTAATTTTATGAAAATTATTTTTTCCTCGCAAATGTGTTGAAAAACGTCGTATGACACGCGTGAGCTTTGATAATTACATTATCGGCTCTCTTATCACGCTCACCTGCGGTCCGCGTGACAATTCCGCCTCTGATGTAATGATCAACATAGCTCACTTGTATCACAATGTACTAGTATGATACACGTGCGGATAGGTAATTCCCACGTTCCGGATGTTGGGAATTACCTACTTTCCGCACTTGTATCATAAAAATGTGCAGGCAGTTAGTCTTTTATAAACACTAAGTATAGGAATTTGATATTTACAAGTAAATAATTAAAATGATTCATTTTTGAAATAAGAGCCTGCACTTTTATATGTAACAGCTCCTGTTCTGTTATATGTATATTCTCTCGTAGTCATCTTTCAATAGTCTTTCATCATCTTTTGTAAAGGGTATTTTTTATTACTTTTCAGATAGAGACTATTTGGAACGCATGATAATTTCCACAAAAGGATCTGTTGAGAAAGCTAAAAAGAGAATTGATAAAGTGTGCACCATGCGGACTATGGTACCAAAATTGTTCGAGAAATGCCATGCGAAAAATGACTTTCCTAATTTACAGGATTACTAGTAAGTATAGGAACCCCTAACAATCTGTTTGCCCGACGACGGCAGAGCCGAACGGAAGGGATATGTTTTTTAGAGCTTAGGATAACTTCAAAGTCTTTAAATAAGTCTTTTATAATAAATGTAATTTTGAACTTATTAATCTTATTATATTCTATGAACTACACAGCAAGTATATACAGTTGTATACCTAATGTTGCCATCGAAATAACAACAAAACTTTGTTATGATGGAACTTTGTTAATTCTTGTTTACTTTTTAAACATCATTAACCTAAATGATATATTGATCGTACAAGGAAAGTGATATTTAACGTTTAATATTCCTATGAGCACACGAATACCCATACCTACATAATTTATGTACGGTCGGCCATGAAAGTGGGCTACCAGTGGCAATGCGTATTAAGAGGTCCTCTAATTATTAATGATGATGTATATGGACTAGTATTTTTCCGGAATAAATAATTTCATTTCATTTCATTTTCTAAACGATTATTACAAAAAACATCCTTGGTCGCTGCAAAAAACAGAAACGACAATTTTTGTCAAACAAAGTTGCCCAATGCCTTTCTCACTCACAACTTTCTCAGACC
The DNA here is from genome assembly GCA_963854355.1 of Epinotia brunnichana. Lineage (NCBI taxonomy): Eukaryota > Metazoa > Arthropoda > Insecta > Lepidoptera > Tortricidae > Epinotia > Epinotia brunnichana. Next base: position 15,388,825 of record OY977954.1, read on the forward strand.
AAAGTCTCAGACCGCATTGTTTTCGCCTTTGGCTTGGGTGTCAGTGTCATATACCTGCGATCTGAGACATTCTTTGTTTTACCGCCCTTAGTTAGCTATGTACTTAACGACCTAACGATGCATTAAGTATTGTTTAATATTTCAGCATAAATCTCAACATGCCGAAAATGACTGACGACTACTACAGAATATACATTGCAAAGATAAATGGCAAACAGCTTTCGCCATCAATGTTTCTGGAGGGGTATCAACATTGTGTAATAGTAAGTTTGTTCTTAAAGCAAAGCAAGCCTAAGGCATAACTCTATGTATCCTAGGATGGTACTGCGTTCAGAATGAGATCCTGGAGTCCTCTGCATGAGAGCGTAGATGCCGGCCGCAGTGGAGTTTTTAGCGGATAGAAATACCATATAACCCAGTCATCCCCCGATGTTTCTTCCAAGAAAAAAACCGGCCAAGTGCTAGTCGGACTCGCGCACAAAGGGTTCCGTACCATTATCTATAAAAACTTTTTTATTCTGTGTTTTTAGTATTTGTTGTTATAGCGGTAACAGAAATACATCAACTGTGAAAATTTCAACTGGAACTATCACAGTATCAGTGAGATACAGCCTGGTGACAGACAACCGGACGGACGGACAGCGGAGTCTTAGTATAAGGGTCCCGTTTTACTCTTTGAGTACGGAACCCTAAAAAAATAAAATAAAAAAAGGATGTTACTCGTGGTGGTTCGCCGGCGCTAACCAGCTGAGCAAGCAGTGCGCAGCGGGCCCGCAGTGCTAAACGCGTGTGCTCATGAATAGGGACCGCGAATTGTCACCTGACAATAACTCACCTAAGTCCTACTTACTTGGGGAATATTACCGGGACATTAAATAAGTAAGATTGATTACAAGATATAATTTATTTTAATTTATCATGCAAATATACTTAGTTTAGTTTAATATTCTATCTTTAGGTTTCTATATTTAAGTTTAGGTTTTTATATTTTATGTTAAGATTCTAGGTTTAACATTTTAGGTTTAAGATTCTAGGTTTCAGGTTTTAGGTTTAAGATTCTAGTTTTAGGTTTAAGATTCTAGTTTTAGGTTTAAGATTATATATTTAAAATTCTAGGATTAAAACTGTATTTAATTACTTAAGCTTATAATAACCCTAAGGTCCTATGTTAAAGTAGGGGGGCAAATGGGTCCGAAGCCTAGATTTTGGGTCAGACGAAATACAGGAGAGTTGGGCAATCTTCCCATTATACCCAACGTCCCTCGGCGGTGCGTAAGCGTGACGCGGGCTTGGTATGCAGAGATGCCGGAGATCTGCAAGGGCAGCAGTGGCAGCAGCGTTCAGGTAGGGCCTTAGGGGGAAGTCGAAGCGCCCGCACTTAGTAGTGGGGAGGTCGTCGGGGACTCTGCCCGGTCCATGACCTATACTGTAGGCCCGCAGGGTGTTCCTGGAACGCATCCAATAATATTTATTAGGCGGGTACTCATAGTTTAGCCTGGACTGTCATCATCACGCGCTCGCACTAGGGATGGGTATTTACAATAAAGCAATCGTTGTGTGTGATGGGCAGTCCAGGTAGGTACATGAGAAGCGTAAGGCGGTGAGACGAGAATCAAATGCCAAGCTTGTAAAAATAATAATTTTACGGCAGTGATTAAAACGCGCAAGCAAATCCGAAGGCAGCACTAGTATGGCTTGTAGCGACATTAGATTCTTTCGTCATTACATTAAACTAGCGGTACAATGATAAGCATGATTATAATGCGTTGTACTTCGCTAAACCTTTCCTTATAATTAGCGTTACAATGTAGGTACTTATGACTTAAATATGTACAGGTATCGTAAACAATAATTTAATCTTTTTAATTATAAGCAAAGATTAAGATATGTATATAAGTATCTATATGTATTTATCTATTATATATATCATCGCCTAGTACCCACAACACAAGCCTTACTGAGCTTACCGTGGGCCTAGGTTGATTTGTGTAAGATTGTCCCATAATATTTATTATTATTTATTATTATTATTATTGATGCTGCTTGAATCAGGCAAAATCAATCTGCGAAGAACCATGCATGAGAAGGAAAGTGAATTTAACACTATTTTAAAAGAAAAGCCTATATTAATATTAATATAAGTACTACTGTTACACTACTGGTAGAAAAAAAACTAGTTATAACTGCTATTTACCTTCATGGGAAATCAAGTGATATAGTAAGGTGAACTATCTTTTTTTTGCCTGGGAGACATCTAACGGTATCTTTTAATTTCTAGGAACTAAGAAGTAAGACTACGTTTACTAAGTCTACAGATACTTAATTCATATTGATTTATGCAACACTTACCCGATTTTCGGGACACAAACACTGATTTTATAAACTAAAATGTAAAAAATATGATTACGTCCGCTCGGCAGCGGGCGCCTCAAGGGCAAGATTCCTCAACGGAGCGACACGGGCTGTGCGTCAAAACGCCATCGGCTCAAATGACGCGGCGGCCCAGCGGCGATCGGCGAGGAACCGCGGGACGCGAAACCAGTTATCAGCGCAGAGAAAGCCAGCTATGCAACGCAACCAAGTACGCAAATTAGGGCAACAAACAACTCACCGCACCTCTGTCCAAGGTTCACGATTTATAAACGTGACAGTACCCCTTCTCCTAGGAAAGGATTTTTCCTAATAAAAATCCGTCTAGGAGACTTCCTGACTGACTAAGAGATAGTGAGGTAAATGATCTACCTCCACACAATTTCTACACCGGCGTCGTTGTAAGACATTCCTTCAAGGGACAGAATGCCTATTACGTTGATATGGTATAGTGCTGAAGCCATCCAAAGTAACTATGAACAAGGATGACAAAATGCTGAAAGAAATTGAATCTACAACTTGTTCTAATAGGATTTGGGGTAGACCAGTTAAGTTGCGTAGGCCTTATTTGACAATTTAAAATCTTTTATATGCCAGGCTCCTAGATCATGCCCAGACATATCCTCCACTATATAAACTAATGGAGAGCGCTTAGCTTTGACACGGCATTTTTGGTACTTAGGCGCAAGTTTCTTGGTGAAGTGCGCACTTTTGTCACTTTGGAAATAGCAGCGTTTCCAGACTATATCGCCAACTTGGAACTGAACGTCTTTGCGTCTGGTATTGTAACGAGCAGCATTCTTTTGGTGGCTTCGCCATAAAGTGGACTGGACATGATCAAATATTCCTGATAAATAACCAAGGTTCTCTGCATAAACTATTTCGTTTGGGATGTCATTTTCAATATAATGAGACCCGCACGTGACTAGTTCACGACCATACACGAGAAACGCTGGAGTATACCCAGTTACTTCATTTATGGAGCTATTAATCGCAAATTGGATTTTCGGAAGGTTCAGGTCCCAAGTTCTCTGATCCTCTCCTACGAAAGTCGACAAAGATGTGACGATTGTCTTATTGTATCTTTCGACTGTATTTATTTGAGAAGTGTATTTAGGGGTGAAGTGAACACCTGGCACTTTATACTTCCCAAATAAGTGATTCATTTCTCGGCTAGCAAACTGGCATCCATTATCTAATATGATAGTTTGAGGGACTCCATGGACTAAAAACACATTTTCCTCAAGTATTTTAGAGGTTACAGCCGCAGTAGCACGACGTAACGGGAAAATCAAACAGTATTTAGAGAAGCAACAAGTAATTACGAAGATGTAGCTATGTTGTTTTCTACTTATAGGCAAGGGTCCAACAAGGTCGACCGAAATGACCTGCCAAGGTCTGGAGCAGTCTTTAGGTCTTCCCATCTTACCAAGGATTCCATGAGTAGGGGTCTTGTGAGCGAGGCAGATTTCGCATTTTGCAACGTAATTAACTACATCACTGTACATTTTGGGCCAGTAATAAGTGAGACTTACTCGCTTATGGGTCTTGAAAGTGCCGAAATGACCAGCAGTGGGTTCACTGTGGCACTTTGATAAAATCTCTGAGCGTTGTTCTGTACAAATAACCTCCTTCCAATTGAATTCGGAGCTGAGCGCATTCTCATTTTTCATATGCCTGAATAGCTTATTACCTTCGACAATATAGTTGGGATAACTAGCTGGTGAGTGTAAACAACCGTTAAAAACTCTCCAGTACCAATTATCACCTGTCGTGGGTGGAGCGGTAGTAGAGGTCGATATAGCAGTAACTGGGACGCATCTAGATAAAGCATCGGGCACCACATTGTCCTTACCCTTCCTATGCTTAATAACCAGGTCAAAAGCCGAGAGCCTGATCCCCCATCTGGCCAGACGTCCAGTAGGATTAGTCAAGGAAAGGAACCACTTAAGGGCCGAGTAATCGGTATACACCGTAAAGGGACGGCCGTTCTCAAGGTAACACCGCCAGTGTTCGAGCGCCATTATATCCGCAAGGGCCTCCCGCTCGGTGACACTATAATTCTTTTCAGGGCCAGTGAGGGACCGACTCATGAAAGCAACTGGGTGTTCGGTCCCATCAACGATCTGTGACAGCATCGCCCCGACGCCGTAGTTGCTCGCGTCGGTGTGTACTTCGAACGGAAGACTGAAATCGGGACAAACAAGGACCGGTGCCTGAACAAGGCAATTTTTTAGAGTTTCAAACGCCATGGCCGCATCTGGCGTCCATTCCCAAGGGGGCGATGACTTTTTAGTGGAAGTAAGCTTGTTCAATGGCCCTGCAATAGTGCTAAAATTGGGAATAAAACGTCGATACCAGGAAGCAGTTCCCAGAAAACGTTTGACTTCCTTTCTATTAGTTGGTACTGGATAGTTAACTATGGCTAAGACTTTATCTGGATCCGTCCGTAAGCCGTGTTTGTCAATGACGTATCCGAGGTATTTGAGAGATTCCCTAAAGAATTTATATTTCTCAAAGTTGACAGTTAAATTGGCCTTTTTTAGTTTATCTAGGACGCGTTTGAGAATAGAGACATGCTCTTCGAAGGTCTCACTAATAATAATGATGTCATCTAGGTAGCAAAAAACTTTTAGTTCGAAATCTGGCATGAAAAGAGAATCGACGAGTCTTTGTTGGGTAGCCGGGGCATTAGTAAGTCCAAAGGCGGTTACATTAAACATAAACGTTCCGCGTCCTCCCACGTAAAACGCGGTTTTTTCCCTGTCCTGTTCATGGATTGGTATCTGCCAGAATGCCTTGGAAAGATCTATACTGGACAGGAACTTATCATTTTTCAAATTGTCCAATATCTCAGAAACGTATGGGAGATTATAAGCATATTTCTTTGTTACCGCATTCAATTTTCGGCTATCCAGACAAAACCGAGGTTTCCCATCCTTCTTACCCACTACTAGAACTAGAGTAGACCAAGGACTTTCACAGGGAGATATCACACCTAATGACAGCATTTCGTCCACCTGCTCCGTAATTATACGTTTCTTTTCGGGAGACAATCGGTAGTACCTCTGCTTGATGGGCTCCGCCGTTCCAGTATCTATGCGATGAGTAATGAGCGATATTCTTCCTAAGCCCTTATTCTCGAAAGAAATGTCATTAAAGAGAGCAATGACGTCATCCGCAACAAGCTTTTGTGAGTGTTGTAGGTTGCTGTAGGAATATAAGTGAATGCCCTGACTGATGGAAGAGATTTCAGACAATTTTGGTTCAAGGGAGCAAAAATAATCAATATTGTCAAGGAATCTAGGACAAATCTGAAATCTTTTCCAAAAGTCGATACCGAGAATAAGTGGTGTTTCAATTTCAGGCATAACGTAGGCTTTAAAAACATGGGTCCTGTTTTCAAAAGTAACTGGTAGCAATACGTAGCCCAGAGATTGCAGCTTTTGGCCACCGGCTGCAGTGACAGTGATCATATCGTCTGTCATTAGTCGCAGGTTCAGTTCAGAAAGTCGAGTATAGGTGTCATTATTAATAATAGTTATGGCCGACCCCGAGTCTAAAAGGCCATACATTTTTAAATCAGTATTTATATTAATGCTGACAAATGGTCGAGGGTCGTTCGAGAGTTGTTAACGCGGCTGTCAATACACCGGGCACACACGGACAAGGGTTTTGAATTGAAAATTGTTGCAACCTTGTACGAGTTGAAAAAATGTCGTATAGTCGCTAGCCAACTATTCCAGTCAGAGTTGGCGTGTCGGGGTGTACAACAATTTTCAGTTCTTAGTTTTTTGGAACGGAATCAACAGGACCTTCGATCGTAGCACACGTCTCGCGATTTTTAGATGAATTACAGTGTGGGCAGTCAGGAACACGGTACCCTTTCAGGCCACACTTGAAGCAAATAATAGTACGCTCAGCAGTACAATCTTTCATCGTGTGAGTATCAACACGACAACGGAAACAATACTTATTATCTGCCTGGATTGCCGAAACGTTATAAGGTCTGTTGAAGGTAGGTTTAGCCAGGGAAGTGTTATGCGAGTGACCTGCCGCTGCCTGCACCTGGTAATTTGCGGGGGCACCTTTAAAGCTACTTTTTGTTGTTTCCCTCCTAGGTTGATAAGAATATTCTGGTGCCAGAGTGGTTGGTGTTGCCGAAGGTGGTTCCCTGAAGTCGTCTGAACGGGCTTTAATCTGTTCATAATTCTTACAAATGGTGCGTAAGCTTGAGATCGAGTTTAAGTTTGGGCAAGTAGCGAGGACGCTCGAGTAACAAGGGCGTATATTATGAAGTATAATTTCGAGCTGCTCCAATAGGGAACATTACGCAAAACTCTTCGTAGGTGGCGACACTAGCAGCGTTGACATCGTATCTCGTTCCCCCTTGCGGTATTGTCTATGCAAGCATCCTTGTCACTCATTTGACAATCAATTGTGCATATGTGTGTGAATCCCTATATTCCTATACTGTTTTACTATTAGTGGTAGTGCTGCCTCTGGCGGCAGAACATTGCAGTAATGTCCCCTATTCACTTAACTTCCTATCCAGTCTGCTAAACATTCCATGCATGATTGCTAGGTAGATTGTAATTGATTCTGTAGGGCCCTGGCTACGATTTCTAATTTCTCCTAGCATGCGGTAGTCAAAGTCGACTACATTGAAATCTATCTTAAGCATGTCCAGCAAATCACTCCATGAATGCAACGAATCTTGAACACTGCGATACCAGTGCAAAGCATCCCCGGTGAATATTTCAGTGGCCAATGAAAGCATTTTGCCATCAGGTACGTCTTTAGCTAATCGGAACTCTTTGGCGCGTGCAAGGAAAGCGCGAACGCAAGTTTTGCCATCGTATTTAAGTTTAGTAATATCGGAACTAAGGCCCCGGTCGCATGTCATCTTGATATTATAAGTACTATCTAAGCGTTCATAGTTATGAGCAGGTTCATTAGGATCGACGACTGGAGCTGAAGCTGAGGGTGGACACTGCTGTGTTTTGTGATACTTATGAGATGTAGGTTGAGCATCTGTTAGTGAATTTGATGCAAGTATTGCCTGAAGGCCTGAGAATTGCTCCTTATAGAATTGCTTAGTCTCCTCTAGCAAGTCCCATTCTTCAGAAGGAGCTTCAGGTACGCTTATTCTGTTAAGCCTATGATAGATGTGATTAAGGTGGTGGTGGTTTGTGTGCGTTCGAGTAGACCCCTTTGTTGAGGGTCCTGTTTTAGGCAAGCAACATTGATTGCAACCTTAGCTAGGGTGTGTTTTATACCGACTATGTCCTCGTCAAACTCGTAACAAGAATCTAGTAATTCCTCTGATGGGAACCTAAGTGCAAGCTTAGATATTTGTTGCCTTAACTCTTCCACCTTATCTTTTGGGTCCTCCGCGCGTGTTTTAACTTCGTAAAGTAACTCCGGTTTCGTCAATTGCAAGTATTAGATTGGGTGTGACATTTTAGACTGTTTTATCACTGAGTCAAGGTTAATTAACTGAGATTATTAAATCAAGCTAAACTAGGAAAAAAAAATCGCTTTGTGTTCGGTAAGTGGTGCAAAAATTCGGTTAGGGCTTATAATAAACTAGGTAATTACAAATAAGTCTAAATACAGAGAGTGACAACTTACGTTATATTATGATGGAGCTAATAGCTAGTGTATACTAAATCTGCGACATGCACACACCAACACCAAGAATGCTGACCCAAGGAAACTCACCAACCCTTCTGTATAAAGCAGACCCAAAATCTACTGTAAAAACACGTATGGGCGCCAACTGTCACCTGACAATAACTCACCTAAGTCCGACTTACTTGGGGAATATTACCGGGACATTAAATAAGTAAGATTGATTACAAGATATCATTTATTTTAATTAATCATGCAAATATACTTAGTTTAGCTTAATATTCTAGCTTTAGGTTTCTATATTTAAGTTTATGTTTTTATATTTTATGTTAAGATTCTAGGTTTAACATTTTAGGTTTAAGATTCTAGGTTTCAGGTTTTAGGTTTAAGATTCTAGTTTTAGGTTTAAGATTATATATTTAAAATTCTAGGATTAAAACTGTATTTAATTACTTAAGCTTATAATAACCCTAAGGTCCTATGTTAAAGTAGGGCAAATGGGTCCGAAGCCTAGATTTTGGGTCAGTCGAAATACAGGAGAGTTGGGCAATCTTCCCATTATACCCAACGTCCCTCGGCGGCGAGGAACCGCAGGACGCGAAACCAGTTATCAGCGCAGAGAAAGCCAGCTATGCAACGCAACCAAGTACGCAAATTAGGGCAACAAACAACTCACCGCACCTCAGTTCACGATTTATAAACGTGACAGAATCGGTTCGAAACACGTCGAGTGATTTTCGTTCATAAATACCACGTGACGGTCGTTTTCATTATATTCTAATATGTCTTCTGTATAAAATTTACGGGAGTTTTCTGTATAAAATTGCATGTGTACCTAACAGTTTATTTTACTTAGTTAAAATGACGAAAATGCACTTAACGTGGGATTTTACAACTTTTATTTTGTTGCTAAATATGAAAGGAAAAGATAATAAAGAGACGAAATAAAACTGATCGAACTGTGGCACGTGTACTGGTGTAGCTAATGTTTGTTCTATTGTTTATTAACAGTACTGGAGTGGATTGCCAAAATATTGTACATTAGTTAAGTTAAGAGCCTCAATCTAATCTACACTTTAACTTTTTTCCATTGTATAACGGCAATTACCCATACATTTTAAATGGGTAACTTTCGTTACAAAATGGAAAAAAAGTTAAAGCATAGATCAGATTAAGGACCTTAATTATGTAAAATTTTTTTGCAATCCACCAAGGGCGTACCAATGCATTAGCGTAATTGTTTATAGCCCTACTCGAAGATAAGATAACAATAAACAAAAAATGTCGGTAATAGTTGGTTTTAAGTACTTTTCGTTATCTTTACTAAAACAAACTATACCTCCTCTTTTCTTCGCAATATACCAATACTGCGCTAATATAGACAGCTCGCAGTGATCTCTGGGTAAAGTACAAATACCCTGTCAAATGCGAAAGTGGCCTAAATAATAATAATAATAAAATAAAAATCATTTATTTCAGAGCATGGCTCCATAATAATTTTATAATATGTTGGTAACAAAAGACCAAGAACAAAGAAGAGTCCTAGTGTTAGAAAATACAGAAAATGAAAATGAAACAAATAAAATAAAATTAGAATTAGAAAGAGAGAGCAGGAAGGAGGCTCACAACTCGGATCCAACTCCAAGTGGGTGGGAGGCCACCCACATGGAGCTGGATCCAATGTGCTTGGATGAGACAATCCAACCTTCCTGCCACAACTGTTAGGATGCTGTTGGCACTGCCGCAAATGCGACGCATCAGTGAGGCTACTCGCTTGCGTATTATGGCATGATATCCATCGACGCGCGATGATACTACGAGTTCACTCATAATTAATACGTATTTTTCGCCATTTCGCAGTTGCTCCCGTGGACTAAAATATTATGACCCCAAAATCACCCATTCTCATTCCGCTATTTATTTCTCTTACCTACCTTTACCTTATACCTTTAGGTTTGAATATAATTTGTTCCGTCGTTTTACAGGTAAGTGAATATATCATGAAACTGTTCGATTATAGTTTTGGGTGTATAGTGATTTGCGATTTGAGAGACACCAATATTTTTGATTTAGTCACGAAGATTGATTTGGTTGATCTACGGAATGCAATGATGTTATACACTGTGAGTATTAAATAGAATAAAATTCATTAAAACGATGCTAAACGTGTAGCCTGGCCCATATAATAAACAACTTAGAAACGTGGAAAAGCTACCGAAATTTTCGTCACAAAGTTCAATATCTCAAAACCAGCAGAACCGATTTTGTTGAAATGAAGCTAAGAACCATCTCGATCACGCCAGCTTTCAGACAAAAATCGATCCATTCTTTGAGAAGCTACGATGCCACAGACAGACACACAGATACACAGACACGTTAAACTTATAACACCCATCCTTTAGCGTCGGGGGTTAAATAAGGCCAAATTGAAACAAACCTCGGCTCGGCTCTCGACTTTCCTTCCCGAAATTCAACCCATGTAAAACATTTTTCATACAACCGTTTAGCATTCTTATCTGCTCTTATCTTATCACTTTTCAACCGACGAAAAAAACGGAGGAGGTTCTCAAGTCGACGCGTATTTACTTTTTTATGTATGACCACGCATAACTTTTTACAGAGTAGTTCGATTTTGATAATTCTTTTTTTATTGGAAAGGGTATACCCCGAAGTTAGTCCTATATAAATTTGAAAAAAAAAACCAACCCTAAGGGTAGGAAAATAGGGGATGATTGATTTTTCGTCGGTTAAAATTTTGTTTTCAAAGTTAATTATATGGACACTTCACGACTCGGAGGTAATCATTTTTTCACACCTGAGGGGTAGTCACGTAACGTTCCGAACGCGCGTCGGTACAATTTAACTGTGAATTTTCCATATAAAAAGTGACATTTAGACCTACCTGACGTTCGTACAATGCGTTACGTGATCGACCTACTGTAATTCAGAAAAAAATCATATGTGCCCACAATTAAGGGATCAAAGTTGTACTTTTCTTCCCTGTTTTTGCTATTCAGAAGAGAGTCAAATGTTGATCTCAAATGAGGGATTTAGATTTTCCTCATAGAAGGTGTGAATAGCAGTATACGTGCCACTCGGTGGCAAACTAATTTCCATCTTGGGCGTAAACACTTTAATAACTCGTTACGCTCAATATTCTACTTTTGAATCCATCGCTTTGCTCAGGATTCTATTATATAATCTTTTGCTTCATTCAGGATTCAACATAGGTACCACACTCGCCGTAAATATATCATACGGGAGCACCCTTGAGACACTATCTACTATTTTAATTAATAGCTCAGTTCCCATTAACGTGTTTAGAAATATTATGTTTTCACCTTATACATTTTTTTTTGTCAAGCTGGGTCTTTATCATCCATAATTGTGATTATTTAATGAACAGCACAACATCAACACAATCGCTTTACCTTATTTTAATACAGTTGGTCAATTATTATTCAAAATACAATGTATACTACTGTTAAATGTCTTGAACGTCTTTTTCACTAAGTCCGCACTAAGTATAATCAATCACTCCTTGATTTAATTATTCCAACAATCAGTTAGAATGTAACAAAACAATGCAATGTCTTATTTAAATTTAAAAAAATCCTATACCGTGTATTTTATTTCAGGATGGCTACGGTTTCAGAATAAAAAACATACATATTTTATCCGATTCGAGTATGGTCGGTGCCTTCGTTGATATTCTAAAACAGATAGTCAGCGCAAAGATCGGTCAACGAATCTCAGTGTGCAAGACTATAGAATCATTGCACGAATGCCTGCCTAAACATTTGCTGCCAGAAGAGTATGGTGGAGACCAGAAATCTATTTTGACCCTCTACAGTGAGTATTTAGGACTTGGTTGTCAAAATTACAACAGTTTTTTTCGCGACGAATACCCTGCTAGCCAAGTTTTCACGGGAAGTCTAGGTTAGGTAGGTACATGGTTTAAATGTCGCAGTAAGATAGTGCACAACGTAATATACATATTTATATTTATATCCTTAGGGTCATCTAATTTTCCGTTGTACAGAAAAATTGTTGAAAATTTTCTCGTAACTATCTCACCAGACTAAACTAGTGAAAGGATTATGGAAGACGCATTGCTGAGTGTGTTTAATTTAAAAAAGATAGAAAGAAAATAATATTATTTCGCGAATACAAAATTACACAATTACATACATTGTGTCTCTTCGTGAAATACGAAAAAGGAGTCCACTAAGCACAATGTCGAGCCACAGAGGATGACTCGACGCTGATGTTATGTGGATCCTTGAGATGCACGTCACAAGACTGCACTTCCATCGTTACAAATTACAGAAAAGACCATGACATATTAAGATTATCTTAAATATAGGAATGTACGCATTATAATCTAATAAAATGAGCCTGAAACAACCAGTATTACATATCTGAGCCGGGGCATGGACATGCTAAGATGGCTTAATTTTTTGGATTTAATATAAAATGAGTAGACAACCATCAAACAAATAACAGCAAGTTTAAGTAAACCAGGATTATGTTGTTGGTCTGTGATTCTTTACCGAAAGAGTTTAGTAAGTATTATTTAGCTACATACCAGTGGCAGCGCGTGAGAAATGTCACTGGACAACCCGGAGCAAAACAGGGCTGTTTTTTGATGATTTACGAGTTTGGTAATATATAGCAAGTCCCTACTTTCGACTTGTATGGGTACTTAACTCCGCCACTGCTACATACAAACATCTATGCAGCGGGGTCACCTTTCTGTTCACCGGACTGTACCTATACCCCAAGTACGTGGGCATATGACATGATGTTCGTCTTATCCGTGTATCCTTAGACCAACTCACTTGGAGCCTTTCCTGAGGTCGTCGAGCATAGTACTCAAGTCCTCCATGGTCACAGCCAAGTCGATCGCCCGCTGTCCATAGATACGGCTAGTGTGAGCGGGAAATCAGAACACTGCATCTCGATCCCACCTATACTCGTTATTTGAAAATAATCGTATCTCATATTATTTTCCAGATGAATGGCAAGAGGAATTATCTTCAGAGAAGTTTGTAGCATACTTGGAGGAGATGAAAGGAGCATGCACAAACGAGAAATTACGACGTTCAGACATATGCAACGATGACTATCTGGGAATGCCAGGATCCTTCAAAATGCTCAGTGTTGATTAGACGTGGTTTTAGCTGTCGATAGAATTGGGAAGTAGCCCTTCTGCGGAGTGGTCAATCTGGGAATCGGTCTTTATAGGAATGGTTATTATGGGAAGTGGTCTTCCAGACATGTGGTCGTTTTGGGAAGTCCCCGGGTTGGGGAGTTTTTTCTTTGCATTTGTTCTCGTTATGAATGATTGATACTTTGATTACGGTTACATCTACGTAAAATTACAAATAACTAATTTGATTCACTTAAACTATAAAAATCTACATTTATTTCAAGGGTATGCAATAAAGACAGTTTATTTTTATTAAGAGCCTGTTGTGTCCCACTGCTGGGCAAAGGCCTCCTCCCTCCGTTTCCAGACTTCGCGTTCCTGAGCAGTCTTTGGCCAATCCTTTAAAAAGGAGTCTAGCTGCTCGTCTCGCCATATAGGCATCGTGATGACTCATCAATTACGCATCGTGATGACTTCGACAATGTAAACACACGAAGAGGAAACTACCTAACGAATAATTATAGCTACAACAGCGGGCCTATGGGTTTAAAACACATCGAGGGTTCTAGTCCTAATAACAGCAGTTTGTCATTAAATAGCCCTGAACAACAAAAACACGAACTACCGCCACTACCATTAAACTCCTACCGACAAATATCTACTTCAGATGTGAATCACAGTAACGGACAAATCAGCGTAAACAACTATGAGACTTCAATACCGCGTATGTCCAATCAGGTGTCAAATGCAGTAACATTTATAGCTAATACCGACGCCGGTGTGCAAGCAAAATCACTTAAGTTGCACGGTGCTATTTTAAAACCAACGATGTCACATACAGACCTGGACGCTGCGCAATCAAATGCGCGAATGTGCGCACAAGAATGGGCTTGTGACCTTAATTTTGTTTACGATGCCATTCGAACCAGTTTTTGTAGATGAACAAATGTTTGTATGGAAGCAACTACATTTAAATGACATTAATACCCAAAAAATCGAGTTAAAGATGGACCTCGCTGACAGCAGCCGAAACGCTTCATACTGATTGGCTTTAAAGTATGACGTCACACCGTGCAATTTGTACTAACCGTTGCATGGAAAATGAAGTAAATTGCTGTTTCGTTCGCGAAATACTGCGTTTAGGTCCACAGTTGTCATACAAATTTGTTTCAATAAAAGCGTAAGGATTCTATTGGTGCCTTTAAATTTACTCTTGGACAATAAATATAAAAACTTTTTTTTCTAAACTTACAAGGTTCATATCTTTTTATCATTTGAATTATATTTTGTAATTTATACTTTATTACAATCATTTGATGGTTTACTATCCATTTAGCAACACGACGTTATCAATTTTAACACCACGCAACAAGCCTATTGCAAACGCCTAAGATAGCGCATGCAAAATCAACAATGTTACCTACAGACTCGAACACTGCGCAATCAGGTCCGCGAATGTGCGCTGAGAAATTGCAGCCATCTTTTGCGGATAAACTAAAAGAGCCTGGTCGATGGAAAACTGTTAATCCCTCCGAAGAATGGAAAGACGGAGAGAGGAAAAGATTAAGAAATAGAATTATAGGAAAAATGGGCACGGCAGCTACCGAATCAAATGGAAATTTTAAAGCAGCTGACATCAAAATACCTTTGTTTATATATAATGTCAGCAAGTCCACCGCGGACAATGATATAGCTGCGCATGTATACAATCAGACACAAATAACCGTGTCCTTGAAAAAGTTAAATCTTAAAATTGACAGAGGTTACAATGCTTACAAAGTACTAGTGCCTAAAAATAAGCTAAATATATTTCTAAATGAAAACTTTTGGCCTGAAGGTGTACTGTTCAGGCGTTTTGTAAACTTTCCGAGAACCCCGGTGAAGATACATGAGGATAAACTTGATTATCAACTTAATGGATAGTACACAATCAACAAGTAACTGTCAGTTTATATCATTTAATTGTAAAGGTTTCTCCAGATCTATGGCATGTGTCCGGTCACTGTGCGAGTCAGCTGATATCGTCGCACTTCAGGAAACATGGTTACTGCAGCATGATATACCGCTTCTGGGAACTACTGATGCTAGATTTGGGTACTGTGGCAATACAGCTGTGGACTTATCGGCGGGAGTTTTGCGCGGCCGCCCCCACGGGGGTGTTGCGCTGATGTGGCGTAAGGACCGGTTTCCGTGCGTTAATGTAATAAAGTGTAACAGTGTTAGACTAGTAGCTATTAAGGTTTCTATGAGTGACAGATCTATGATCGTTTTGTCGGTATACATGCCAAATGACGACCGCGAGAACCTTATAGAGTTTACGGCATGTTTAGGAGAAATATATGCAATCATTGATAACGAACAAGTGGATCTAATATATTTGTTAGGCGATTTTAATGCACACCCTGGCATGCCCTTCTATAATGAATTATACAGTTTTTGTAGTGAACAACAATTATGCATAGTGGACTCGGAGATCTTGCCGGCGGACTCGTATACTTACGTCAGCGATAGTCACGGGTGTATGCGGTGGCTTGACCACTGTGTAACTACAAAAGCGGCTAGGCAAACAGTCATCGCTGCCAAGATACATTATGATGTGTATTGGTCTGATCACCTACCTATAGAAATTACATGTAATTTATGTAAAAATGTACCTAAAAATAATATTGAAAATTGCGATTTTGGTAACCACTATATTTTGAAGGGGATATTGTGGGGTGAAAGGGAACAATCTCAGATACATGAATATTTAAACATATGTAATAGTAAATTAAGAGACATTGATTTTCCTACTGAGTTACAACAATGTTGTGATAATTTGTGTAGTAATACTGATTACAGGAAAATCATAGATAATATGCATATTTCAATTATAATGGTACTCAAAGAGGCTTCTGTTACCAGTTCTGTCAAAAAACACAGGTTCCGTGGATATGTTACGGGCTGGAATAAACACGTGAGGGGGGCTCACCAGAGAGCAAGGTTTTGCTTTCAGGAATGGTACTTGCACGGCAAGCCCAAGGCAGGCCGACTGTATGAGGAAATGTGTTGTTCTAGAAAAGACTTTAAAGCTAAACTTAAGTATTGTCAAAATAATAAAGATCAAATTAAGATGGATATAATTGCCTCGCATCATAGGTCTAAGAATTTTGTGCAGTTTTGGAAATCGACCAACAAAATTAATCCTAGGGGGAGCCTTCCGGTAAGTGTTGATGGTGTTAGTGAGCCCAGTGATATCGCTAATCTTTTCAAGGACCAGTTCAAAGTGGAACCTCCGGGGGTTGAGGCGAGGCACCCGGTGCACGATACTGGACAGTGTGTGGGTGGCAGCTTAATCAGAATAACACCAGCGGAAATCTCTAAAGTTATTTGCCAAATGACGAGAGGCAAGTCACCCGGACACGACGGTCTTAGCATCGAGCATCTGCAACATGCTGGTGCTCATCTCCCGAGGGTTCTTGCTATGTTCTATACATTTTGCGTTCGCCATTACTACTTGCCGGACGACCTCATGAGGACCATTGTAGTACCCGTTATAAAAAACAAAACAGGTGATGCCTCCGACAGGTCTAACTACAGGCCAATTTCTCTGGCCACTATTCTGGCGAAGGTACTGGATAGTGTGCTTAACACATACCTAATTAGACACATAAACCTTCACGATGCCCAGTTCGGTTTTCGGCCTGGGCTATCAACGGAAGCGGCTATACTTTGTCTAAAGCACACTGTTCAGTATTACACTGATCGGAATACACCAGTATTTGCATGTTTCTTGGACTTGTCGAAGGCATTTGACCTGGTATCATACAAGGTATTGTGGGATAAACTGAGGAATGATACAAGTTTACCAGTAGAAGTAGTAAATATGTTTGATTACTGGTATGAACATCAGGCAAATGTCGTCCGATGGTCGGGGGAATACTCAGATCCTTATAAAATGAAGTGTGGTGTGAGACAGGGGGGGTTAACCTCACCCACGCTATTTAACGCGTATGTAAATGGGTTGATTGAGGAACTCAGCAGCTCTGGCGTGGGATGCTCGGTGGATGGGTGTTTTGTTAATAACATCAGCTATGCCGACGACATGGTGCTGCTGAGTCCCTCAATAAACGGTCTAAAAATAATGTTATCCATATGTGAAAGGTTTGCTGCGACCCACGGTCTCAAATATAATGTTAAAAAAAGTGAAGTTCTCGTATTTAAATCTGGCAATAAAACGTACTCTATTCCGCCCATAAGTCTCAACGGTTCTCCTCTTCAGACTGTGTCTAAATTTAAATATTTGGGACATTGGGTCACAGACACCCTCAAAGACGATCTCGACATAGAAAGGGAACGCAGAGCACTGTCGGTTAGGAGTAATATGCTATCACGCAGGTTTGCACGCTGTTCGCGCGAGGTGAATATAACACTGTTTAAAACTTACTGCCAAAATCTATACACGTGCAACCTGTGGAGCAACTACACCAAAAAGACCCTCAGTGCTCTGCGCGTCCAGTACAATAACGCCTTCAGGGGGTTGTTGGGGCTGCCCTGGCTCTGCAGCGCGTCAGGGATGTTCGCCGCTTGGAGCACCGACGGTTTCCAAGCCGTGCTGCGCAAGCGGCAAGCATCCTTGGCCGAGCGCGTACGGGGCAGCGCCAACGCTCTCCTGAGGGTGATCGCCGGGAGGATGGACAGCCCTATTCTAGTTCACTGGATGTCCATGCATGTGTATGTCAACTATAATTATACTTTCCACTAACATTAGTAATGATAAGTAAAGTAGTATAAGTTTTTTACTAACATAATATGGATGTATTGGAATTGTATTAAATAAATCAAAAAAAAAAAAAAAAAAAATGTGTGTCCGAAATAAATGCTTTCATTTCATTCATTTCATTTCATAGGAAACAAATATTATTAATCTTCGGATATATGAATCTTCTCTTCTATAATATATTCTACAGTCTATGATATGTTGTTAAATAGATAGATAATAGAAAATAAACCTTTACCTTATTTTTAGTTATGATAAGATATGAATAGGAAGGAAGTGACTGATGACCTGGGTGGGTGGCGGTTGAGAGGTAGATGTGGAAGAAAAATACATACTGTCCCGACCCCAAGTGAATCAGATAAGAGAAAGCGGAAGATGGTGATGAACATTGTTGATAATTATTCAATTTTCCTCTTTGATCGAAACTTAGAATTTCGTTAGCGGACGTTTCTGCTAAGTATACATTTACTGTTAAAATGGAGTAGCGCATTGTTACTAACGATTCTCAATGTAACTTGGGACGTTGGTGCCGTATCAGAAGTTTGTAACAACTTCACGGTAGATGTCGCTACGAGCCTCCTTAAGGTTAATTAGAAGAGTGAAGGGATTGAAAGATTCGTTGCCACTGGCGGGACCCACGGTAGCTCCGTTGGATAAGAGCAATGGACGGATTCCAGAGGTCGTGGGTTCAAATCCCGCCCGTGGCAAATAATTTTTAAATTTTCCTCTTTGATCGAAACTTAATTATTCAATTATTATGAATAATAATAATAATAATATGGTCTCTGAGGTGCCTTACTATAAGTACACACCTGCGCCAGTTCTCGAAAATGATCGTGCCACGCTCTATTGGGATCGATCTGTCATCACGGACAGGACTATTCTTGCCAATAGGCCTGATATCGTGCTGACAGATCGATCGAAACGCCAGGCAGTGCTCGTCGACATCACCATCCCCCATGACGGGAACCTCGTGAAAGCCGAGAAGGACAAAGCCAGCAAGTACCTAGACCTGGCACACGAGGTAACTGCTATGTGGGATGTTGATTCGACGATCATCGTCCCGATAGTCGTTTCGGCGAACGGTTTAATAGCGAAGAGTCTCGACCATCACCTCAAGAGACTCTCGCTAGATGGCTGGATCAAGGGCCAGATACAGAAGGCGGTACTCCTGGATACTGCGAGGATAGTCAGGAGGTTCCTGTCTCTGTCGCCCTGACCACCGGTAGCTTAGGCCCCGCCTCGCTGCCGGCGGCACCCTAGGTTAGGTTTTTATAATAATTTTATGTTTTGTATGTATAGTTTTATATTTTACTTTTTATATAGTTATTGTAAAAACCTAATCTAAGAAAGAAATTAAATAAAAGAAATAATAATATATGTTTTATTTCGGAATATTAGGGCTCATAGTTATGTTTGTAACAGATTTATAGCTAGGTTAGAATTAGAAAATAAAAAAGAAATAATTATACCTACTAAGTACAACATTTATCTAACATGTTCCCCTTTGATCTGCTCGTCCAATACGTAAATATTGGGCAGACATACTTTGCAGCAATGACTTTGAGGTTGTACCTTGTTTTACCGACAAATGTTTCATCAAATGTATATTCGCCTAATTTTAATTTCATCAAAAACCATTCTTTTCAGAATCAGTAAACTTTTCAGGATTGTTAAAACAAACCTAATCTAACCTATAGGGTTCTACAGAATGACCTTTAAGCTGTACCTTAAAAGTGAACGGTTTCTGAGTAACAATCATTCCATGAAATGAAAATTTCGCGAAACAGCATTCGGCGAAACGTTTGACGGTGAAATAATGGGACACCCGTTTAGAATGCTGTTCTGCCTGATTCTTCCAAGCAGGGATACTATTATCTTTCTCATGATTGCTGGAAACCCCTCGGTGCGAGTCTCACAGAACATACTCGTACCAGAGGCACTGCACCGACTGGGCAAGCCCAACAGTATTCTAAGCGCATTGTTATATTGAACTTTCAGGGCGCTGTGTGCTCGTTTTGCATACCGCACCCCCAGGCAGCTCGAGTAAGAGCTCTGACAATACGCTTTAAATAGCCACAACCTAACCTAACGAACCTAATCTGGTAACCTGAGGCTCCAACAAGGGAAATGGGCTGAATGAACGAAACAAACGATCGACAGTCCGCCTGTTTCCAGCCAGGCGTCAATCACATCTTCAACATATTGAGTGAAGCGAAAGTAGGATCTTGAGCGTGACGTGGGATTCAGTTTTCCTGCAGAACAGAAGGATATATTTAAGGAGGGGGAATTGAGGGATGTCGCCCTCAATTCCCTCTCCTCTAACACATCTTTACCGATTGTATATTAAACCGCGGTGCCGCGTACATAATACATTCCGCTAATACATGCGTGTGGGTAGGAAGCATCGTTACCTCTAAGTGTACACTTTATTTATTATATATAATTGAAACCCAAAATCATTTGTAATTAACTAATAATATTTGGGAGTAGGGGGAAGACTGGACCACAAAACTCGTTGGCAACATCTATTTATTGGATGTCTGGGATCCATCTATATATATAAAAGAAGACTTCCTGACAGATCATCAACGCACAGCCGAAACTACTGGAACTAGAAACTTGAAATATACACCTATACTACCTTTTATAACGTAGGCGACGGATAAGAAGGGATTTTTGGAAATTCCACCCCTAAAGGGGTTAAATAGGGGTGAAAAGTTTGTATGGAGGAAACTTTATTTTTTGAGCTGGAGTCTTCAAACTTTGTGGAAAGATTACTTTGTAGAATACAAATAAAGTACTTTTAGCGTTTTGGAAAATTCCACCCCTAAGGGGGATAAAAAGGGTTGCAAAATTTGTATGGGGAAACTCTTTTTTGAGATAGAAGCTTAAAAGTTTGTAGAAAGATTACTTATTGAAATACAAAAAATCGACTCTCAGCGTTTTAGAAAACTCCACCCCTAAGGGGGTTAAAAGGGGGTGCAACATTTGTATAGAGGAAACATTTTTTTTCTAGCTAGAGAATTCAAACATTGTAGAAAGCTTACTTATTAGAATTAAAATAAAGTACTTTCGGCGTTTTGGAATATTTCACCCCTAAGGGGTAAAATAGTGTTGCAAAGTTTGTATGGTGGAAACTTTATTTTTTGAGCTAGAGTCTTTAAACTTCGTGGAAATATTATTATTATTATGAAGCACTTTCAGGGTTTTGGAAAATTCAACCCCTAAAGGGGCTAAAAAGGGTTGCAAGGTTTGTATAAGGGAAACTCTTTATGTAGATAGAAGCTTTAAAGTTTGTAGTAAGATAACTAATTGAAATACATAAAAACGACTTACAGCGTTTTAGAAAATTCCATCCCTAAGGGGGTTAAAAGGGGGTGCAACATTTGTATGGAAGAAACATGTTTTTTAGCTAGAGACTTAAACCTTTGTAGAAAGCTTACTCATTAAAATAAAAAAAAAACGCTTTCAGTGTTTTGGAAAATTCCACCCCTAAGGGGTTAAATAGGGTTGCAAAGTTGTATGAGGGAAATGCTTTTTTGAGATAGAAGCTTAAAAGTTTGTAGAAAGATTACTTATTGAAATACAAAAAAAACTTTATTCAGCGTTTTAGCAAATTCCACCCCTAAGGGGGTTAAAAGGGGGTGCAACATTTGTATGGAGGAAACATGTTTTTTTAGCTAGAGACTTAAACCTTTGTAGAAAGCTTACTTTTTAGAATAAAAAAAAAGTACTTTCAGCGTTTTGGAAGATTCCACCCCTAAAGGGTTAAATAGGGTTGCAAAGTTTGTATAGTGGAAACTTTATTTTTTGAGCTAGAGTCTTTAATCTTTGTGGAAATATTACTTATTAGAATAAAAATAAAGCACTTTCAGGGTTTTGGAAAATTCAACCCCTAAGGGGGCTAAAAAGGGTTGCAAGGTTTGTATGAGGGAAACTCTTTTTTGAGATAGAAGCTTTAAAGTTTGTAGTAAGATTACTTATTGAAATACATATAAAAGACTCACAGCGTTTTAGAAAATTCCACCCCTAAGGGGGTTAAAAGGGGGTGCAACATTTGTATGGAGGAAACATGTTTTTTTAGCTAGAGACTTAAACCTTTGTAGAAAGCTTACTCATTAGAATAAAAATAAAATACTTTTAGTGTTTTGGAAAATTCCACCCCTAAGGGGTTAAATAGGGTTGCAAAGTTGTATGGGGGAAATGCTTTTTTGAGATTGAAGCTTAAAAGTTTGTAGAAAGATTAAGAAAAAAAACCTTTTTCAGCGTTTTAGCAAATTCCACCCCTAAGGGGGTTAAAAGGGGGTGCAACATTTGTATGGAGGAAACATGTTTTTTTTAGCTAGAGACTTAAACCTTTGTAGAAAGCTTACTTTTTAGAATAAAAAAAAAGTACTTTCAGCGTTTTGGAAGATTCCACCCCTAAGGGGTTAAATAGGGTTGCAAAGTTTGTATGGTGGAAACTTTATTTTTTGAGCTAGAGTCTTTAATCTTTGTGGAAATATTACTTATTAGAATAAAAATAAAGCACTTTCAGGGTTTTGGAAAATTCAACCCCTAAGGGGGCTAAAAATGGTTGCAAGGTTTGTATAAGGGAAACTCTTTTTTGGGATAGAAGCTTTAAAGTTTGTCGAAAGATTACTAATTGAAATACAAAAAAATGCCTTACAGCGTTTTAGAAAATTCCACCCCTAAGGGGGTTAAAAGGGGGTGCAACATTTGTATGGAGGAAACATGTTTTTTTAGCTAGAGACTTAAACCTTTGTAGAAAGCTTACTTATTAGCAT
This sequence comes from Epinotia brunnichana, assembly GCA_963854355.1. NCBI lineage: Eukaryota > Metazoa > Arthropoda > Insecta > Lepidoptera > Tortricidae > Epinotia > Epinotia brunnichana. The sequence continues at coordinate 15,411,530 of OY977954.1, forward strand.
AAAAATAAAGCACTTTCAGCGTTTTGGAAAATTCCACCCCTAAGGGTTGTTAAAATCGTTGCAAAGTTTGTATGACGGAAATTATTTTTTGAGATACAAGGTTAAACGTTTGGAGAAAGATTACCTACTTATTGAAATACAAAAAAACCAGCCAAGCGCGAGTTGGACTCGCGCACGAAGGGTTCCGTGTCAATAAAAATATTTATTTTATTTTGTTTTTAGCATTTGTTGTTATAGCGGCAACAGAAATACGTCATCTGTGAAAATTTCAACTTGAACTATCACGGTATCAGTGAGATACAGCCTGGTGACAGACAGACGGACGGACGGACGGACGGACAGCGGAGTCTTAGTAATAGGGTCCCATTTTACTCTTTGAGTACGGAACCCTAAAAAGAACTTTCAGTGTTTTAGAACATTCCACCCCTAAGGGGGTTAAAAGAGAGTGCAACATTTGTATGGAGGCAACGTTCTTTTTTTAGCAAGAGACTTTAAACTTTGTATTTGATAGCTTACTTATTAGAATATAAATAAAGAACTTTCAGCGCAAAATTCCACCCCTGAGGGGGTTACTAAGGGTTGCAAAGTTTGTTTGATGGAAACTCTTTTTTGAGATAAAAGCTTGAAAGGTGTAGATAGATTACTTATTGATAAAAAAAACACACTTTTAGAAAAAAAAGCACTTTCTTTTTAAAACTTTGTAGAAAGCTTACAAATAAATTACTTTCAGCGTTTTGGAAAATTCCACCCCTTAAGGGGTTAAAAAGGGTGCAAGATTCGTATGGGAAACACTTTTATTGAGCTTAGATACTTGATAGTTTGTAGAAAAAATGCTTATTACAACAAAAAAAACTATTCTTCTTAATTTTTCCTTGAAAAGCGTTAATAGGGGGTTCAAAGTTGGTATAGAGAGTCAGAAAATTTTTAATTATGAGATTTGTAACTTCGATCCTAGCCTGTTTGTTAAAAGACTACAAAACTTATTTCAGCGTTTTGAGGGTTTCGTACTCAAAGAGTAAAACGGGACCCTATTACTAAGACTCCGCTGTCCGTCCGTCCGTCCGTCTGTCTGTCACCAGGCTGTATCTCACTGATACCGTGATAGTTCCAGCTGAAATTTTCACAGATGATGTATTTCTGTTGCCGCTCTAACAACAAATACTAAAAACATAGAATTCAATAGTTTTTATAGATAATGGTACGGAACCCTTCGTGCGTGAGTCCGACTCGCACCTGGCTGGTTTTTTTTTTAAATTCAAGCTCTAAAGGGGATTCCAAGTTTGTATGGCGAGCAAGTAATTTTTAATGTAAGGGATTTGTAACTTCGGTTGTAGACTGTTTGCTGAAAGACTACAAAACTTATTTCAGCGTTTTTTTTTATTTATCGCCTAAGAAGGTTAAAAGGGGGTTCGAAGTTTATGTAGAGAGCAAGACATTTTTAAAGTAAAAAATTTGTAACTACGGTTTTTTTTTAATTCATTCCTTAAACAAACATTCAGACGATAACATGTTCTAGGCGGACGAAGTCGCGGGCAACAGCTAGTATAATATAAATCAGAAGTCAGATTGCGGTGCGCTATTTTTGCAAACGAAACTCCACTGAGAACCCGCTCTACAAGGCCCACATCTTCGAACAAAAGAGAATAATCGTATCTTAGCTGGAATGCATCTTAGATGGAAGACGCTTACCGTAAGTATTAATTGAATTTCATTCCTAGTGTTCCTTACAGAAATGAAAAATCGTATTATACTTTTATTTAAGACAAGCTGCGCGCGTGGCTTCGCCCGTGTATTGCCACGAACGCAGGCAAATAGTCGGTTAGCTCACTGCCAATACACCTACGTCTCATGACAACACGACAAAATGCATGGCAGCAGGTCGAGAAAGTTGTGCTGAGTAAGAATCAGAAGATTATCGCACCTAAAATTGGACAAAAGTTTGAAAAATCCTGCAATGTCAAAATTTAAGGGTTATGAAATAAGTAAATCTAATAATTTGAGTCTTTCAGCTCTAATATCGCACTCAGTCATACCTACGTCAATTGGGAATGGATGAACATTTTAGAAGTGCCTGATTTTTTTTTTGGTGATAGGAATAACCTTCCTTAGCACCAAAAAAAAGTTGCAGACTTTTCAGCTGCGTCAATTATTTATGAAAAATATAAACAGTTTCCTCACTTTCGTTTTGGGTTTAGGACGGTGAATGAGACACTTTCCTTGATCCGTCTCATATTGCAAAAAATATTTTAAATATCTGACCCTGGCAATGACAAATATAGCTGCTGCAGCTGTCAATATCATTGCCAGTGTCAGTTTACCACGGATATTTAAGATATTTTCTTGTAATATGAGGCGGATCAAGGAAAGTGTCTCATTCGCCGTCCTAAACCCAAAACGTAGGTAAGTGACGAAACTGTTTATATTTTTCAAAATAATTGACGGAGCTGAAAACTCTGAAACTTTTTTCTGGTGCTAAGGAAGGTTATTCCTATCACCAAATCAGGCAATTCTAAAGTTTTCTTCCATTCCCCATTCATTTATTTCCATCATCATCATCATAACTATCACCCAAAAGAAATCTACTGTTGGACACATACCTCCCCCAAAGAGTGCCACCATAACTGGTCCTTATCTTATATTAAGTACTTATCGAGTGAAAATTTACTCGATACTTTCCTCTTGGCGTTCATTGCGTTCAACACAACTAGTGATGTGCCGTCACCATTATTCCCATTCCAAGAAATTTCCCCAGGTGAATATCGCTAAATAATTTCGTCTTGATACGTTCACAACATTATCGGACAAGCGCCTATTAGGCCAGTCCTCAAAGGTTCAAAGCACCCCGGGGTACGTTGCAAGTGGTGGTGTAGAAGATTTTTTTTTTTTAATATTGTTGACATCGATACAACCGATCAAATATCAAAAATGGTTACACGAGATATCTTGGGACAACTTTTGGCAGCCACAAACACTCGAAATTTTGAGACTTTTTTTGGTATCTCACTCGTAGCTTCTATACGGTGCATGTGCATACTAGCGAAAAATTATACACTAGGAAATTAAAGAACATGAAATTATGCGTCTAATGAGTACCAATGCATACTAATTTGGTTCAGTGACATAGTAGAAAACCATGGTTGAAAATTAGGCTTTCCTCAACTTTGTTAGTTATTTCAAGATAGTGGTTTTTAGGCTTCTGCGTTTCAATTTTGAATTTAACTATAAGTTTTAGCTCCTCAATTGTAGGAATTTACAGAATCAACAGTCATTTCAGCATTAGTATCATCATAACTGGAAACGAAGAGCTGGCAGTTTCCTCGTGCTACGCATCAGCATTGCAGTTCAACGAAGAAATACTGCCAGCATACTCAGTACAATGCCTAGAGGGCCTTTTAAGGGTTCCGTAGCCAAAATGGCAAAAACGGAACCCTTATAGTTTCGTCATGACTGCCCGTCAATCCGTCTGTCCGTATGTCACAGGCATTTTACTCGAAAACTATAAGGTGTATTTGAATAAAATTTAGAGGATCGGTGTATTTTATTATTTGAAGTGCGCGTCGGTGTGCATCAAGGATCTGCACTTAGCCCTCTCCTTTTTAACCTTGTTATGGACTACATCACAAGAAATATCCAAACTCAGCTGCCTTGGAATCTCCTCTATGCCGATGATGTGGTGCTTATAGCCAAAACCCCAGACGAACTGCAAACGTCCTTGTCTGCGCTCGAAAAATCAGGACTTAAAGTGAATAGGACGAAGACGGAACACGTGGAATGCTGCTTTAGTAACGGAAACAATCTTAACGGGTCTTCTACAATCTACTAGGTACCCCGACGCAACTGCAGTTCCAAAGGTCACCCAATTTAAATACCTCGGCTCAGTGCTTACCCATGCTGCCGATATAGATGCGGATGTAAAGCATAGAATAAATGTTGCCTGGCAAAAATGGCGGTCATTAACAGGGGTTCTATGTGACCCACGAATGCCTATTCGCACTTAGGGCAAGGTTTACAAAACGGCAGTTCGGCCGGCTCTAATGTACGGCGCAGAATGCTGGGCGGTAAAAGAGACGCATGTACAGAAAATACACACGACGGAAATGAAGATGCTCAGATGGTCAGGGGGAGCAACCAGGCATGACAAAATTAGAAACGAGTATGTTCGAGGTAGTTTCAAAGTTGCTCCAATACCAGAAAAGCTTTCTGAAAGCCGTCTTAGGTGGTATGGCCACGTCATGAGACGACCTGATGACTACGTTGTCAAAAAGGCCTTAAACATCCCGGAACGTAAAAGAGGCAGAGGCCGCCCCCCTTCTACATGGTGGACCAGCATGACCCGGCTTTTGAAAAAGGAACAATTACCAGACCCGACAACCCAAGACCGAGTGACTTGGCGCCGATTAATTAGGAGAGCCGACCCCACCTAACGTGGGAACAGGCACAGAAGAAGAAGAGGTGTATTTTATTAGCCGCTACGTAATTCTAAAATGAAATGACAAAAAAAATATTATTTTAGAGGTGCACTCCATACACACTGCAAGTCAAAAAAAAGAAAAACATCTTATGTCCACGTGTGGCACATCAATCGATAGGTCTTTTAAAATAAATATAAGGTTTCTCAGCTAGTTTTTCGATTAAGTGAAAATAGTCGGAGATAATCGCCTACGTCTGTCAGTAGAGGTTCAAAGCACGGGGTACTTTGCAAAAGGTGATGTAGAAGACTTTATTTTTTATGTCATTTAATATGGATACAACCGAGCAAATATTAAAAATAGTTACACGAAATACCCCGGAACAACTTTTGGCAGCTACAAATCCTGGAAATTTTGTGACTTTCGGGGCGATTATCTCCGACTATTTTCACTTAAAACGACGTGAGCTCCGAAAACGGATTTTTAAAAAATCGTAGCTCTTGTTTGGATTACAAAACGACTGCCTTAAATTTAATTAGTAATCTTGAGGCTTTTCTCGAGGGAAATTAGTTATTCGAATCCTGAGTTTTTGACTTTCGCTTGATAGAAAAAAATCACGAACATAGGTCTAAAATACACTTAAAAAAATCGTAACAAATTATGCACAACAGCTAAACATATTACAATTGGTTTTAAAAATCGTAAATGTCATGTTTGAGAGAAATCAGCTATTACTTTTTTATTTATTAAAACGCACAAAGAAAAAAATTAAAAAATATTATATTATCCGCGCTTCCAAACACGCACTTCCATCTCGCTCACGCTTATGCTCAGTGAGAGGGAGAGAAGACCTCGAACCTACGTCCCCTTAATCGAAAAACTTGCTGAGAAACCTTATATTTATTTTAAAAGACCTATCGATTGATGTGCAACACGTGGACATACAATGTTTTTCTTTTTTTTGACTTGCAGTTATATGTATGGAGTGCACCTCTAAAATAATATTTTATTTTGTCATTTAATTTTAGAATTATGTAGCGGCTAATAAAATACACCTATCCTCTAAATTTTATTCAAATACACTTTATAGTATTTCTTCGTTGAACTACAATGCTGATGCGTTGCACGAGAAAACTGCCAGCTCTTCGATTACCAGTTATGATGATACTAATGCTGAAATGACTGTTGATTATGTAAATTCCTACAATTGAGGAGCTAAAACCTAAAGTTAAATTCAAAATTGAAACGCAGAAGCCTAAAAACCACTATGTTGAAATAACTAACAAAGTTGAGGAAAGCCTAGTTTTCGACCATGGTTTTCTACTATGTCGCTGAACCGAATTAGTACGTACTGGTACTCATTAGACGCACAATTTCATGTTCTTCAATTCTCTTGTGTGTAACTTTTCACTAGGATGCACCGTATAGAAGCTACGAGTGAGAAACCAAAAAAAGTCCCAGATTTTTGGCTGCTAAAAGTAGTCCCAAGATATCTCGTGTAACCATTTTTGATAATTGCTCGGTTGTATCGATGTAAACAATATTAAAAAACAAAATCTTCTATACCACCTTTTGCAACAAAGATATACTCTACGGACTGACCTATATTACTCTTGCATAGATTTTGTGAGATAAATAAAAAAATAAAAAAAGTATCATTTATAGAAGTGTTTTTTCAATTTGATTATGTACCTAATTTCATTACGAAAAGCAGTTAAAGGTGATGAATGTGACTGCAGGTCGATCACGTAACGCATTGTACGCGCGTCAGAGGCCCTAGCACACTAGGTTTTATCGCCACGTTTTACGGCAAAAATGTACTGAACCGTCACGTAAAACGTGACATAAAACCTATCGTGCTAGGGTCTCAGGTAGATCTTAATGTCACTTTTTATATGGAAACATGAATGTTAAAATTGTCCTAACGCACGTTTGAAACGTTACGTGATTACCCCTCGGATTCTAGTTTAAAAATCACTTTGATGTCTCTATCTTTCATATTTCGAAAGACTGAGACATGTCACTTTGTGTAATAACATTTTTAAGCGAAAATTAAAAAAAAACTTAGTATTTTAACATCAGTTTCAACTTATATATTGGAAGTTTTGATGTATGTTAAACGTAATCCAAATGAACTTCAAAGGAGAGGTGAAAATAGTTCGAGATCAATGAGAAATGTGAATAACTTAAAAACAACCTCGTCCAGACTTAGAATAGGCACAAAACTTCCGAAGTTAATAGGACAAATACTTGTTAACCGGCTACCTTCAAACCTTAAATCTATAACGAACGACAACTCTTTTCGCTTCCATGTAAAACAACTATTGCTTAAAAAAAGCGGCCAAGTGCGAGTCGGACTCGCAATGAAGGGTTCCGTAAAATAAATTGCGGTTTACGATTTATGACGTATTAAAAAAAAACTACTTACTAGATCTCGTTCAAACCAGTTTTCGGTGGAAGTTTGCATGGTAATGTACATCATATATTTTTTTTAGTTTTATCATTCTCTTATTTTAGAAGTTACAGGGGGGGGGGACACACATTTTACCACTTTGGAAGTGTCTCTCGCGCAAACTATTCAGTTAAGAAAAAAATTATGTTAGAAACCTCAATGTCATTTTTGAAGACCTATCCATACCCCACACGTATGGGTTTGATGAAAAAAAAGTTTCAGTTCTAAGTATGGGGAACTCCAAAAATTTATTGTTTTTTTTCTATTTTTGTGTGAAAATCTTAATGCAGTTTACAGAATACATCTACTTACCAAGTTTCAACAGTATAGCTCTTATAGTTTCGGAAAAAAGTGGCTGTGACATACGGACGGACAGACAGACAGACAGACATGACGAATCTATATTATATCTCTATATATTTTTAAAATGAAATTGTTTTTTATTATGAATTTTGTATAGATATATATTTTTTCCACTTTTGACAATTTATATCTAGGATGCCCTAGCTTTTATTAATAATTTGACATTTAAACAATTTACTTCCTTGACATTGTACCTTTTTAATAGTATGATTGTTTTGTTTGTTTTAATTTTGCTCTTTATTTTGATTTATTTGTATTTGACTATTTATATTATTGCTATTCTTATACACTCTGACGATCTTTTTGTGAATTCATGCTATTTTAACATATAAAAATGACATGTAAATTTTCAAAATGAAATAAATGAATCTATCTATCTATCTATAAGGGTTCCGTTTTTTGCCATTTGGCTACGGAACCCTAAAAACACTGTATAGTTTACAAGAATTTCTTTCAAATGACTATAATAACAAGATCTTAAAAGCTTGACATTTATATTTATTTTATGTGTTGTTGTCTTTCTCTATTTTTAGGGTTCCGTACTCAAAGAGTAAAACGGGACCCTATTACTAAGACTTCGCTGTCCGTCCGTCCGTCCGTCTGTCTGTCACCAGGCTGTATCTAACTGATACCGTGATATTTCCAGTTGAAATTTTCACAGATTATGTATTTCTGTTGCCGCTATAACAACAAATACTAATCACAGAATAAAATAAATATTTTTATTAATAATGGTACGGAACCCTTCGTGCGCGAGTCCGACTCGCACTTGGCCGGTTTTATGTAATAGCATTATGCTATTAATATGAGTATTATTAAACTATTTACAAATAATAACAATTCTGGACACATCTGTAGGTACAAATTTATTGTATTGTATTGTAACTGACAAGTCATAATTTTATAGTAGTTTATGTGACTGTACATAATGAAGGGCATCAAACACGAGTGTGGGTTTATGAAACGAGCCGAAGGCGAGTTTCATAATAACATCACACGAGTGTTTTAATGCCTAATTATGTACAGTTACATACACTGCTTTATCTATCCACATATCATAAGCCTCCATGATGCATTCAGGAGCCCCATATTATGACCGGCATCGCGGCGTTGTTTTCTGGCAGCTGTCATAGTTTTTTTTTTAATTCAGACACAAACTAGAGTCAGCTCTTACTATCATATCGTTCGATATCTTACTTACGTGCGACATTTGTCAAATTTGTATGCAACTTGACAATTCATTCGAACTAAACGTCATCTCGACTGATATTAGAATAGAGGTCAAATCAAATTTCTTTGTTTTTCAGAGTTGTTCGAAATTTAAATGAAATAGTATTATCGAAATCGATGTTATTATTTAGCAATAATAACATTTTCACAAATAAGAAATTTGTTCTAACAAAACCGTCTCTTTTTATGGTGGTCATAATGTGCGGTTCTTGAACGCATCATGGAGGGTTTATGATATGATATTTGGATAGATAAACACATTTTTATCTGTATAATTCATTGTACTATGAATGAATGAATGTAAACATTTATTTCAAGTAACACAGGACTCATACAGGAAATTACATATCAACTTAAGCATAGCATAAAAATAAATTAAATTTCTACACAAAGTAGGCACTGTTGGAAACATGCATTTCGCAACAGTGCCTCATGTATGGACAATCTAGCCTGTCCGCTATCGACCGCAGGATGGGGTTGGGGCTGGCCCGCGCCCGGCGCACCAGGGATGTGCAGCGCTTGCGCATAGTCGCATAAAAGCAGTCTACACGCGCTTCTGCGAACATCCCTGATGCGCTACAGAAGCGGGGCAGCCCCACCAGCCCCCGGAACGCGTTATTATATTGGACCCGGAGGGCTCCGTGGGCCCGCTGCGTGTAATACCTCCATAAGCCGCACGTGTACAGGGAAGTACAATATACTTTGAACAGAGTTATTTTAACCTCCCTCGTACACCGCGCGAACTTACGGGAAATCATATTGGCCCTCACTGACAGAGCCCTCCGTTCCCTTTCTATGTCCATATTATCTTTTAAGTCAGCTGTGACAATATGACCTAGGTATTTGAAGCTTGACACCCTCTCTAATGGAGCACCATTTAGGTATATGGGAGGCACTCCGTATACTCTATTAATGCCCGGCTCAAATACCATGAACTGACTTTTGGCTGCATTATATCTAAGCCCGTGTTCACGTGCGTACTTCTCACATACGAGGAGTAACTTTCGTAATAGGCCACAAGCCGACTATGATTTTAATTGTAAAATTATGATAATAAACAAATCAGAATCTAATCTGAATCTAATATCATTTATTTTTATTTTTTATGTTTGATGATCGTGATTTTATCTCGAAATAAATAAATCTAAATCTATCTAAACCTAAATCATGATTTTTTTTTCTTTCATGTATATGGAGCGAAATAAATATATTTAAATATAAAATGTACCTTGCAGATGTAATGCTGGCACTGAAGAGCGAATTTTGGTACTGCAAGGCAAGTTCCCCATTCGCTACAATCGATTTGCAAACGGCGTCCTAAACAACTACCTTACAGATTATAGTGTAACACGTGATTATTGGGTAGGAATGTCAAATTAGGGAGATTACCTGTGCTATTGTGCAAGACAGTGAACTACTCATTAGCAAAACTGCTAATTTCGCATAACCACTGCGCGGATGCCTCATTTACTTAAAACATTCGCTGTCAAAAGTGATAAGTATTTATATTGTATATTATATTTGCGGACAACCTTACACAAATCGACCTAGTCCCAAACTAAGCAAAGCTTGTACTATTGTTACTAGACGAAGATAAATATACTTATATAGATAAATAAATACTTGAATACATAGAAAACATCCATGACTCAGTAACAAATATTCGTGCTCATCACACAAATAAATGCCCTTACCGGGATTCGAACCCAGGACCTCTTGCTTCGTAGGCAGGGTCACTACCAACTAGGCTAAAGCGGTCGTCCGTCGTTACAACAAGTGCATAAAACGGGGTAAAGTGGCTCATTCTTCTTTTTATTGGCCCTAGTTATACACACTTCTTTTCACTTCGATTGCGGGAAAATCACTAAGTACTTAGTATAAAACAATGTCGCTTACCGCTGTCTGTCTGTCCCTTTGTATGCGGTTTTTTTAATAGATAGAGTGATTCAAGAGGAAGGTTTATATGTATAATTCGTGCATTTGCAAAGTTAAATAAAATAATAGCTCATTCCCGCCACTTAACTTTTTAAAGTTTTTTTGTTTAATTTTCGACTCATGACATTAGAGTTCAATACAGTCAGGGGTAATAATGTACGTACATATACATATAAGGACATAAATATCTGTACACGCCTTTATGACATTGACAATTGCAAAAAACACCGTTACACATTGGAAAAAAGTTAAAGCGTAGATTAGATTAAAGCTCTTAACTAAGTAAGTAAAATTTATTTGCAATCCACCCAATAGAGTCCTGTACAGATATTTATGTCCATAATTATTTACGTATATTATTACCCCTGACTGGTACTGCTTCGTACTGCCAAATTATTTAATGTTTTGATACGTTTTGAAATAATAATTCACTTCTGATAAAATTACAAGTTTATTCTATTAAGTTGTATTGTGCGCGCTTATTCCATTACGGTACCGTTATGTCGTAAAGGTTATGCGCGCCGTGCGAACATAACGGTACCGTAACCGTTTTGAAATAACGGTTAGCGGTATCCGTTTTAAATGATACCGAAACCTTTATAATACCGGTATTATAAAGGTTATCGAGAAAAGTAAGCGACCTGGCACTCTACAGAGGAAGCATTGGCTACAAAACATTTAAAGACAAAAAGACATAACGGCAGAGCCTTCGCTGGCGGTTTGGCAACAACGCCAGGCCAAAGTCGATATATCGGTACCTTTAAAAAGCGGTTACGGTACCGGATTAAATAAAGGTACCTTTATATTATAGGTAGCGAAATATAAAGGTTCCGCTACCGAAACCGCTATTTGACAACCGATATGACGTCATACCGTTAAAATAGAATACCGGTATTTTTCGGTTATGCAGTCCCTGGTCGGGACCGGGAGGTGAAGCCTCACGCCGCCCGCGCCCCGTTATGGTCCTACCCCCGCACTCGCACGCCGTGCAGGCGAGGACTGAGTAAAGCTAGGAACGCACTAACAGCGGTATTAGCTCGAACATTACAACCGGTACCGCCTCCGCACCGCACCGCGCCGCTACCGCTGTCAGTGTCAGTGCGTTTCCAGCTTATAACGTGCTACCTATAGGTATAGGCAGCTAGGCGAATACATTAATTAAGGCTACTGGATTAGTAATAGCTACTATTACTTCTAACTATAATTAGTACGACTACTTTGTTGCGTTCACTTATCTACGTAAACGATGCAAGAACAATCGATTTTGTTCAATTATTTATGAGTGGAAAGAGTTGAGCTTAACTGGTTGTGTAACATAGTTTATGTTCTTATCTGTACCTAGCGCACCTGCATTTACATTCAAGTAAACTGCATCATATAGCTTGAGTGCTTGTCTGAGTGTCGTCGCCTCGTCTACAAACATGTATAACATTGTAAGTACATGTGTTAGTTGATTTAGTTATAAGTATTGAAAAAATCTTAGTATTAGAAAAACTTGCGTTCACGCGTTGTAAAGTCTCCCTGTAAAATAACCCATTAAACTGTCATACACGTCACTTACCGTCAATTGTTGTAAAAAGGAGGAGGTTCTCAATTCATCGGAATCTTTTATTTTTAGGGTTCCGTACCAAAAATGTAAAAACGGAACCCTCGACTTCGTACATCTGTCCTTCTGTCCGTCTGTGCTTCTGTCTGTCACAGCGTTAAATATCTCAGGAACAACTTGTCCTATCAATTTGAAATTTAGAATAGTAATAAACGAGCCTCACGCGCGTATATGGAGGATAAAAAGAATAAACATATATTAATATTTTGTATGAAAAATGGAGGATATGAGGAGGCGGGAAAGGGGGGGGGGGGATTTCATAGTCTCTTCTTTAGATGCACATTCTAGAAAAGTTTTTTTTTATAGTGGATAAATTTCGATTTATGAAGGAAAATGTTGAAAAAACTTATATTCCCACCCTTATCTTCAAAGTTTACTGAGCGAAAATTTTGAAAATTTTGCATATGATTAACATTATTATAAATTTAATAGTACAGGAAAATTATAACGGTATCTCTACTGTTGCGGATGCAACCTATTTTGTACCTTTTTTTGTCTATTATTTTTATACTTTTGGAATGTTTTATTTTGTTTTATCAGTTGTCAATATATTGCTGTCGAAAACAGATTGAGTCGGCTTGGTTTTAATATATTTCCTATAAATAATCACTCCAGCTATACAGTCCATCAGAAGTCCTTTATATTTGATCCTTCTCCCGTCTTATAATGAATATGCGAAGTAGAACCAAGCAGCTGGCAACGCCGGCTAAAAGTCGTAAGGCGACACGTTCAGAACCAGGTGCACCCGCTGTGGGTGGGGTCGGTCGGTCCAAAAGTCAGGGCCTCACGAAGACTGATGCCACAGAAACACCCGCAGCTCTCGATATTGTTCGCGCGTGTCCCGCAACTACCACCACCGGCGGCTGCGGCTCCGCTGTTGCAGCCGAACATTTTGACGTTTCTCCTAGTTGCAGGTCGCACGTATCAGGGTCTTCGCGGTCATCAGCTACTATAAAAGCACGGAGGCTTTCTGCGGAGGCCGAGTTGGCCCGCAGAAGTATGGAGCGAGAGCAAGAATTGATGATTCGTGAGCAAGAAATTGAGATTGCTCGACAAAGAAAACTACTTGAGCAGGTAAAACAAGTAGAACAATTAGAAATGGAAGCTGCTCTGGCCGCTCAAGAAGCCGAAGAACGTTCCGCAAAGTCGGCCAGTAATGTTCATTCCCGGACGGCATCTTGGGTTCGCGATATAAACCAGGGTAGCTGCCTACGCATGACGAATGAGCCAACTGTCGAATTGCATCGCAATACAGGAAACGATGGAATTATACTCAAAGCGATTGCTGACACTGCAGCTGCAGCAAAAGCTTTGGCTTCAGGTCGTAGAGCCAACATAGAACTCCCTACATTCTTCGGGAATGGTTCCCAATGGCTACAATTTAAACGTCAATTTAGTAGTACTGAGTCTTCTCATTCCCCCGCAGAGAACGTTGCGCGTTTACAGAACGCGCTTCGCGGACCCGCGCGTGAGGCGGTCGCTTCGCTGCTCCACACGGCAGCTGCCCCCGAGGAGATCATGCACGCACTCGAGCGAACATTTGCGTGCCCGGAAATGGTCGTCTTTGGTGAGGTACAAGTGTTGAAAACGCTGCCGCGGCTTGGCGCCGAGCTTAAGGAGATTGGTATTTTTGCCAACAAGGTACGAAACAGCCTTTCTACTATGAAATTACTCGGTCTACGAGAATATTTACATTCACCTGAGCTATTTCATAGTATTTTGGGCAAATTTAACCCTTTAATGAAGATGAGGTGGTCTGACTATGCGTCAGAAATGTCAAACCCTCTCATGTCAAAGTTAGAACTTTTATCTGATTTTCTAACTCGTGAACACGAGCGTTATATTAAATTCGCATTATCTCCTGAAATAGGTTTTATTGCTACACAACAAAACATCATTGTGCCTGTCAATAAACAATTCAAACGTGAAAATATTCACGCTGTGACACATGACAATATTAAAACAGGTGACAAAACCGAATGCATTTATTGTAAAAAGTGCCATGATATAAAAAACTGTTCCGAATTCACAAGGTTATCAGTTGAAAACAGGTGGTGTTGGTTGCGTGAACACAAAATATGCTACAAATGTCTAAAGAGTAAATCACATCAGTGGAAGTTATGTAAAGTGAACCCTTGTGGTGTCGACGGTTGTACTTTCCGACACCATCCACTTTTACACGGCAGGCAGGATACATTTACATCACCGCAAACACACCATACACAGGCGTTCCATAATACAGTGTGTACAGCTGCGCTCAACCATGAGTGTGAAACAGAACTAAACAATATGAACAATACGGGGTGTACGGCACCGCTAAACAAAACTGAGTGTACTGCGTTCAATAATATTGGGTATGCGAATTTGTCTGAAAGGGATGCCAAACACACGCCGTGCTGTTCCAAGACTACACAGGAGTTGTCAAAAGAAAACGTCATGGTTTCTAATACAGGTATTTTAAGTCAACATGTTGGAACGACAACCAAAACACAACCACACAGCGCATTATTAAAAGTGGTACCAGTTATTGTGTCTGGACCAGCTGGCAGTTACGAAACCTTCGCACTCCTAGACGATGGCAGTACAGCGTCGTTAATTGATTCTAAAGTGGCTGCCCGTATCGGGGTGTCAGGGCCAGAGGAGGTTATTACTGTCAATGCTGTAGGTGGCTTACACAAAACTACTAAGATTTCTTATGTGGACTTTTACATACAGGGTAAACACGAATCTGACAGGTTTTTAGTCAATCGTGCCAGGGCCATGCCCTTACTCAGCTTGAGCAGGCAAACATTGTCCAAACACACCGCACAGTCTTACGATTATTTGAGTGATTTAACCGATTATTTGACGTACACTGACGCTATGCCAACCGTGCTGATTGGTGCCGAGCACTGGCATCTGTCAATATCTCGTGATATCCGCGCTGGTAGTCGTAATGAGCCGGTAGCTTGTCACACCTGGCTTGGTTGGACATTGTATGGAGTGGCTTCTAGTAAAACGAAACCGGTTGAGTTTGTCAACCACTGTCACCTAGACCGTATTGAGCTTACTGAACATGAACGTTTAGAACTGCTAATAAAGGAGCAGTACAAATTGGACTCACTGGGTATTACCAAACATGAGAAACTTCATAGTAAACTGGATGCTCGAGCTGTTGAGATCTTACACAATACTACCACACGTTTGCCAACTGGTAGGTATGAGGTAGGACTTCCATGGCGGGATAATATTCAGTGCGTTCCCGACAGTTATCCGCAAGCCCTATCTCGCTTCTTAAGTTTAGAAAGACGTATGTTTCGAGAGTCCGATTTTGCTGAAGCGTACAAAAGGTTTATTGACAATATGATTGCCAAAGGTTATGCTGAAGAATGTGATCCTGTCACTTATTATGGTCATTCTGTCAGTAATAGGAACGGTACCAATGTTATCAACAGTAAACACAATTTAGTGGAATGTCCAAATAAAAATAACACTTCGTCAGGTTACATTCAATATGGTACAGTCAGTCCGAATAAAGTGCAACCAAAATGTCATGACTACATGTCAACCACAGACATGGATAAAATAAACTTAAAAACGACTTCTGAATCTTCTGATACAACTCAAAGTGAAACCAATACCGAAATAAGGTGGTATTTGCCTCATTTTGGGGTGTATCACCCACAAAAGCGTAAACTCCGTGTCGTCCATGATGCAGCCGCAATGAATCAAGGCGTTTCCTTAAATTCGTTGCTTCTTCAAGGACCAGATCTCTTAGAAAACTTATTAGGCATACTTTGGCGTTTTAGAGAGGGCGCTGTCGCAATGACAGCGGATATTAAGGAGATGTTTCCCCAAATACGGATCCGTGATCAAGATAGGGACGCATTACGTTTTTTATGGCGCGACGTTAGGTCAAAGAACACAACTCCCATAAAAGAGTATCGAATGACAGCTGTTGTTTTCGGGGCGTCATCCAGTCCATTTACTGCGCTGTATATCAAAAATAAAAATGCAATGTCACATCAGGATTTGTATCCCAACGCAGCCAATGCAAGCATTCACAGTTCCTATATGGATGATTTTTTGGACAGTCTTGATGAGGTAACTGAAGCTGCGCAGCTGGCATCCGATGTGGTGACTATCCACCGTAACGCCTGTTTTGAAATGTGTAGTTGGATTTCTAACAGCCAGGAAGCGTTGCGTCTTGTTCCAACTGAATTGCACGCTGCACAGCCTACTGAAGTGTCTCTTGGTAGTGAATCAACTAACGTCAGAGCCTTAGGTGTCTCTTGGGATCCTATATCGGATACCATTGGTTTTAGGACTGGTTTAGAAGGGCTCAAGTTACATGGTGTTTTTACTAAGCGTAAAGTTTTGTCCCACCTCATGAAAGTGTACGACCCACTAGGATTGCTTGGCCCTATAGTGGTCAAGGGCCGTATACTCCTTCAGGAGGCATGGAGATCCAACATTGACTGGGACACGGTTTTTCCACCTTCACAGGTATTAAGGTGGAACGAATGGTTTAAAGAACTGTCAGATATATCTAATATTAGAGTTCCACGTTGGTACGCTAAGGTAAACGGCGAGCCTCTGCACAGGGAGCTACACGTTTTTGCGGATGCGAGCGAGCTTGCCTATGCGACTGTCGCTTATTGGCGTTTTTTGTACGCAGACGGTACAGTCAAGCTTGCTCTCATATCCAGTAAAGCAAGAGTATCGCCATTGAAGCCCACTTCAATTCCACGCCTAGAATTGCAGGGTGCTTTAATAGCTTCACGCCTTGCTATGACCATCAAGGAATTTCACAAGAAAAAGCCTATTCGGACGTTTTTTTGGACAGATTCGAGAACTGTCCTTAGCTGGCTAAGAAGTGACGCACGAACGTTCAAGCCCTTTGTGGCCCATCGGATCGGCGAAATAACTGAATATTCATGCGTTCAAGACTGGAGATGGGTCCCAACTGACTTGAACGTCGCGGACGATGCCACGCGAATCAAACCTCTCCATATCAACCCTAACCACCGATGGTTCACCGGCCCCTCATTTCTTCTGGCTTCTCCGGAAAATTGGCCTGTGGAACCAGCTGGCCAGCCTCCAGTTCATGAAGAGTTTAAGCATACTCCTACACTTGTGGTTGGGCATCTGGTTATCACCGCGGATTTCAGTCGTTTTAGTGACTGGTTGCGCTTACTGCGCGCCACTGCTCGCGTTTTGCAGGCGGCTTCTAAATTTCGCTCACTTTTGGACCGCGTTAGACACATTGATCACACTGATCCTAGCACCGATTTTAGGGTTCGTCAACGTACAAACGCGCCTACGTCCACCGCTCTATTACCCCTGACAGCGGAATTGATGCAAGCCGCAGAAAGGCACGTCCTGCAGAAAGTACAGTCCGAGACATTTGGAGAAGAAATTCTGCGGATTGAACGAGGAGAGTTATTGCCCAAGAGCAGTCGCTTAGCAAAGTTATCACCCAAGATGGGAACGGACAATTTGCTACGTTTGGTCGGCAGAATTGAGGCTGTAGAAGACGTCGGTACCGAAGTCAAATCGCCCATACTGTTAGATGGTCATCACCCAGTCGTGCGCCTTTTGGTTCTCTTTTACCATCGCAAGGCTGGACATGCGAATAATGAGATGGTCGTCAATGAGCTGAGACAGAGATACTGGCTTCTTCCCTTGCGCAGCACCATACGAAGCGTCGCCAGCAAATGTTTGTATTGTCGGATCAGGAAGTCAAAACCGATGAATCCAATGACTGGAAACCTTCCTCCGCAGCGGCTTGCCCACCATCGCCGCCCATTTAATTTCACTGGACTTGATTATTTTGGCCCGATTAACTCCACAATCGGACGCAAACAGGAAAAACGATACGTAGCCCTATTTACCTGCTTGACTTCCAGAGCCGTCCATTTGGAACTTGTGCACTCCCTGACGGCTGATTCAGCGATAATGAGTTTACGTCGATTTATTGCAAGGAGAGGTGCTCCCGAAACAATATTCTCTGACAACGGAACTTGTTTTGTTGGTGGTGACCGAATATTACGGGAGTTTTATCAGACAGATGTCAACGATTTTGCTGCCAGCCGAGGAATCAATTGGAGCTTTATTCCTCCCGCTGCTCCTTTCTTTGGTGGATGCTGGGAACGGCTAGTTCGCACCGTCAAAGTTGCACTGAACGCCACCCTACGCGAAAGGGCACCTAACGCAGAAGTACTCGTGACCCTCCTGATGGAAGCTGAGGCCATTGACAACTCCCGGCCCCTAAGTCACGTTTCTGTGAGTCAAGATGACCAGGAGACGCTGACACCTTTCCACTTTCTAATTGGCACATCCTCGAATCAAGTCCTACCTGCAACCCTTGACGACCGAGACCTTCTTCGTAGAGCAGACTGGAGGAAGGCCTTGAGGTTAGCCGACCATTTTTGGAACCGTTGGGTGAAAGAGATTCTACCTACAATGCAACCACGACAGACAGGCGAAAACAGGGAACGCGACTTAAACATCGGTGACCTGGTACTCATCGTGGACGAAAATCTTCCAAGAGGAACTTGGCCAAGAGGCCGCATCACTGCAACCTTCCCTGGCCGAGATGGCGTAGTCAGGGTGGTGGACGTAGCCACACAGGGAGGCCTTCTTCGTCGGCCCTCCAAAAAGTTGGTCAGGCTAGACGCGTAGGGCTCCTTATTGGCTGGCCCGGCTAGCTTCGTGTGCTTTCGCACACTAGGGGGTGGGATGTTGCGGATGCAACCTATTTTGTACCTTTTTTTGTCTATTATTTTTATACTTTTGGAATGTTTTATTTTGTTTTATCAGTTGTCAATATATTGCTGTCGAAAACAGATTGAGTCGGCTTGGTTTTAATATATTTCCTATAAATAATCACTCCAGCTATACAGTCCATCAGAAGTCCTTTATATCTACATTAGTTATTTTTCTTTAAAACAATAAAAAAAAATCTGGACTAAGTTTGTATTTTAATCACTTTTGTATGTATTGTTTTCTTTTCAAATTCCTATTGGATTTTTCTAAAAGCACCTTTGTTCAAATGCAATAAAAAATATTGAAATCAGGTCACATGATAAAATATTATCGCTAAAAAACTACCAATGTGTCACAAAATGCACAGTAAATAGTTGACGCTGTAGGTACGCATGACGGTAACTTCTGCTATGCGTTGTTAAGATTTTTCCAGAATGAATGGGTGGGGAAACTTATTTTTGCCCGAAAGGGTATCCTTCCCAAGTGGTATCATGCTCATCAGGTCAGGATCTGATGAAATGATCCTGGAAAAATCCAGGGCACTCCTCAAATTGTATTAGCACACTTGAAGTGGGTTACAAATTCCCTATAATGAATTGTTGATATAACATAATTTGCTCATAATACCGTCTAGAATCGATGGTTGTAGTTGGCCACGGACTTTGGCCCACGGCTTAGATATGTATTTCAACTTCAACTAAGTATATTTCACGCACACATACAGCCCCCAAAGATAGATAAGTTGAACTAAATATAGCTAAGAATTACTAAATAAACATTGCAACTACACTACCGCGACCTGCGGTGAGATACTTTGATAGATGTGGTAACTTTGAACGACAGTTCATCCTTGAGTGAAAAATACTTTATCTTCGTAAGTTGCCAAGTTGCCATGCGATTTTGCATGCACGGACTCCACAAACATACAAAAACAATATTTTGTGATTTATTTAAAACATGAGGAGTCATGAGTTTAAGAATTAATATTGCATAGCGTGTTTCTCTGCCAAAGCGATTTGTATATTTAAGATTATTAATGGGACCAACGTGACAATCATGTTAAGTGCCTACCTATATTTCGACGAACGGTTAGCCTAGTGGGTAGTGAGTGAGTACTACGTACGCTGCGCGGGGCTCCTATTTCTGAGCGGTTTGCCCTTCGGGCAACTGAAGATACCTAACTAACCTAACCTACCTAGTCTTTGGGTACGTTCCGTAGCAAGGCCATTTGATCTCAGTTCACAATTTGACGATTCAACATTGATAGTTTAGAAACTAACAAAAAATATTGCTGTAAATTGTGAACAGTTTTGACATTTCACAATTTTTCGACAGTTTATAATATCTCGAGTAGGATTATAAACTGATGGTGTTCACAATCTAACCATATCTAACGGTGACATTTAAATCTCTATTTTAATTTAATTTTCAACACACCTGCTCGTAAAGTAGGTCTTATTACAGCGTATTTACACTGATACTGCAGAATATTACCCATGCCGTGCCTTTTACATTACATTATCGCACTAGTGCCTTTTCATTACATATCTTTTTAAATATTAGCAAAATAATGCAGAATATTACCCATGCCGTGACTTTTACATTACATTATCGCACTAGTGCCTTTTCATTACATATCTTTTAACATTTTCATTTTTTATTTATTTATTTTTTTCCTCGCAAATGTGTTGAAAAACGTCGTATGAAACACGTGAGCATTGGTCATTACACTTCTCGTCTCCATTAAGCCTTCGCCTTCGGCTCAGGCTTAAAAACCGACTCGAGTGTAATGACCAACTTAGCACACTTGTATCATAATGTACTATTACAGAAAACAAATGATGAACTCTCTATTAACTCCAGAGTGCTGTTAAATTCGGATAAAAAAACGCTGGAAATGCTTTTCATTCAGCATAATGTTGACCCAAATTCTGTGGATGACATGATGCGGACTATTAATGACTGGTATCAAAAAGAACCTCATTTGCCAGCGGGGCAGTTACGTAAGTTTTACTTTTTTTGAGTGGAGGGAAATTAGACATTACTTTATGCAGTTTTATTTGCAATAAAGCGTTTTACTGATCAACATTTTTAAATAAATTTATAAAAGCAACAATTTGTATGTAACCGTTCGCCGCATATTTAGGAGGAAGCCCGGATCTCACTCCCGCCAATTTTTTCGTGCGGGGATATTTATAAAGTCGAGTTCTAAGTTAAAAAACCGAAGACAACATCCAAACTCAAGCAAAACATCCGCGATGATAACCGAGATCCCTCGCAGCATGTGTCAGCGAGTTTGCCAAAATCTGCGTAGTCGTTTGCAGGAGTGCCAGCGTCGAGATGGGAGTCATCTCAAAGATATTATCTGCAAAAAATAAATTGCATTAGATGTTAGTCACAAAAATTAAATGATCAGGAAATTAACTTTCATGGTTTTATTTTCATCAAAGTTTTAAAAGTGCAAGAATTTTTGGCCCACCCTGTATAATTACTTCACAGACGACCAATTCGTCGCCAGACTTCTAGTTATGAGAAAGTTCAGTGTTGAAAAAGTGAAACAGAAGATTGACAACAACTACAGCGTGCGGCCGAAGATGGCGGAATTTCTGAGTAATAGAGACCCGACGGACCCTAATTTGAAAAAATATTTAAAAAATGGTTATTGGATAGTATTGCCAAGGAGAACACCGGAAAACGACAGAGTGACGATATTCAGGTAAACCCCCAAAAGTATGAGGTACGAAAAAATGAACTAGGATCTATTTTCATACCATCAAAGGAATCATTAAGGGCTCGGCCACACCTTGTGCGGCGGTGCCATGCGTGGGAGCAAGAGATCGGAGCTTGGCCTCTCGCTCTCACGTATGGCGCCCCGCTACCGCTGTCGCTCCAAGCGGTGGCCGAGCTGTTAAGTAAGGTGCAAGTTGAATTCCAACCGCAGACAGCAGCAGCAGACGACGTGTCGCGGCGACATGACTAGTTTCTAAGTATTTCTGGGACTCGGTGCACATGAGAGGCTCTGTGTATAATATATTGTAATATTAGATTTACCTGACTTACTTAGGATAAGCAATTGTATACTAACACTATGGACATGGTCTGATTTTTTTTTTTTTTTTAACTTTCACTGCCAGGAATCCTAGCGGGCGCCGACTACCCTGAGAACTTTACGGTTTCGCTCTATGAAAACACAACGATATATATATATCAGCCATATTTTTACACCAAAAAATAGGTTGGGTAATTTGACTAAATATTCATTAATAATCCACCTAAATTTAATACCGATACGGTAAAAAATTATGAAAAGTAATCTTGATAAATTCCGTAAAAATCAGGCAAAAATGGTATTTATAAACTTTCAGTCAATTATAAAGTAAAGTACTTTATAATTGACTACGTCTATATACGTTCTTTGGGATAAGCGCATAATCCACTTATTTTTGTTAATGAATAAACCTTTCTATAGGCCAGATGAAATTCAATATTATCTCAAGGTCGTAAATATTTAATTAAAATGCCGTTATTTCCTGATGCATATATTTTTGTATGCAGGTAGTAAGTCTCAACATTTGTGTATTCAAACATGTTTTCATCATAAAAATACTGATAGCATTTTTGCTTGCGTGTTATTTTTTTTTCCTAACTTCCGGTCCATAGAATTATTCATTTCAATAGTAAAAGTTGTTTAAAATAACATATAAAAGCCGATACAAATAATTAGCCTGATATTGAATTATTTCCAAAAAAACCGTAATTATCTCAGGGTATAAATACGCCGTAGGCGCTTTCTGATATTAAGCGGGTAAACCGCGGGATCAGCAAAAATTAAACATCGGCCCTTATGACCAATAAGGACAAGCGATAATTATGTTACCATTAGGTTATTCTAAGTTGTAAAACTTATACTATGGCAGGTGAAAAAATTTAACGCCGCATAAAAGTAGCGTGAGTTTGAAACGTAACATACTAAGTTCCTGTGTGGCAGAGTATGAAGGTTTTGTAACTGTCAATAACTGTCATGTTTTTCTTTAACTTTTACACAGAGCTTTGACAATTCTCGCCATACAAAAAAATTGAGTAGATATATAAAAAAACCTTTCCGATGGTATATCGCTTGTTCTTATTATTGTTTCCAGGGGCAGTGTCCATACAAATCTGCCCATCCTCCTTTCAATGACATGCTCATAGAATCATAATATTGTATACTATATTTTAATGACTGATTGTGACGAACCATATAAATATTATCACCTTTATAATTACTCACTTTCATACCGTAAATTATTTGTATTTTTAATAGTTGACACCAAAATCTATTTATTTCTGTCGTCCAATTCAAATTCAAATTACCTACTTAAATTCAAATTCAATCATCAATCAATTAAACTGAGTTATCGGAACCGTGCTCGGTTCAAATACTTCCCTCTTATAATAACGCCTTAGGAGAAAGGTCACTGGTTCACATCCGGCTCCGAGCAATCAATTATTAAATTCCCTTTTATTTGCAATTTAGCATTTTGGTTAACCTTTTAAACGCCATTCTTGTCATACTAAAGTGTCACTGAGACGCCAACCTTTTTTCCATAACAGAGTAACGATGAACCTTATATGAAAGATAGAAGGTTGTTTGTACAGCGGACGTCATAACACTTAAAGGCGTTCTTGGCCCCTCGGGCACGACAATACAAGACGCCTTTAGGCGTTCATGGCGTTCAAAGGGTTAAAAGAGCTTAATACAAAATTAATCTACCTATAGTAAATAGTAATTCGTAAAATTCCCAATTTCAGAATAAAATCGAGCGAAGGCGTTATCGTAATAGATTTGATCAAAGTTATACTCATGATAACTGAATACAGAATGTGGAATGACAGTGTCATCGGAGAGCATCTAATTATGGACTTCAGGAATGTCGTTCTACAACTAGCATTACAGCTAACTCCAGTTATTGTTTCGAAAATAATATATTACCTTTTTGTGAGTTTCCTTTTTTGTAACCTTTTGGTAACCCTTCTTCACAATCGTACTAATTACGGGGAAAAAAGTGGTGTAATTAGGATGATAGTGCACAAATCATAAAGTTGCAATTTCAGTGACAAAAAAAATTTAATTAGGAAACCAGGATATCGATATTATAATTTACAGCACCAGGGGCCCTTATTTTTGTTTTTTTTTTAACTTTGGGGAAATGTGTTTACGCATGCTGTCCTTTCCGGGGAGGCAGAACGGGTATGACGGACTAATCAAAGCTGGACTACCGTCTAAAACCAACAACGAGTTCCGGCTCCGCCTTGTAATGGGGGGCGTCGCAGGATCGCTCTCGGCCAGGCGCGGCTCACTCGCGATTTGTGTTTATCGCTACAAGTACATGCCGGTAGCCCCTTCGAAGGGCTCTATTCAGTAGCTGCCACGCGTTGGGACGGGACGCTCGCACGGGTTGCAGCGAGTAGCATGCGATAGAAAGGGATGGCCACATTTAGGCACGTTTGGCGTACCTAAACAGGAAATTTGTTAACAGAGAACCTTCTGTACTATTACTTATTCTGTGTCTCGGCATTCAACTGCGTACAGCACCAGAGGCCCTAGCACGATAAGTTTTATCGTCACGTTTACGGCGAAGATGTACTGAGTCACGTAAAACATAACGATAAAACGAATCGTGCTAGCTGGGGTGAAACTAGTTTCCAAACTAGATAATTATGGCGGATCGCATTGTACATACAAACTTTCATATGAATCCAGTGCGCCGTTTTAAAATGAGTGCCAAACTACGTTTGTATGGGGAGCCGACTTGTGTGAGCTTCCTGGAGACCCTTTTAAATTGTCCGCAGTAGCGCTTTAAACATATCTGAAGCCAAACTGGTACTCATTTGGCGTACTGTAACTTCAAAGACTGTAGGATAAGTTGCTCTCTTAAGCGCCCGCTAGACGGTCGCCAACAAGCCCCGACGGCCAGGGACTGCATAACCGAAAAATACCGGTATTCTCATTTAACGGTATGACGTCATGTCGGTTGTCAAATAGCAGTTTCGGTAGCGGAACCTTTATATTTCACTACCGAAATATAAAGGTATCTTTATTTTTTCCGGTACCGTAACCGCTACTTAAAGGTACCGATATATCGACTTTGGCCTGAAAATGTTGCCAAACCGCCGGCAAAGGCTCTGCTGCTTTGTCTTTTAGTCTTTAAGAATAAGAATAATTTATTGAAAAACCTTACTGCTAATTTTAACAAAGTGCTTGCGTATTAATACATAGTAGGTACATACATTAGATATTACATGCGTCTGAACTAGGATGATCCTGTGTCTCAGACAAAGATAAAAAACACAAACTAATTAGTGCAATTTGTGCAAAATAATGGTATATAATATTGTCGAATGTAATGAGTCTTTAAATGTTTAGTAGCCAATGCTTCCTCTGTAGAGTGCCAGCTCGCTTACTTTTCTCGATAACCTTTATAATACCGGTATTATAAAGGTTACGGTATTGTTTTACACTGGTACCGCTAACCGTTATTTCAAAACGGTTACGGTACCGTTATGTTCGCGCGGCGCGCATAACCATTACGACATAACGGTACCGTAAAGGAATACCGGTTTCATACCGGTATAACCGTAACCGAAATCAGTCCATGCCGACGGCACGACCTTCGTCGGTGGCACGTCGTGATTTTTCTGGCTAGACGGTCGGCCGACCACGCTAACGCTACACTCCTCGCGGTCGCTAGCGCGCGCTCGACGACCAAGGGAGTCCGAAGTTCAAACGAAATGTTGCTGGAAACAACACGGTCCGGCCGGATCACGGTCGTTTTATCGGAGGGGCTTGTTGGCGACCGTCTAGCAGACGCTTAACTGTCTAAACCGGTAGAAATCGAGTATAATGTACGGTTGTACCTTTGTTTTACCGACAAATGTTCCACCGAATGTATGTTTCGTAGAATTTTCATTGCATCGAAAACCATTTTTTTTCAGAATCAGTAAACTTTTCAGGATTGTTATACAAACGTGACGGTCTACATAATTAATTAATGATCTTTTAGCTGTACGTACGAAATTGGTTGTCTATAAAGTCGGTTTACGGACGATAATTTTACGTGATAACGTCATAAGGCCGAACGCTCGGCTTAGGTGGAAAAGGACAATGAGTCATACTTTTTCGTGCATGCTGCCGGTGTTCATCGATTTATAAGACGTTATCACGTCAAAAGATAACGGTTTCTGAGTAACAAAAATTCGATGAAATGAAAATTCGAAGAAACAATGCATTCGGTGAAAGATTTGTCTGTGAAATAAGGGGACACCCTAATGTACAGTACTCTATTTAATTGTCAATGTCATAAAGGCGTGTACAGATATTTATGTCCTTTTTTCTGTACGTATATTAATACCCCTGACTGTACACCTCGACACTAATAGTAACTTACATATATTTTACTTCTTACAGGAATGCTTGGGTCCGAAGATAAAAGGCATACATGTTGTAAACTTGCCTCTATTTGCCGAAACTATTTTGTCATTATGCAAGAAGCTGCTAAAACCCAAAGTGGTCAAAAGAATACACATTTATAAAAACTTCGAAGAGGTGTTTAGGAAATTACCAGAAGACATCTTTCCCAAGGATTTGGGTGGCACTGATGAGAATACGTGTCAGGATATAACGGGTGAGTGGAAATATTAAAAAAAATCGTGTAACTTTTCAGACATGCGTTAGGGCTGAATTACACCCTATAGTCAGTGTGAGCCTTTAAGCCTCATAGTGGCGGTCCATAGTAAATTTGACAATTGCTGTCAATTTTACTATTGACCGCCACCGCAGGCCATGCCAGTGTGAAGCCATCACACTGGCGCGGCCTGCGGTGGCGGTCCATATTAAATTTGACAGCTAATGACTAGTTTTCTATTGACCGCCGCGGCCAGGCCGCGCCAGTCTGTGACAGGGATGTCCTGTCATTATTGAAGGGTGAATATGACAGTTGATATGCTCTAACGCCGGCTCGAAAAGTTACTCAAAGACCCCGCAATTATTTCAATGATCACTGGTGCAATTTTATTTGTTGTTTGCATCAGCACGGTTAACTCAAGACGGCCCTTAAGCCGTGTCGCAGTCGCAGCGACAGAGTATCCATCTCTTTCTAAGTGTTCTAATAGGAACGCCGCAAAACAGCTCTGCCGTCCTATACTTAATTGCATATTAATATATAATGCTATACATAATTGCCGTGGCCGGGAAGGAAGCAATTGCAGGCTGAGTATTTGTTTAAACGGACGTGCTTGCGAGTCCGTTTAATTATAATACGAAGCCTGCAATTGCCATTCCGGCTGAGGCTAATATCGTGCTTTTCTCAAAAATGGAGGAATAAAAAAGACTAACTTGAAATCAAGCTTAATTATTAAAAATAAATTGAGGATACCGCAAATTACATAAAATTAAACGTCATAATATTTTTTAAGTGTATTTTTCCACCGAAAAACGCAAGCTATTTGAGACTTATACAAAAATGTCGCTTTTGCAACAGAAAAATACGAGTTGATTTGGCTGAATACGACCTGTTTCGTCTTTTATATGCCAGTTTCTACTTTTTTAAAAGTTTGGTTCTCGACAAATAAAGGAATTTGTATGTAACATTCCAGGCGGCCTGCAATGTTTTTTTATTTTTTAATTTTGATCTGGCCTTAAACTATACACTTTACCTTCCAATATGTAGCGAGTTCACTTTGCGGGCCATTTTTGAGAAAAATTTGTTTGGATAGATGTGCAGATTTTATTAATTTATTTCAATATTTGTTTACAATAGATGCTTGGGAAAGGACATTATGCTCTACTTCATGGAGAAATTACTTCATAGAACAAGATAACATTCATTCTGACGAAACAAAGAGGATAATCAAGAAGAATTTTCATGATGACTTTGGTCTTGATGGCTCGTTTAAGAAGCTTAGTATTGACTAGGAATTTTATATTTTTTTGGTGAGTTATTTAGATAATAACTCAAAATCACGCCTTCACATAGTAACCTTACTTTTGCACTCATTAAATTTGATGCACTAAAATAGGTAAAATTTATTGAGCCTTGGAATAAAATAACAGTATTTACTATTTACATTTTTTAATTCACTTTTCTATACCCTTGTCCTTTGTAAATAATAAGGCGGCAGGCAGGTATTAAGTACTTAAGTGGCAGTGGACGGTGCACATTGCACGTAGAACCGATGGCCGTTGGGGCGGAAAGGTTCTCGAGTGGCGATCACGTACCGGAAGGCGCGGCGTGGGTAGGCCCAGACAAGGTGGACTGATGACCTGGTAAAGGTCGTGGGAGTCCGCTGGATGCGGGTGGCGCAGGACCGGCCATTGTGGCACTCTTTGGGAAAGGCCTATGTCCAGCAGTGGATGTCTTTCGGCTGATATTATGAGGCAGTAAAACCTTCAGTGCGGGAACACGAGGAAAACCACGTTTGTTAGAATAACCAAATTTATTCTCACTTTAACAAAACACGTCACAAAATAACACCGTCCGTACAAAATGATTCGTAATTCGTAAGAACTAATCAAAGTAGCTGTTACAAAGTTTATGCGACCGTCTCAGTCTGAATCTGATCACGAAGTGCCCGTTCCGAGCTGGATGGACCTGTTTTATAACCTTCGGTGACGTTCCCCACTCGGTGTTACTCGTCGCATTTTTACCCTCAATATTATAACGGTTGGTATTATTAATAGGAGTAATTATCTACCCTCAAAATATACGGATTGTTACAGTCGGCCATCCTGCTCGCAACGAGTCCTCTCGTTCTAATTGTAATGATTCAAACTAACCCAAGATTATTTGCATTGTCATTTGATGTATAGTTATCATGTTATCAAACACAATTTTCTCGATTTTACTAGTATTTATATAATTAAGATGTCACACAAAACACACATGGTCATGCAAAGTTCTATACATTCATTTAACTTAACGGGATTTATGAATATCTATGTATATATATCTATTTATGAATATATATATATATTAAATCACTTCGGTAACTCATTAAAGGTTTGGAATCGCTTTACATTATCAGTATTATCACTCATTATTTAAGGCAGGGTTCATGACCGCTGCCCGAGTAATATCATCTCTAATGATAATGTAATTAATTTCAGTCACTATTTAAGGCGGGGTTCATCTCTAATGACCGCTGCCCGAGTAATATCATCTCTAATGATATAACTAATTACAGGTTTGAAATCGCTTTACATTATCACTCGCTATTTAAGGCGGGGTTCATCTCTAATGACCGCTGCCCGAGTAATATCATCTCTAATGATATTACGATCACTTTTGTTTTTGTATGACTAGGCATCAGTAATTAGGAACTCACATTATTGCAAGGTATACAAGCAGATAGCTATTAGAGGAGTTATCAGTGAACGTGAATTTTGGACCACCTATTTCCCTGCTGGCTCATCTAACTATATTCCTGTTCACTATCACCGCTAGAAGAATAATCGAAATTGTAGCCTAACCATGGAAATATTTTGTCTATTGCCACAACTCCTTCGTAACGTCTACCTTTTCTAGTCAGAGGTGTTGGGTTATCAATGTTTTTTTTTTTTTTTTTTGAGTAACTGATTTTTTTCCTTAGCCATGTACAAGCACATTACAAGTACCCTGAGTTAGCTGGTATTCTCGGGGCAACAAGTAATATAATAAATATTAAGACCGCCAGGCACATATATTTGGCTTCTATCCAGATTAGCGGACTTACACAAATGTACTTGAATGTTCGCATTGGTACAATTGAATCACACAAAGCCATTAAAGGAACCTTCACTATAACATCCGAGTCCACTTTTTTTTCGATTAACAGCTCAGTTGCCGTTTTTGTAATACGCAGGTTGGGGCGTTTATTGAATGAATGACCTAATAAAACTGCACAATTTATAAGGTGGTCATCTACTATGTACACCTCAACGTTAGTCTCTACTACTTCTTGTGATTCGATTGTAACAGACGCCCTACATATTGGTTGATAGGGTATGTTACCCAATCCACGAAGAAACGGACTATTAACAGTTAATTGTCAATTTGTATTTATCGTTCGTATTGCCAGCCTTTACATTATCACAGTAATTTTTATTAGAATTGTTGGGTAAATCTAACATAACATCAACCGGCGAGTCCATCAAAACCGACTATTCATTCGTATCCGACGTAGGAAGCCTTCTTTTCCGACAGTCGGTTTCAGTATGTCCCATCAAGTTACAATGAGTGCATTTAATTAATGGTTTAGGACATTTAAAGCTGGGGTGCCCTTGTTGTTTACAATTAAAACAAGTTAACTGAGACGCATTTTGAGTTGGTTTTGATGAACTCGGCTGATCAATGCCCCTGGTACCCGAGTTCGCGTTAAGGTTGGGGATACGTGTATCCCTTCTATCATCGAATTTTGCCGCCTGAGCTCCAACTCTAACATTTCTGTCGTCTACTCCTTGAACTAAGCAATCGACAGCATTCCTCCCGAAAATTTTGCAGCGGTTTACTAAATTAATTTTGGTATAATAATACATTTCTAGAGAGTCCCCAAAACGAGCTCGTTTCTTAAGCATTTCATTTAAAAGCTCTGCATAATTTTCATTGGACGGAAAAGATTCCTTCAGCAAAGTCTTCCATTCTACCCAACTACGTTTGAGAGATGGTAGGCCCTGGTACCAGATTTTAGCCTGCCCTACTAATTTAGGTAATGCATAATGTATAACCTGTCTATCGGTCCAATCATAGATCTCAGCACATTCGTCTACCTTGTCCAACCATACACTAATTGTCTGCTCTTTAGATAAGGGATCGAACTCAGGGATGACATTATTTATGTTAGCAAAACTTTCACGTTCACTGGGCCTATTTTTCATCATTTTAAGTAATTCATCGAAAAAAGTTGATGCCGGGTCATACCTTGATCGCTCTTGGGAAGGGGGTCTCTCTATTAACGTGGCACGTCGCTCATTCTGACGCCGACTCTCTCTCTCGCCCTCCAGCTGGCTCAACAAGGTTGCCACGCGTTGTTTTTGTAACTCCAGTTCTTCATCTTGTTCGCGTAATCTCCGTAATGGACTACGACTGCGGGTACGTAGGTGTGCCTGATGATCGCTACGCCTGTCTTGGTCCAACCGGCTACGCCTCGACGTATTTCGGTCCGGAGTTTTCAGGCGCCGTTCTGCCATCCGCCGAGGCCTCAAGATCGGACTTTTAGTACGGCTTCGACTTCGGCGTTCATGGTCCGATTCGCTTTCGGGCTCCATCTCTGAAACTCGTACATAATTGGTTATGACTTGCATAATAAAATACAAAATTCGTGAAAAGGTTAAAAGTGAACAATAATATTGTAATTTTATTTCACCCTGAGAAATTAACAATTAGTTAACACCTCTTATAAGTGATTTCACACATGCCCATCTCCAGGGAGTGCCTTGGCAAGATAAATATATGTGATCAACCATATAAACCTCCGGACGGACTCCGTTACGGTAAATACAGTTTAGACTAAGTTAGGAATACAATTATCAAACATGTTCAATTTCAGGGAGTACCCTGGCAAATTAAACATGTGTGATTAACCATATAAACCTCCGGACGGACTCCGTTACGGCAAATACAGTTTAGACTAAGTTACGAATAGAATTATCGAACATGTCCAATTCCAGGGAGTGCCCTGGCAAATTAAACATGTGTGATTAACAATATAAACCTCCGGACGGACTCCGTTACGGTAAATACAGTTTAGACTAAGTTACGAATACAATTATCAAACATGTCCAATTCCAGGGAGTGCCCTGGCAAATTAAACATGTGTGATTAACCATATAAACCTCCGGACGGACTCCGTTACGGTAAATACAGTTTAAGCTTTAAAAATCACTATTCAAGCAAATATTATTTACAAGATGATCAAATCAAGTATCGTAATAGGCGCACTAAATAAGAGAAAAAAACAACGTACCTTTTGTGGGCGTATCCATCCCACTTCTGAAGATAAAACCTTCAGTGCGGGAACACGAGGAAAACCACGTTTGTTAGAATAACCAAATTTATTCTCACTTTAACAAAACACGTCACAAAATAACACCGTCCGTACAAAATGATTCGTAATTCGTAAGAACTAATCAAAGTAGCTGTTACAAAGTTTATGCGACCGTCTCAGTCTGAATCTGATCACGAAGTGCCCGTTCCGAGCTGGATGGACCTGTTTTATAACCTTCGGTGACGTTCCCCACTCGGTGTTACTCGTCGCATTTTTACCCTCAATATTATAACGGTTGGTATTATTAATAGGAGTAATTATCTACCCTCAAAATATACGGATTGTTACAGCAGGTATACCAGTTGTCTACCACTATTTAACTCTTACAATTCTGTATTTTTTTCTAAATTACTAAATTACATGTAGGGAGCACAGCCGGACGGACTTATTTACGAAAGATTATTTGCCCAAGGAACGTTGAACTTCGCTCGCTCGTTCAATTAGACATTTTCGAGTATATATACCTCATAGTCCGCGATCCTTATTTTTTTTTGCTTATTGCTATAAATACCTACTAAGTGGCTTCTCAGTAGAACTCGCGAGTATGTTTTAAAAAATAAATATTAAAAAAAAAAAAGTTGAATTATGATACGACAAAAAAATCTATGTAATTATCTCTACTCTTTCACTCGAAAACTGTCTAATACGATGAAATGCTATTTTAAAATAGTTATAGAAAATTTAAAAACGAATGGTATTGACCACTCGTATTCAATTCTATCGGTAGAAAGTAAGTGCCTGCAATTTTGACACTACAATCGTATTTACTTTTATTTCTTTTTCGAGCGCTCGAAAGTCAAAAATCGGCCCCCTGTACAGGAGAACCGAGGGACAGTCGGACACACAAAATAACTTTTCCCCAACCTGAAACGGAGGACTTCTTTCGCTTCGCTCGTTCGTTGAATTAGCCATTTTTTGTATCCTTTTTAGGGTTCCGCACCTCGAAAGGAAAAAGCGGAATCCTTATAGGATCACTTTGTTGTCCGTCCGTCCGTCCGTCCGTCCGTCCGTCCGTCTGTCAAGACCCTTTTTCTCAGGAACGCGTGAATGTATCAAGCTGAAATTTATATCAAATACACAGGTCTACTGTCCCTTAAAGCTGTGAAAAAATCAAACTTCTAAATCAACGCAATCACAAGATACAGCCGTTTATGCAAATTTTCGAAATTCTTAAAGGAATCAAAACCTACAGGGGTACTTCCCGTGAACTCAGACTCTTGAAATTTTGTACGAAGCAACGTCTTATAGCACAGATAAAGGAAAAATTGCGAAAACCGTAAAACTTTAATTACATCACTGAAAATTTTATTTCCAGTATAAACTGACACGCTTTAAGTATGTGAGTACATACTTTGTGAGTGTCAGTTTATAGTGGACTTTTTCTATTGTATGGGGTGGTCCGGAACTCTCGGTGCGCGAGTCTGACTCGCACTTAACCGGTTTTTTTGTTTGTGTAAAATGATTATTTGACTAAAATGTGCGACTACTACTTTTTTTCTCAGAATTGAGATATTTTTGGTTTTTCTTGTTCAGAATCATGGACACCAAGAATGTCAATCATGGGAATCCCGATAAATAAAAAGTATCCCCAGCTTTTTATTCCATTATGTGACGTTTTTTCATACATTCTGTAAGGACCGTCACATAGGTAGTGGAACTCTCAACAATGTATGGGAAATTGGGTGCCCATGATTCTGAACCGGAAAAATAAAAAAAAAACAAAATTCAGAGAAAAAAAGTAAAAGGCGCACATTTTAGTGAAACGCCCTATAATACTAAGTGGCTCTGAGGGCCTACCGCGAAAGGCATTCGAAGTTTTCCCTCTCTGTCATACTTGCGAGTCCGTACGCAAGTGCGACAGAGAGGGAAAACTTCGAAAGCCGTTCGCGGTAGACCCTCTGAGCTGTAGAACTCACGTGTCTGTTTCGTTCGCTTCACTCGCTCGATCAATTACAGCAGTCGTCTCATTGGTTTTTTTATTAGTCTTAAATACTAAATAATTTAAACCTATCTGTGCTTCAATTCTAATCTAGATCCAGTTTTTTGAATGTTCCTGCTAATTCTTCGTTGTTGCTGGCACCAGGTCTCATCTTCTCATTTGATACTTTATTACACCCATCCAATAGGTATTGTAATATTTTTCCGCTTCTAAACTCTTTTTGATACAGATCTGTAAAAAAAAATGCCATTATTATTAGGATTTGGTGCCAAAGTGGACCTTATGAGCATTAACAGGAATATGGCTAGGAGGATGACAAACTTTGTAAGTCTCTCTAAATTCATACTTTTTAACCGACTTCAAAAAAAGGAGGAGGTTCTCAATTCGGATGTATTTTTTTTTTTTTTTTAATGTTTGTTACCTCAGAACTCCGTCATTTATGAACCGATTCGTACAATTCTTTTTTTAACTGAAAGTATATGCTTCCAGATTGGTCCCATTGTTTTCAAAACCCCAGTTGGATGATGGGAACCATGAGGAATTGGAGGGAACTCCTCAAATATATTAGGCACGCGTGTAGTAATTTCGGTATGTTCTATTATAACTCGTGTATTTACACCCGGAAATCATACATTTGGTGAAGTGGAAGTGATGATGAAGACCACAGATGGCTTGTGGAACTTCTCAATGATGTACTTCAAACTATATAAGTACGTCACAGATTCTGATATTATTCCGTTGAAATAGCAAACAATAAAGTGCCAAAGGTAATTCTGAGATCCTTGAGGAATCGACGGAAGTCCTCAAATATTATCGGCCCACATACAGCGATTTGGTTAATTGGTCTAAAAATCAACGCTTTTGTTCTCGAAAATCAGTTCATGTGGTAAATTGGAAAAAAATGTGAAAATGTTAATGTGGCTTGGCGGAGTACTGAATTGAAGTCATTTAAAACTTTGTTTTGAAAGTAAATTATCTTGACGTTCAGAATGAATAGAATGTTGTCCGTCCAAATATCGCACACCAAGATCTAAAGGGAGCTAACTCGAAAATCTGAAATTTTAAATCTTTTTTTATTGATGGATAGCTTTTGCTGTAAGAAATTCGATAGTGTACTTAACTCAAAACTTCAGATTTTCGAGTTAGCTCCCTTTAGATCTTGGTGTGCGATATGTACAAACCATAATTATAATAAACATGTGAACTTATTTTATGAAGTGCGAAATATTTGGGTGACTAGATTTTAACATATTATAAATATCTTATGATCGTGCCCGGTCAGCACGATCATAAGATGTTTATAATATGTTAAACATCTTATGATCGTGCTGACCGGAGAACGTATTCGGGACGTCAAACTGGTCGAAGACCGACAGGCAATTGTCACCTGACAATGACAATTCCACATACATTACCAGAGCCCGGATTTTTCACGGCAAAACAAAACACTATCATAACCTAGCTAGTGGTTGAAACATTATTTTATCGATATCGATAATTATGTAGTAGAAGAAAAAACGTCACCAAATAAAATAAATATTTAATAAAAAAATTACGTGAAGTTTGTATGACATTATATATTAGAAACAGATGCAATTTCTTCTTCGTAATCCACGTCAGACAGAACACGCAGCAGCACATGGCATTTTATTTGTGTTATAGTGATAGAAGTAGATAATTATTAGTTTTTCAACATTCTCTGGGAGTAAACAGTTTCGTTTATCACTATGAAGCCATTTATGTATATCAAATGTACGTTTAACTTCACTTGACGTCAAGGGAGTAAATTTATAAAATTAATTTTCAGTTTGTGTAATATCAGATAGATATTTCTCTTAAATTGTCATTATCAGGATGTCGTTCGAGCACAGCTTCAGATTTGCGTATCACTGGTAAAATATTTACTCCAATTTACGTGGCAACTAACAGTATCTAGAATCAGGAAGGATTCCGCACTGGACAAAGTCGAACATGGCAATTGTTCTATTGAAGAGGCTAAATACTTCTAGCTTTTTATTAAAAAATATAATAAGGTTGTTTTGCGCACTGTAAATTGTCAATAATGTATTTAAATATATCGGCATGTTATTTTTATACCTATAATACTCGATATCGATAAAATAATGTTTCTATTACTGGCTAGACTACGATAGTGTTTTGTTTTGCAGTGAAAAATCCGGGCTCTGTTCATTACTGGATCTATAACCTGTCCAGCAACCACCTTCACCTGTTGACGCAGCCATGTAAGTTGAATTGTCATTGTCAGGCGATAGGTAATTGTCGATTTAATTTTTTTTATTTTAGTTATGGATTGCCAACGGAGTGCATAGTGTAACATTTTATGAAAAAAGAAACAGACACTTATGTAATGTCTAATTGTAACCCTAATAATAGGCAACCACAGCATGCATTGCGTTACAATTTTTAGCATTAATGCACTATATCTAAGCTTAAAAATAAAAAAAACAAAATCACATCAGTCAGGCTATGTTTCATGATTTTGCATTTGATGCTATTATGAGAATCTCAAAAAATATTAATATTTTCCTGTTCTGTAACGAGATCATTGGACGCACGCGACAGGCGAGGTACAGGCGAGTGCTTACCAAAGTTGGTCTTAGTGAGGCCTGTTGGGCGTCCAAAGATACTGGTGGGGTGACGAAGTCCAAAAATACTTGAACGGGGGACAGGGAACAACAACAAACATTGGACAGGGACGCCTTTAGGGGGGCTTTTAGTATCGGAGGCCAAGATCCACTTCGGGTCCTTGCGCCACATCACTAAGTAAGTATTAATATTAACATCTATGATGTTAGGAGTATTAGTAACTGATCTAAAAGTTTTGTACTGTTATAAACCTGTTATTATGAACCCGAGTGTGTTACATTCCAATCCAATTAAAAATGTTGTTAAAAATTCGTACTACAAAGGTGAAGCAGCTTCAGAAAAGTACCAAAATGGGCTTGGAAATTCCTACTTCATTACGCGAAAACTACATAAAATGTAACGGTTTTGTATTTAAATGCTATTTGAAGATATTTGCTACAATTATATAATGCCCAACACACGATTTGATTAATTTGCCTCGATGAATTAGGCTCGCAAAGTTAGCTCTGATTGCGCGTTTTTCGGTAGGTCGAGTTGACTAAAAACCAGAACCATTTTTTTGCTAGTCAATGTTCAGTATTTATTTTTGTATCCTTTTATTCCTTATTATATATTTGACAACGTAGTAGGCTAATTTTATTTTTAATTAACGTAAATTAGTAACATTAAGCACATAAATATAAAATCTCGCTCAAAACGGATGCGCGTAAGTCATTCGTTTGAATTTTAGTAGGCAGATGGCCAAGGGGCCTCGGGCTGGACGGACGTCTGTCGCGATTTTTTGCATTTTGACAACTGTAAAATTCGCTAGTTTAATACCAGCTGTTAGAAAATAATACGTTTTCAGGGAGAATTAATAGGGTGTCATGTGGGTGGATAAACGTTTAAAATAGATTT
This sequence comes from Epinotia brunnichana, assembly GCA_963854355.1. Classification (NCBI taxonomy): domain Eukaryota; kingdom Metazoa; phylum Arthropoda; class Insecta; order Lepidoptera; family Tortricidae; genus Epinotia; species Epinotia brunnichana. The sequence continues at coordinate 15,448,774 of OY977954.1, forward strand.
TCGGTCATTTTTACAATTTGTTCTAATTTAAAACACAAAAGTTCGTTCACAAACCCTACGATTACAACCCGATTTTTCATATTTCTCATCTTAAGATCCCGTTATTAATGAAAGAAGTTCGAATACGTTTCTTTAGAATGTGGAATATTTTTTTATCACACGGGTCACATTGTCTAGTACGGTTTATGTGCGTGCGATACATCTCGCTGCCCCAATATTATAGGGTTCTATGTTACATTGTCGGGGTACTTCAATTTAGACCTAGTGTCACTCTGACAGACTTCAAATTTCAAGTTGATAAAAGTGCAACATAGAACCCTATAATATTGGGGCAGCGATCTGTCATATAGAAAGATTTGACATTTGGCATTTACGCTGTCTTAGGACTTAGATATATCGTTTTCAATAAAATAATAATATATTAAATACAATGAAAATCGTATAGTGTACAAACTATAACGATTATGATAGTATTATGTGATCCGCTGTAATAATGACGCCATCCAGTTAAATCCCCTGCAGTTCCAACCAATTGAATGTGGAAAGAAATTGTCAGAATATTTATACCTACTCGGAATCTGCAAGCATGATGTAATTTGTGTTTATTGTGGTCAAATCAAGACGGATTATTGTCACCCAATTGGATACAGTTCTTCAAGATACCTCCTAACTACACTTCAACTCCAAGTTTTGACCACATTCACTGCCCAGAATATCTACGCACTACAAGGAGCGATGCCTACGGCGTAGGCGCCCGCTAAGCGGGTTCATGGCAGACCTGAGTGAGAGTTTGAAAGTCAAGTGAGGAAGAAGAAGTAGTAAATAATTATAATAATTAATATGCCTAAACAGTAAAGTATTCCATTGCATAATATATAGTTTTGCATAATTTTGTTGCCTAACATATTTTTTTACCTACAAATAATGAAGTAGGATGATTTCATTGTATGATGTTATTTACATTGAATGATATACTTTTTAGTCTTGTGGTATAAAACATTTTTACTAATGAAGAATTTGTTTCATTTTCTTTACCTACTCTGAGGCTAAGGAATTCACTAGAACAGACATATTTAGATTAAGTATGCTGATTTTGTAATCGGCTTGCGTCTTGGTCAAGTGCGAGTTGTACTTGTGCACGAGGGTTCCGTACCATACTCGCAAGATTTCAAGCTAATTAGCATGTCTAGTTTAACGTAGATGGGACACACGGAGCGTTATTATGAATCGATTGACACCTTATTAATCGGTTCCGTATCTTAAACGCTATGGTGGAATTGGTATGCCTATCCGGAATAGCACGTTCCCGCTGCCGCTCGCTGCTTAGCCAGAAACTCATGGCCAGGCCTTTAAAGCTTTATGGGAAGGATATAATGATGTGACGGATCTTGCCAATGAGAATACAATTAGGTAGCTAAAATCGACTTCCGAGCTATGTTTACAATTTGGCACCTTATACCTTTGTGATAAGGCGAAAAAGAAAAATATTCTATATATCATCATCATCATATCAGCCGAAAGACGTCCACTGCTGGACATATGCCTCCCCAAAAGAGTGCCAAAATGACCGGTCCTGCGCCACCCATTCTATATATAGTAGTATAGAATATATAATTTTTTCGCCTTACCAGCTAAGTCTCATATCTGGGAAATTCTTTTTCTCTATTTTCACCCAAGCAGAGCTCAGGTTTATATGTATGTATGTGATACATACATATATAGTATAAAATGGCATATCATTTGTAATCCTATGCGTACAAAAGAAATATGAGTAAATAAAATACATTACTTACAAGCAGGAATCGAAATCGAGGGGCCATCCAGGAAGTACGGCAGTCAGTACAATTATCAAAGAATTATTATTAGTAAAATTTTTTTATACCATGTATTTTGCAAACAAACACACGGTTTGCGAGATATCGAAGCCTATGGACGCTTGCTACTAAAGAGGATTCACACATTGGAGGATGCTTAGGGTTCATTTGAATTAACTCACAGATATTCACTAGTTTACGATATAATATTGCTTACCTACTTACTTACCTGTAGATATAGGTCAGTAGAAATCGACACAAAATAGGCTTAAATCGCAAGGGCATGGTTTTTCGGTATATTGAACCGATATATAGTTAGGATAGTGTGAACACGAAATTTTGGTTTAAAAGTCATAAACTATGCTACTTTGACCATCAAGCTGTAGTACACTTTAAAAGATAAATAAATTTAAAACAATTTGAGTTAAGCCACAGGTCTATAAACTCAAGCGATGGCCCTTCAAAGATAGTCTATTTTCCCGAAGATTGTCAATTTTAAGTCATGGTCCCGTCCGGATCAAAATATTGGCAAAATCCCTCGTCCAATGAGAAAAACTGTTGGATATAAAGTTTTGTTGATATGTAATTTTCTTTTATACAAACCTTTTATAAATTCTGTAAGACTACACGCACAATCTTGAAAATACGAAAAAAAGGTAAAAATAGCTTTTTTGAAGAATTGAGTGCAAAAGGCCTTCGAGTACCAAGTATCAATGGAAAAAAGCAATAAATAATCATCATCATATCAGCCGAAAGAAGTCAACTGCTGTACACAGGCCTCCCTCAAAGATTGCCACAATGACCGGTTCTGCGCCACCCGCATCCAGCGGACTCCCGCGACCTTCACCAGGTCATCAGTCCGGTCCCCACCCGAGAACCTTTCTGCCCCAACGGCCATCGGTTCGACGTGATTTAGGTTTAGATTTATTTCTTTCGAGATAAAAATTACAATATAGGTCCTTATCACGATCGTCAATAATAAGTAATAAAAATAAAATAATATTCAAAATGTTAATACACAAAGTGGAAATTGTATCTCCAATTAAGGATTGTCATTTAACAACTAATAGACACTTACTATTGAACAGAAATAAACAATGTCAATTTATGCATTAGGTACCTAAATTTAAAATTTGAATATTCAACATAAATGTTACACAAGAAATAATATCAAATGTGCAATGTGGCGGCGCCAATACCTACACATTACTATTAATTTTACTCATTTACTTTATTTATTTTTAATATACAACCACACATTTTTGAACGCATCCTATTACACACCATACCTGGCAACTTTCCTTCACCCCCACCCCAAACCACAGTGCACTAAAAATACCCATCGCGCGCGCGCTAACGCTCAATCAAAAACTATTGAAAAAACTCAAAAATCCTACAAGTGTGCATACAAAAACCACAAGTGATGACCGAAGTACAAGTGTTTACTGTGAAATAACAAAATTCTTTATTGTATGCTGAAACACGAACGCAATACTGTATTGCCGGCTGGCGCCGATTAAAAGGTTTGTCCCGCCGCATCACAATGTGCCCCGCCCTCTGCCTTTTAAAAGCAATACGGAGGGCTATAAATCATGTAAAAACGATAATTACTTTTTAATTTACAGACTTCTTTTGGTTTGGTTCAGCTAGAAGCTTTTCTTCAGGTTCTTCCACGCTTTCTTCCTCAGGATCTTTCAGTTTTTTGAGTTCGTGTTGTGCCTGGGCTTTCTCAAGATCGTTCTCGTCATCGCCTATCGAAATCAAAGCGATGATTTCGAATAATTTTCCTGAGCAAATTAAGCATAGAACTGAGCATTTGAGCTTAGCTCTCTGCTAGTTGGTGGCAAATGTGCATGCAAAGCCCTTTGAATACCTATACATTTGTCAGTCTAGTAACACCAAATGTCTCATTATTTGATAATCAATTTTTACCTATTTTAGTGTTTTCGAGATTGTGATTGAATTATTAGTCTCACAGACCTCTCTGTGTTTTAATGAAAGCAAATTAAATTGAGTATAACTTTATTAATAATATTTTTTCTCATAGCGCGAGGGATTTATGATTATGTTTTGGTCCAGACAGGGCAATTTAAAATCGACGAAGTTCGGAAAAATATATAATTTTCGAAGGGCAATAGCTTCGTCCCCTTAGAACTTACAGATTTGCAGTTTAATTCAAATAAAATTGTTGGAATAGGGAACTTGCATCTTTTTATTTTATTGCGAAAATCAAATGTATAATTTAGCATTAAAACAACTGTAGCACTAAAACTTTCTTATGATTTATTTTTCTGATTTTATATGCATTTGAAATCTGCACGCGCCAGCACCCCCCGAAAATGCTCTTTATTAAACTGGCTTATGCTATGACGTCACAACATATATTCTCGGCGCGTTTACTATGGAGTAAGTCATTAATTTGCAATTATCTCCACAACATTTGCGTTTAAGTCTATACTTGTCATACAAAATATCATTTTCTGTGCCAATTCAATATTCTGTGTAATTGTTATGTTATTTTATCGAAACAATAATAATTTTTTTTCGTCATTTTAACGTGAGATAAAACTAATACAATCGTTTTTTTTCTTCTGTATGATATTTCTACGTATATCCGCATCAATTGAGTGCCATTTATTCGAAATTGAAGTCCCATGCAAGTTCCCCATTTTAATCAACTTTAAAATTCAGGCGTAAATGTAAAAAAAGTCCTAAAATTTCGCAGTTTTACGCGTGTCGCGCAACTGGCACAAGCTTTTCGAAGTCGCAAATTTGTGTCTACACTACCCTAACTGATCCATAAAACAAAACCAAATAAGTTACTGACAAAATTAACCTACTGCAGTGATAACTCCCTGCATTCGCTTTATTGCGTTATCTGTGTTTTATCTTGTTCATTATTTTTTAGCAGAATCAAATCTCTTTGCTGTACGTCGTGTTGAGGGACTAGCTGATTTTTCGGTTATTATATTTAAAGATTCAAATTTGAAATGCATAGAAGATTCTTCTCGAATCTTGTCAATCTTGTAAACAAATTGGTGACGGGTCATTCTTGATATAGAAGCCCAAGTGTTGGCTCGTATTTTGGTTGAAGAAGCTTTCCCTGGTTTAAGAAGGAGCCCACCTTTTACAGTTACGAGCAAAGTGATTTAATCCAGTCCGTGATACAGGAGCTGTATCGTGTTTTTTTTCAGCGGCAATTTATTATAATTGAGCCCTAGTCGCCGGATGCACAGCTACTTCTCGGACGCCTCCAGAGGCTTACTATTGATTTGTGCCAGTTTTATTGGATTTATTCCATATAAGACCAGACGCTGGTAGCGTTCTGGGTAAGTTGAGCTCGTGTATTTACGGATTTGGCTTGTAGTTACGTCAACCGCGCCTGGGTTCTTACTTTGCCTGTATTTTATTCGTTGTCTTCGGGAACGGGGCCACGAGTTATTCTGCCACGTCGTGCACCGCGTGTGACTTCGTGACTGCCAGTGCCGGAGCACAGCAGAGACGGGGTAATGCGCTGGTCGTTTACCTGAAAAATATCCACGTCGGCGTGCGTGTGCGAGGACCCGCACCATACGCGTTCTCCACTTCGGGTGCAGATCTCCGCCGTGGGACGCCAGAAGAAGGGATATTTCTCCCTCCTTAATTTTTATTAGGTTTTTTCCCTTTTAATATTTCTGCGTAGCGTTTCGGCATAGCATTGTATCTACAGGCATGACACCTATAACGTAGGACCACAACCCGCTAACGCGCTCTGATACCGTATTCCGCCAGTAAATATTTTTCCGGACTTATCGTTATCCCCAAAATTTAAAAAGGCATTTCCCTCGCCACCGTAAATTTATTTTCGTCATATGCCTTAGGTTTTTTTTATAATCCTGGTTCACTCACCCTTCATCCATTCCACGCATTCCTCATAAACTCAACCTCCACACCTATTTAAAGAAAACCTGTGCGCCTATTCTACGTTGTGTTTCGCGCTCGCGGTCTACGACCAAGCGTATTGGCGGCTTGAAACCCCTACCTATTATTGTATATAGGGTTCTGTATATGTCCTACTCCTAATGTTTTACGTTACAGCTAGCCGTAAGACGATGTAATTATTTTACTTTGACCTGTTTAGCTTTTTAACGGTTTTATCATAGGCTACTAACGAAAGGGGGAAATCCCATTAATATTCCCGGGCTAAACTAAGTGTTAAATCCTACAACTTTCCTTACAAGCGAGTTCTGTTCGGGAAAATGAAATAAATTAACATTGTGTTGTGTTAACGTTTCTCATAAGCATTGTCGGTTTTTAAAAAATAAAATAAATTACGTTCGTATCGGTTTGCAGAAGTGTGTGTTTGTTTTATTTACGCTAGTTTTCCTGCACTACATACAAGCAGGTGAAGTTAATATAAAGCTTGTAAAAACCAGAACTACGTCGTGCTTTGCGATTTTAATGTCGAATTCTATAGTCCTAACAACGCATCGCTTTGAACCAGGTTCATTGGATGTGGTACTGGAGAGCACTGAAAGTTTTTATGATCTTCATGAATATACAAATGACTTCCACATAGCACTAACAAATTACTACAATTATGTTATTAGTGTCTACCCTTTGATGTAGGTATCACCATCACCTGCGACTACATTACTCACTTTCGGTTTGCTGACGACACTACTTACCGTACATCACAATCATAGAGGCACCAGGGGGTGTCAGTGACAGTGATTAAAGAGTACTAAATACGTATTAATATATGTAGGTACGAGTTTATTAGGTCTATTTAGTATAATTATATTCTGGCCTGATATTGGTTTACGGGTATACCTAATACATTGGTGTTACACTTTCATAATAACACTTACAACAGCAGCAGAAACCGAATGTATAATTATGTTTTAGGACGGTTTTTTATACTTAATATTATTTGTAGTACCTACTTTTTTGCATTCTCACACTATAAAACTAAGGAGAAAAATAAGGATTACCTAATATAGATACCTACCCAGTAACGTACAAATAGGTACGTACCAACAAGGCTCGATCATTCTGACTGACGTGATCGCTTAATGGCCCCTCTATTTTGATGAGTTGAGACTTGAGAATTAAACTGAATTTTCAAATTTAATTATCCATCCAGGCTCAAGCCCCCCAAAAAGCCAGTTCGATCTGAGTCCTTACTATAATGTTACCCCTTTTGTCAAGCAATGTTAATAAATTTTCGCTTGCTTATTTTTATGAAATTTTGCACCTTAGCGAAGACCGAATAGAGTTGCTATGACATTGCCAATCTAAAGACTTATCAATAGTACATATTTCATATACCAAAATGTACCTAAGAAACATACGCAGAATCATCGCAGAATAAAAAAATGTCAACAAGACATTTTTCAATAAGATGTTTTGACAATTTCACTTTCTGTATGGAGGTTGGTGACTGATTTACATGTATAATATCACGAAAGCAAAAAAATACCGAGGTCAGTGACCTGTCACAGTAAAGTGAGATAGTGTGCGTGAAATGTAGCGGTGTGTGTTTCTGGGGAGAATTACGATAATGTTGCGCCGCCTAGTAGGTTTTTAGTGTCGCGTATGTAGCTTCACCCGAGATGCCTCACCTATAAATTATTAACGTTGACGTGTATATTCATACTCGAAATTTGTTTATTCGTTAAAAGTCGCAAAGATGTTTTTATTAAAAAAATGTGACTCTAAGGGGAATTTATGTACAGCCTCGCCATCTAGTCATATTTGAAAGAAGAGCACATACTTTACTGGAATAACGGTATTTAATAAATTGCCCCTAAGTATCAAACCATTGGAAGGAACACAATTTAAAACAAAATTCAAAGAGTGGCTTCTAACCAAATGTTTATTATAATTTAAATGAATATTTTTTGTAAATTATTAATTTTATTATTTTTATGCAAATTTTATAATTGAATTCTATTTTAATATTATTTTTAATGAAAATGTAATTTTAGAATGTGATAAATGATTATAATTTAAAAATTTTAACGCCATGAATATTGTTCGTCCGAAATGGGCAAACTGTTGATTCTATATTTTTTATTTTTACACCACTACTTATATGTACACAGTTCTGACAATAAAAATTATCTTATCTTATCTCATCTTAATGAGCACCTTAAGAAATATCCACAAACTCAATATGTCACACTAATTCACAGGTCATAAAGTGCTTAAGTTATTCAACGAAGAAATTCTAAGATAACAATAAGAATAACTTAATTACACTAAAGTCACTGTTACATAATAGGAAAGCGATATCTGGTGAGTCTCAAACTAGGCTGAGCCTGTTTCTTGGAACTCATGGAGTTATCAGTTACACCTGTCATCTATAATTATAATGAGCCACGAGACAGAAGTTGTGTTATAAAAAAGTTTAAAAATTATGACAAATATGAAAGATGTATGTGAAGTCCCCAACCCGCACTGGGCAAGCGTCGGGACTACTGCCCGTTCCCTCTCATCCATGAGAGGAGGCACAGGCCCAGCAGTGGGACGTTTATAGGCTTTATTAGGTATTTATTATTATAATATAAACTGACCTTTGAATTCATCCATACTGTAGTCAAAACCGCCATAGTCCTTTGGCAAATACATCTTTGCCACTACCTTGTGTAATTCATCTACATTTTCGTGCACTATAATTCTGTCTAATAGCTTGGGTTTAATAAACTGTTTGAACAGATTATAAATCTGCCTGCCAATTGAAGGCACGTTTAATACGTGGATGGCAAAAACTCTGTATCCAGACCCTTCCTGAAAGAAAATAATTTTTCAAAAAAGTTTTTATATAGATCGTTACAGTTTTATTTGCGCACCTACTAGTTTTTGTTTCTAACGTAGGTCGTGTAGTATTTTTATTATAGGATTTTTTGGTATCTATTCAAAGGCAAAAAAAAAAAAAAGCATTAGATGCACTTCCTTGAAAGCAGTGTAACTAGATAAACATTGTTAAATAGATAATTGTTGTAGAAGCTAGAAAGTAGGCAATAGATGATGGATGGATGAATGGGTTTGAGGTCTGAGTCAAAGTTGAGGATCTCGAAAAAGACGAGTCCATGTATTGCACTTTTGGCCAATACATTACACAGTGCTTTTCGAGCTAGGAAATTGCAAATAATTATAACAAAAAATCTAAATTAAGTACCTAATTAAAGATCATAATAGTAAACAAAAGAGAGCGGCCGCGGTTACGGCTCGCCTGCGCGGTGCCTTGTGATTGGTCGAATCGCTGTTTCAACTGAACTAGGTAAGTACACTAACATTGTTGGACAGTTTGAATTCATAGAATGCCTGTTCTTGCGACGTCCAGCACTGCTATCACAGGACGGTCCGCGAGCTGTGTCGCGGCGACATAGACTATCCGTCTCTTTCTAAGCGTTCTAATTAGAAAAAGACGGATAGAGTATATATTTTATAAATATTAGCTGCTATCACAGGACGGCCCGCGAGCTATCTATCTAGATAGCCTATAACATTTTTGAAACCTGAATTCTGACTTTCTTTTGCCACATTTCCGAGGAGTGACGTGAAAAAACTTTTTTTGGTGAGTTTATTAAGAACAGTGGCTTCAATGGGTCTTCGAGAGATCAGAGCACAGCGTGGCCTCTCGCTCCCGCCGCCTGGAAGTCGTGGCCGAGTCCTTAAAGGAAATGAGTAATTTTTTTTTCAGTATGCACTACTAAAAATTAAACTTTATACTGACCTGGAACATTTGTGAGGCCCTCTGTAGAACCAAAGGGTTAATTCTTAATAAATGACCCAGAGTAATAGTTTTAAGATCCAGGATCCATATTTCACCAAGCATACAATCGTATCTTAGTCTCAAATCGCCGATCTGAAATAATTAATTGGTAATAAAATTAGTGGGTGTTTTTAATTATAATATTTCATAACATAATCATCATTTATTGCACCATGGTAAAATACAGCGACATTTAAGAAGCACGTTAAATAAAATAAAAAATATATTATATTTTTGCGTGACGTGAAAAAGAGGAATTGGATTTAAAATAGCTATAACGCCTGAATGCAATACAATAAATATTAGCATAGTGAATTTTATCTAAGAAATTACGAGACATAGTTTAATATAAAAAGAAAATTATAATAATATAATAATTCATGTTTGCATTCAAAAACACTATAGCTGTTGAGCGATTTCTTGCAGACCATCTTTTAAATCAGCTAAGCTAAAAATAACAACCCTAAATCGAACAACTTCTTGCGTTTCTAATTGAATTTTAAGTGATTGCCACCTTATTTTTAGGGGAATGAGCGATTATTAATAATCAATAAACATGTCCTCGAATTAGGTACACATACCTACGTACCATGTAAGAATTTCTAAAGAGTTCTTCAATGTTGAAAGAGCTTGGATTAGGATCTACGAACTGCACTGTAGTTATTCGCTTTCCTTCGAATAATTTGGTCGATATGCCTTGACGACTGAAAACATAATATAAATAAATAATAAATAAATAAATATTACGGGACAATCTTACACAAATATGACAAAACATTGACAATCTTCGACACTTATTCTTACTTACCTACTTATTAATTGCTATCTTACTTAAAATGTGGTCTTACACTTCAACTACTTTAAGATACATGTAGTAGAACTTAAATTTTTAATTCTACTACTTAAATCTTTAAAAAATTGAATCGTCTATAACCATTGCTCAACGTATCAATACACCAAAACGGGTTTCGAAGATGACTATTATTAGGAATTTGTTGTGCATGGTCGAAAGTCTGACGATTTCGATAAATACTCAGTATAAAATTGGCCGACTTGGGTTGGTCTTGGCTGATATCAGCTTGATTGTTACAATATTTTATTGTTTTGTTAAAATATTTTACTTTGTAAACTTGCTGATGAGCATCCTAGCAAATGTAACATTACAGGTATCATTTACTTTAAAAACAAAGGTTTAACCGACTTCAGATCAGTAGCCAAATTGCTTCAAGTTTGCCTATAAAATTTGAAGAGTTCCCTCAATTTCTCCAGGATCCCATCATCAGAACTAGATTTTGGTGACAACGGGACCAATCTGGAAGTGTATGCTTTCAAACAAAGAAATAATTTTTCAAATCGGTTCATAAATTACGGAGTTATCGCGTAACAAACACATTGAGAACCTCCTCCGTTTTTGATGTCGGTTAAAAAGCTCACAAAATAAAAAGGAGCGTTTTATCGAACATTCTAGCGAGTGTTCTTGCGAGCCTTCAAGCGAAGCGACAGTCAATTTGCTTCGAGCCTTTTTTCAAGCCGAGCAATTTTGTTAATGTTCCGCCACCGTCCTTCTCCGCCCACACTAGAATGATCGTAGCGATGTTTGGCTCCATGCTTGGCTCTGTTCGTTGTTGTGTACAGTCAGCGTCAATTTGTTATACAAGGGGGGAAAGTTGTATTTTACTTGCGAGTGTTCATTTGAAACACGAGCTAGCGAAAGGATTCCATGATTGACCACGAGCGAAGCGAGTGGTTCAAAAATAAAATCCTGAGCGTAAAAAGTGTTTCAACACACGAGACGTAAAATAACTTTTCACCCGTGTATAACACAAAACTTTTCACCTCACTACAGCGAGTAGAATAAGAAAAAGGGTAAGACAAAAAAAAAGAAAAAAATGTCACAGGGAAACTTAAAACGAGCCAAACATTTAGTACTTTTAACTTTCTACGTTTTGTTAGCTGTCACATGTCACTTAAGCTGCGTTTAAATCATCAAACTCTTTCTTCACATGTGGATAAAAAGCGATTTTCTCAATAGGTATATCAAACATACAAAAAGAGCTTTCTGAGCTAGTGAGGTGAAAAAGTAACTACGCAATCGAAGACGCCAAAAGCTCTTATTCCCTTTCAATAAAGACTTTTGACGTCTTCGTTTGTGTAGCTACTTTTGATGCATACTGTAAATATCAGGACCTTTAAAGATAATAACTTACTAATACGTCCAAATGTCTTGATTTCCAGACAATGCTTCTATTCTGCTATGAATTAGGTCCGGTGACTTGCCTCTGTATTTATAAAAATTATCTATTTTACTCTTTGCTTTTTCTCGAGATCCTTTGGCCATTATAAGAATCTTCGCAATTACATCTGAATCTGTAAAAAATATAAAGACATAATATATATCTTAACCTATCGCGCTTCTATTCTATTAAGTATATTATTATTATTATTTCGAATATTTGTTCCGGAGTCATGGATGTTTTCTATGTACTCGTATTTATTTAAGATGAGATATTTATCTATATCAACTCAAAAGAAAAACGGCCTTTGACGAATCCAGCAACGTAATAATACGTAGCGAGGCCGAATAGAGATACGAGGCCGGGAATCCGTTTTCACGCCGAGGCATGTATTGTGCTTTTCTCAAACATGCAATGAAATAAATAAATAAAAATACTCAAATCAAACTAATTTTCATGGCTGAATGCCGTGATGCTGTGCCACAAATAGTGGAATGAAAATTAAAAAGTTACTTTGCGGGTCTAGGCCTTAAAAGTGGTATGACATCCCATTTCAGGCCGCCTCGAGATGCTGCGCCTGAAAAAGGATAGTTCCAAGTCTATTATAAGGAACGTAAAGAGAATATTTCATTGCATGTTTGACTAAACACTATTATGATGTATTAAAAAGATAGGTAGGTACTTAAATACAAAATGCAGTGTGCAGTGGCCTACTTTTTTAAATATCTATCGTAAAATTTAAATAATGACAATTATTTACCAGTGGCGCAAGTGAGCACGTGAACGGGATCTTAACTTACCTATGCCTGCTTCTACTAAATGCGGTTGCTTCTGAAACCAGTCCATGATGGCCTCGACATCTTCCTTTATACCACTTTGAGTAAATCCAAATTCATTCAGCACATTTATCTTTTCTTCCTCACTGTATGGAAATATACTTATTTGGTCCATCTGTAAAAAATAATTCATTATGTCGTAACAAAATAAGGAGTACACGAGAGTGCGTCATACGTGAGAACGAGAGATCGAAGACCAGCCTCTCGTTCTCACGTATGACACCGCGGCAAAAAAGTAGAACGAGTACGAGAAATTCGTTGAAATCAATTAGAATATTTTCAAATAAAAATCTTTATTTTACATAAAAATGTGGTACAAAAGTCGTTATTAAATTATCAGGTTTCACACATTCCACCAGAAACTGGCATGCAAAATTAACAAAGGAAAAATACTTAATCCCCATCGATTTTTAATATGTATACGTACTTATCCTATTTTTAAACACTGTATGCTTAGTTTTACTTTTAATTTGTAAACTTTCTCATGTAAGTGAATTCTTGAAATTCTTATGGGAAATAAAGTTCTTTAAACCTAAACCTAATATCGAGAAACACGACTTAGAAAACTTAAAACCTAATGTTTACAATGTCAATATGAACACTTAATACCGTCACAATTACAATTAAATTCCTAATATGTCATAATTACATTACAAATCTAGTCACAATGATAAATGTCAAGTTCAATGTTTAAAATAATCAAAATATTCTTCAACAGAGAAAAAACATTCTTTTTGTACAAGGCTGTTTGTTTTCTTAAAAAAAAATTTTGCCTGAGATTAACCTCCTGATTAATAAATCAATTTAATTCCCCCAGATTAATTAAATCTTTATTCATAGCATTAGAGGTGAGGTCAAAAACAGGATACTAAATATTAATTATAGGAATGAAGGTATCAAACAAAGAGACAAATATTGTATGAAATAATCTTTTTCTTTCTACAAAAATATTTTTTTAAGAGGGCGTAGTGGCGTGGTCTTCTCTCCCTCTCACTGAGCATAAGCGTGAGCGAGCTGGAAGTGCGTGCTAAAAGCGCGGATATCAGGTTTTTTAATTATATTTTTGAGCGTACATTTATAAGCACAATCCTACTACCAGATTTAAGAACTTATCATTGTACAACTATTAACCAAAAATCATTGTTAAAGATGGGAGCGTCTTAAAGGTCCAACCAAAAACATCCAAAAGAAGAAGAAGAAACATCCAGAAGAAATTATAGCCAATCGCGTTTTCACTTTTAATAGATGTTGAGATCTAGGTCGATAAACATTAGCAAATATGCATATGGGGGCTCTTAATTATAAATTATAAGCCGATATGAGAAGGAGAGAGTTTAGGTAGGTATTTACTGGACCAGAAATCCAAACTTTTTAATTTTTTTGAAATAAGCTCTATGCTCTATCACCTCCTCTATTATTAACTTAACTAAAATAATACTCACTAAGTAACAAATACCTACTTGAATCAAAGGTCGTATCTCGATATCGACTACGTACTGAGATACGAGGTTTTGAAGAGCAGTGACAGTTTTGGTAGTGACTTTTGTTTGTCACCCGACGATTATGTTTGTTATTATATCATGTTAAACTCTTAGGAAGAGCGGTGTCTCTTGCCACAGGCATCTTGTTTGCTTAAAAATAGGCACCAGCCTGAATATTTGTTAAGTGATTCAGCTTTTGAATAAATTTTTCCTTTTTATTTTTAATTTTTTTAATCTTGGACATCTTTATTCTTAGGTCAGACAAATAAATAAGTATAAAAAGACTGAAAAATGGCGAGGAGTAATATTTGGCATGTCTTACAGAGAGTTGATCTAGAGTGACGCCCGTTCTATGGCATTGCAACTTGTCACACTGGTAGATTCCATATTCATATTCATTTATTGCGATCATGTTCATTGTCCATACAGTAGATCTTAAGATAGGTTATACAGTAGGTACATGATACCCTGTTAGGGCATTGCAATGTTCTTACGTACTAACATGCTAACAACATAATTTAGTTTTATTTATAGAAAGAACACAGTATTGAAAAATAGAAGTATATCATAATAATATTAAAATTTAATTAATTGTTTATGTCATGTTATAAAAGATTGAAGGCAACTTCCGAAATGTTTACGGAAATAAAACATTTTACATGCGACTAGTAGGTACCTCATTTAGTTTTTATATTGTCATCGTCATTATCCACCTAGCGTTTTTCCCGGCAGTGCCCTAAACGAGCTTGGGGTCCGCTTTAGCACCAAATCCCATGATTTGGCGTAGGCCCTAGTTTTACAAAAGCGACTGCCATCTGACTTTCCAACCCAGAGGGAAAACTAGACTTTATTAGGATGTTTTGTTTTGAATATTGAGAGGAAAATGAATGATACTAAAATCGTGACCCGGAAAAGGTTTATGAAGCACTTCAGCAGTTAGATCGATTCACAAAGAAATTATATTCGACTTACCCTTATGAAAATAAGGAAATCCATAATGTTAGGCGTGACGCAAAAAAGCAACCAATAAATAGAATACCAATAAAGCCTCATTAAAGTGTCAACAGGAAAATCAAAGCAAAATAATAAAAAGCAAACTTTACCTTATTGCGGTCTATGGCGGGAACGTCCTGCTATCAAGACACTGTTTTCCATAATAAACACGGATTTAAACTTCTTTCATGATCTTTTAAAACCAGTTCTGCTAACTGGTTAAGTTTTGACTCTAAAGTTATTCCTTGTTTATGGCCAAGCCATGCACGCGACGGTGTAAGACGCCTTTTAACGCTTTATGCCAGAAAAGCAGAATTTCGGATTAGTTAGCCAGACTATAACTGTCTTAAATAAAGGTCAGTTATTTTGAGATTTATAATTGGAGTATTAGGCAAAACGAAATTACGTTGTAATGAAACAAAAAAAGAAATTTCCTGTAAAGAAAACAATATGGCATTATGTTATTCTGGCATTCTGCTAATCTGACATTCTGTTAGTCTGGCATTATGATTACCTGGCATTCTGCTAATCTGGCATTCTGTTAGTCTGGCATTCGGCAAGTCTGGCATTCTGCTAATCTTGCATTATGTAAGTCTGGCTAATGCCATAATTGATTACCTGGCATTCTGCTAATCTGGCATTCGGCTAGTCTGGCATTCTGCTAATCTTGCATTATGTAAGTCTGGCATTATGATTACCTGGCATTCTGCTAATCTGGCATTCTGTTAGTCTGGCATTATGATTACCTGGCATTCGGCTAGTCTGGCATTCTGCTAATCTTGCATTATGTAAGTCTGGCATTATGATTACCTGGCATTCTGCTAATCTGGCATTCTGTTAGTCTGGCATTATGATTACCTGGCATTCTGCTAGTCTGGCATTCTGTTAGTCTGGCATTATGATTACCTGGCATTCGGCTAGTCTGGCATTCTGTTAGTCTGGCATTATGATTACCTGGCATTCTGCTAATCTGGCATTATGTTAGTCTGGCATTATGATTACCTGGCATTCTGTTAGTCTGGCATTATGATTACCTGTCATTCGGCTAGTCTGACATTCTGCTAATCTTGCATTATGTAAGTCTGGTATTATGATTACCTGGCATTCTGCTAATCTGGCATTCTGTTAGTCTGGCATTATGATAACCTGGCATTCGGCTAGTCTGGCATTCTGCTAATCTTGCATTATGTAAGTCTGGCATTATGATTACCTCGCATTCTGCTAATCTGGCATTCTGTTAGTCTGGCATTATGATAACCTGGCATTCGGCTAGTCTGGCATTCTGCTAATCTTGCATTATGTAAGTCTGGCATTATGATTACCTCGCATTCTGCTAATCTGGCATTCTGTTAGTCTGGCATTATGATTACCTGGCATTCGGCTAGTCTATCATTCTGCTAATCTTGCATTATGTAAGTCTGGCATTATGATTACCTGGCATTCTGCTAATCTGGCATTCTGTTAGTCTGGCATTATGATTACCTGGCATTCTGCTAATCTGGTATTCTGTTAGTCTGGCATTATGATTACCTGGCATTCGGCTAGTCTGGCATTCTGCTAATCTTGCATTATGTAAGTCTGGCATTATGATTTTCTGGCATTCTGCTAATCTGGCATTCTGTTAGTCTGGCATTATGATTACCTGGCATTCGGCTAGTCTGGCATTCTGCTAATCTTGCATTATGTAAGTCTGGCATTATGATTACCTGGCATTCTGCTAATCTGACATTCTGTTAGTCTGGCATTATGATTACCTGGCATTCTGCTAATCTGGCATCCTGTTAGTCTGGCATTATGATTACCTGGCATTCGGCTAGTCTGGCATTCTGCTAATCTTGCATAATGTAAGTCTGGCATTATGATTACCTGGCATTCTGCTAATCTGGCATTCTGTTAGTCTGGCATTATGATTACCTGGCATTCTGCTAATCTGGCATTCTGTTAGTCTGGCATTATGATTACCTGGCATTCTGCTAATTTGGCATTCTGTTAGTCTGGCATTATGATTACCTGGCATTCTGCTAATCTGGCATTCGGCTAGTCTGGCATTCTGCTAATCTTGCATTATGTAAGTCTGGCATTCTGCTAAACTTGGCCCTTCCGGGTCATGGCTGTTCGTATGACTGAATATCCAAATGGTTCGAATGTGTAGGTGTCAAAATGTACGAAGTTTAATGGTTAAAATGTTGCGGTGACAAAATGACAAAAGTTCAGATTCAGATTCAGAACTTTATTGATAAAATGTCATATTTTACAGGTCAATATCATGCATGTCAAATACATTTTTAAATTTCTTATTGTCTTAGATGTTATATACCTATCATTATTGAACAATTTTGAAAGTGTTGTTGATTTATGAGTGGTTCACATTGTATTTATGTTATTTACAACATGCTTGTGTCAGAAGGTTAACATTTTACACTGTGTTAACGTCAAATTATGTCAAAGATAAAATATATAAATGTTACAACATTTTAATGACCAATCATGTAATTGACTAAATATACTAGTAACTGATTCTTATAATGGCAAAAATCTATGTACCTACCTTTGAATAATTGGGATATATACTATAAATGATAAAGACCCCATTATTTTGTTAAAATCGTAAAATGTAGGCCAATTAACCACATCAACTGCTTTCCTAGAGCAAATGCGTTGATTATTGCAGAAAATACCCAAGTCGCTATATGTGGGCTGATAATATTTGAGGAGTTCCGTCGATACCTCAAGGACCTCAGAATTAACACTTCATTAGTTGTACTTCAACGGAATCATGTCAGAATCTTTGACGTAATTTACATCTTTGAGGAGTTCCATAAGTCTTCATCATCAGTTCCACTTCACCAAAATTACGATTATCGAGGTTAAATACACGAGTTTTAATAGAAATTACCGAAATCACTACACGTGTGCCTATAAAATTTGAGGGTTGCCCTCAATTTCCCTGGGATTACATCATCAGAACCTAAATTGGTGACAATGGGACCACCTCGGGAGTATACTCTTTTGAATAAAAATAGAATTTAGGAAATCGGTCTACTATTGACGGAAAAATCGGCGAACTTACATTTTAAAAAAATACATACAGTGGAACATATAACCTCCTCCTTTTTTGAAGTCGGTTAAAAATAAGCCATCATCGTCTGAAGCCTAAGACAAGACTCGAAATTGTACCCTCTGTATTTCCAGTACAGCGCTCTCCCTCTGAGCTACCCAGACATTCACTGATTCTGACCGACGAAATAAGAGACTTAGGACTTACTCTGGACACCCAACTCGACTTTAGACAACATATTACGAAGACCTGCAAAAAGGTATCTAAAACGCTGGGATTCATAATGAGGATAGCTTCCCAATTTTCGACCTCCAAAGTCGCAATCATGCTATACAATGCGTATATCCGCAGTAGACTTGAATTCGGTGCAGTAGTGTGGGATCCGCATGAGATCAAATACAGCACAATGTTGGAGAAAATCCAAAAGAAATTCGCCAGGCATATCTACAAGCGACGATACGGATACTATCCGTTCATGTACCCATCCCTGTTTGTTTCGGGAATGACTGGCCTTCACACGCTTGAGACTCGGAGAAAATGTATACATATAGTACACTATTACCAGCTGCTAAATAATAGAGTAGACAACGCGTCCGTGTTGGAACGCATGGGCCTGCAGGTGCCGCGAGCGAGTGGGCCGGCGGTTGGCGCGGCGGGCGGCGCGGGCGGCGCGGTGGCGGCGCGGCGCCCGCGGCGGCTGTTCGCTGTAGCCGGCGAGCGCACGAGGCGCGGTGCGAACGCTCCTACTGCCAGAGCGCGCACAGCTCTAAACCATATAATACAGGAAGCCGACGGTATAGACATATTTGCTGACAGTATTGGTGTGTTCTGTAGAAAAGTATTAACATTCTTATCGCATAACAGAGTTTAGATTTAAACTGGGACATGTTTCTTGTTGAAGTTGTTTATGAGTTTATTTTAGTTTTTGTTTATTGTTTTATATCGTTACCGTATGTGTTAAATTTCGCATAAAGTGTGTATAAATATCTTTAGTTATGTTATGTATTTTGTAGGTACCACATAAGTGATTTGGTGTAATACTGTTAACCTATGTGTGAATTAATAAAAATTCTTATTCTTATTCTTATTCTTACTGATGAAGCGTATCTTTCCATCACATTTGCCGCCGCTACTAGCGACCTCTCTGTATTTTCTTGAAAGGCTCACAGCCTTTCCTTGCGCTTATCCCATTTACTTGGGGTCGGCGCAGCAAACCTTTTTCTTCAATACTTCTCTGTCAGCCGTCATCTCATCACTCACTTCTTTTCTCTTCATATAGTCTCTCACACAGTCCATCCACCTTTTCCTTGGCCTACCTCGTCTCTTACATCCATCCACATTCATACCTAATACTATTTTGGTCACATGACTTTCATCCCTCCGCATTACGTGCCCATACCACGCAAATCGAATGGCTTTCAATTTATCCGCGATAGGTGCTACTTTCAGGCTTCCCCATACATACTTACTTCGTTAATTCACTTTAATTTGAAATGTATAAGTTTCGTTAGCAGACGTTACTGCTCAATACAAAATTACTTTACGTACCCTTATATTCTTGCATACTATGGTCGTCCCCTCCATAATCCTTCGGCACATAAGGTTTTGGCAATATCTTATGTAGTTCTTCTAGATTCGAGTGAATCACAACTCGATCCATGATCTTCGCTTTGACAAACTTTCGAAATACGTTTACGATTTGCTGCCCAAAGTTTGGGAAAATAACGTGGATAAAATGGACTTTAAATCCTAATCCTTCCTGGAAAATGTTTTTTATTTAATCTGTTGAATAAATATTATTATAAAAGAAAGAAAGAAAGAAAGAAGACATTTATTTACTACACAAAAGACACACAGAGACAAAGGGAGTAGGCATACATTACAATTTAACACATATTGTGTGTTATAAAGATCAGCTCTTGCGACTCCACTCTGGACGGCCGGTTATAAGCCAGAGGCGTAGGGTCTACCCTACCATCCACCCAGTCGGCACATTCCAACCACAAGCTGCCCTGCGTTGACTGATTGCACTAGAGAACCAGTTGGCGACGCGATGTTCACATCCCTACGCCAATTGAATTTATTATTATTTTAAGTTTTTAAGTTAAAATCTATATTTTGACACGTAAAAATGCCCTTGTGACCAATTTGCAGAATAAATTTAACATTTTTGATGTTTAATTTTAGAGGTTGTTGCCATGAATTTGTGTATCTCTCACCTGAAAAATTTGGTTAGACCTTTGAGCCACCAAAGCGTTTAACTTCAAAAGATGTCCTGAGATCAACAATCCAA
Organism: Epinotia brunnichana; assembly: GCA_963854355.1. NCBI lineage: Eukaryota > Metazoa > Arthropoda > Insecta > Lepidoptera > Tortricidae > Epinotia > Epinotia brunnichana. The sequence goes on from OY977954.1 coordinate 15,469,242, forward strand.
ATATCACCTCTGAAGCAGTCATACTTTACTCTTAAATCGCTGAGCTGAAAAATGGTATGAAATTATTCTTCATTTCTTAACACCCCAAAATATAACGCCAGCTAAGGGCTTGTCCATATTTTACGCCATCGTTTTTGACGTGATAACGTCTTATAAATCGATGAACGCCGGCTACACGCACGAAAAAGTGTGACTCTTTGTCCCGTTCCGAACGCCGGCTGCACGCAAAAAATATCAACGCACAGCCCTAACCGCTGGTTTTACAGATTCCAAATTTGGCACGTAGGTTATTTTATAAGGTCGGGGTGCAATAAGAAAGGATTTTTCAAAATTCACCCTCTGAGGGGGTATAATAGGGGTCCAAAGTTTGTATGATAACGTCTAACAAGTAAAATTATCGTCAGTAAACCGACTTTCCCTTATTATTATTATTTTGTTTGTGGGCCTTAATATGCCGCTTCGACCAGCAAGTGATCTATTGTGGCAGCCCTTGTTTTAGAGTTCACCGTTAAGTCCCGTTGCCTCCAGGAAATTCCAGATTCTTTGGGCGGTGATATGTTGTACTTCTTGTGGGTGCATTATGTGCCGCCCTAGGTAGGTACTTCTTATATATAGGGATAAGTTCGCCTTTGTACTTTGAAATATTGTGTGACATGTATATTTTTTACCTCATATTGTGTACAATATACAGAGCTTAGGTACATACATGCTTTATAGACAACCAATTTTGTTTGTCGCGCCCGCCGTGCCGTTTGGTTCTGCGAAAAATGGATGCATCCAAACCAAATGGATGGACGTTATATTGTTCCGACGCTGAGTTTTGACATTCATGACTGCTCCTTTCGGATGGCGTGTTGGCGCGTCTCGACGGCTTTGCATCCATTTGGATATCCAACGGGCAGCACCAACTATCTTTAAACGCTACAGTTTTGGCATTCATGGACTGATTATGGCGCGAAGCTACTCTAGTCAGCTTTTTAAATCGGTCGTTAATGTTCAGCTTAATAAATAAACGAAGGCATATTTCCCGATCTGATGAAAGAGAGTAAAGTTATACCCATATTTAAGGCCGGCAATACCAAGGATCCTGGAAACTTTAGACCTGTATCTGTTTTGCCTGTGCTGAGTAAAATTTTTGAGAAGGTTATAATGGAACAGCTACTTACCCATTTTAATAAAAATAGCTTGTTTCATTCGCAACAATTTGGATTTACCAAAGGCAGATCGACAATAGACGCGGGAATATGTTTAGTTAAGTATATTTTTGAAGCATGGGAAGAGAACAGGGACGCGATTGGCATCTTCTGTGATCTGTCGAAAGCGTTCGACTGCGTGGATCATCAGACTTTGATTGTTAAATTAAACCACTACGGTATTGAAGGAAAATCACTCGACTTATTACGGTCATACTTAACAGATAGGACTCAAACAGTAGTTTTAAATAGAACTAGTTCAGCAGGGTATCAAGTTAGAATAGAAGTTCCACAAGGATCGATTTTAGGACCTCTCTTATTTCTAATATATGTCAATGACCTTCCATTTATGGCGGAACAACTATCGAAAATAGTGTTATTTGCAGATGACACATCACTCATATTTAAAGTAAATAGAGATACCCAGGACACATACAGTATAAACAATGCACTTCAACAGATACAGGAATGGTTCACGGCTAACAATCTGGTACTAAACGCCATAAAAACCAAATGTATGCACTTTAAGCTACCTAACGTCAAAGGTAGCATACAAGGATTGAAAATAGATAACCAGGATTTAGGTTCCGTCAAAAATGCAGTTTTCTTGGGTATCACTGTAGATTCCAAACTGCAATGGAGTCCTCATATTGCAGCACTGTCTAAAAGGCTTAGTTCTGCAGTGTACGCTATTAAAAAAATAAGACAGCTAACTGACGTGGCTACAGCAAGACTCGTCTACTTTAGCTACTTCCATAGCATCATGTGCTACGCTATATTACTGTGGGGCAGAGCAGCTGACATTGAGTCCATATTTATCCTGCAAAAACGAGCAGTTCGTGCAATGTACGGACTAAAAAGCCGCGAATCACTCAGGGAACTATTTAAATCAATTAATATAATGACCTTGCCTTGCCAGTACATTTATGAAAACATATTGTATGTAAGAAAACACATTACACAATTTCGTAAAAATAGTGATGTTCATAAATACAATACAAGAAATAAAGATAAACTGATAGCAGTAAGAACTAGGTTAAGTAGGGTTCAGAAGTCTTTTGTGGGATTCTGTACACTCTGTTATAATAAGTTACCCAGTGCCATTACATGTATGCCAGATAATAAATTTAAGGCTGTTGTGAAACAAACATTGAGTAGTAGAGCGTAATATAGATTAGACGAGTATTTGTTAGACAAACAAATATGGTCAGATGTCATACCTCCAGTGGCTTCAGTCAAGTGATATGTTGCGATTGGTATGATGATCCCCTAGCACTTAAGTATACATAGTAAGCATTTTATTTTTATATAAATGAGTATTTGTTAATGGACTAATGTAACGACTCCACCTCTGGATGAATGCTATTTATAAGATTCTTGTAATTTTTGACATTCGAAAAGTATTCTGTATTGAATCTACTTTGAATAAAATGTTTTGAATTTGAATTTGAATTTTGAATTTGAATATGGCTCTATGTTCTTACTTACTTACTACTTACTACGCTGGCTCAGCGACCCGAAGTAGATCTTGGCCTCCGACACTAAGACACGCCACTGTGCTCTGTCCTGGGTAGCTTGCCGCAAATCATGATCGGCAGTTTGAAGCTGGCAAAGGTCTTTCTGGACTATCCAGCGATACCTTGGTCGGCCGACTGGACGTCGACCATTTGGGAGCCCCAGGTACACTCTTTTGGCGGTACGATCCTCTCCTATTCTCACGATGTGACCGAGCCAGCGCAGTCGAGCAGATTTGATGTTATTACTATGGACATTAAATATATAGTTTCACTTACCAAATAAAGATTCCTGAAGAGTTCTTCAGTCGAAAACGAGTTAGGGTCTGAGTCGAAAAGTTGAAGAAATGTCACTCTTCTTCCTTCATATAATCGTAATATTGCCGCATAACGACTAAAAAATATAAACAAAAACATACAGCTTATTTTACACACGAAATTATTATAAATTTTAAATTCATTGCTCCGAGCCGGTTTCTAAACAAAAATCTTTCTGCAGACACCGGACCAATCGCTCTTACTAACGGGTATATCAAGGCCGAGACTCGATTCAATGAATTTTAAAAATAATGAAGTGATTATAATATATGGAACGTTCATGTTTGGATAATTTTGTCAGAAAAATCTAGTCCGTGTCCTAATTTTCTTTGGTTTCTCAACTATAAACCAGAAAGCGTTTAAAAAAAATATGAAAACTAACAGCTTTAGATAAAACTAGAAAAGAGCAAGGACATCTTCAACCAACCTTTACAAATTGTACACTAGGCGATAATGAATTAATTAATATTGGCATTAAATTGTAGAAAAAAATATCCAAGTGCATGACGGACCGCGCGCAGTATAAGTTCCGTAACAAAATATCATAATTATCATCATAGGCAGGTTACGGCACTTACATCCTTTTAGGAAAGGCAGTTTTTCAGCTATAACTTAAAAACCTTTGGACGTACCTTGTTCAAAACATGTCCATAATTTTTTTATTTCACGTTTCCAAAGTTACATAATAAATTAGGACGCAATATTTGATTTTATACGTAAATAAATATAATTATGTTAACTTTCAGTTACAAATTTGGAGTAGCCCCACAGATGCTCTGAGATCTATGCTCTGAGAGTAGCCCCTTAAAAGGTAGTTTGTATTGTACTTTAGTAATTTGACTACACAGTTCCGTATGTCCCGGCTTACAAAAACACTTTACTTACCTTTTAGTTTGTGAGTGATACTACATTATTTCAGAGGCCGGGAAATTGCAATACGCGGATGAGTTGAATTTGTCGGATGAAGCGAAGCTGAATCTGACAATAAAGACGAATCCACGAATTGCCATTCCCGCCGAGGCAAATATAGTGCTTTTCTCCAAAAATGCGAGGAAATCAAATAATATTTTCAATAATCTTAAAACAGCGAGTACCTATGTCAAGATCCCACCCAACTTATTTTTTTTAAAGTACGTAGTGCCAGTTTCAATTTACATACTAAAAATAATTAAATGTTAGAATCGATCACAATTTTAAATGTTTACTTATTAAAGATTAGACGGGATTTAAATCTAAACGCATTTTAGTTCGTTATAAAATGTAGCCTATGTTCATCCGGACCATTAGGTATATACACATGTGCAGAATTTTTGAAATCAGTGGTTCTGTAGCTCCAGTAATGTTTTATCGATACGTATACGTTTTCGAACGCGTTTGCGTTTAGTTTCAATTTGTATGGCAACGCGAACAGCGCCTCTGGTAGTAACTATTAGGAACTACGCGTTGCCATACAAATAGAAACTAAACGCAAACGCGTACGAAAACGTATATGTACCGATAAAACTTACACTAGATGTAGGTACTGGAGATTACACCAACTCACAAATTTACAATGCTACAATTTCACAGACCTTTTTTCTTTATACATTTTGGTTGAAGAATACATATTTAAATACCTTGTTCTCTCACGTAAATACATAAAAATTAAAATAGTGTCTAAACTCACAAGCTTGTCCAAATGTCCTGGCTACTGGATAAGGCTTCTATTCTGCTCTGTATCACTTCGGGGGCGAGTCCTCTGTATTTATAATAATTATCAATTCTACGCTTCGCTTTCTCTCGGGAACCTTTAGTCATGAGGAGGAAGGTTTTTACAACGTCTGGATCTACAAATATAGAAAGAAAACCAAATAAGAGCAAATATTTATGAGCGTTCATTGATACCGTTTTATTTTAAAACCGCTAATCGAACTATGTTAAATTCAGCATCAAACACAGATTTTATTTTTAACAAAAATACTGGTAGTTACGAAATTTCTGTATCTCGCTAATAATGTCATATTTTTGAATTCCACCCGCTTTATTATATATTATTTATAACGTCATTACCTGAATATAATTTTGTCCTAAAACGCCACTTATCTGCCACCGGCATATCATGTGAGTCGTGGGAGGAACTTGCTACTCGGAGATCGGACTGGCGTACTGCTGTCAATACGGGTATCAATGACTTTGAACACTACCGTCTCTTAGATCTGGACGCCAAACGCCAGGTCCGTAAGACTCGGCCCAAGCCCTCCTACCACTACACCTATGACTCGAGTGGACAGCTTCACTGTGTCTCTTGCTGTCGTACGTTCAAAACCAAATTTGGTTTTGCAAGTCACACTCGAGCCCATGCACGTAAAGTTTCCCAATCTTAGATTTTGTCAGGATGTCGCCGTCGACGGATACGTCTGGGAGGACATTATAATTTCGGAATAGCGAAACGAGCCAGATATTTTTGAGTAGCTACCTGGTAGGGTCAAATACTTACCTATCCCAGCTTCCACCAAATGCGGTTGTTTCTGGAACCAATCCATGACGGCTTCAGAACCCTCTAGAGCTTTCATTACCGCTCTCTTTTCTTGTTCGGTATACGGGAATAATTAGTGATGCATCTGAAACGTTATTTATTCGGGCCCATAGTTAGTGATGTGCCGATTTCAGGGTCGATATTGCCGAAAGACCCAATGTGTATGGGGGAATATTAGGTAGGTAATATACAAATGATTTACTGTCATGTCCAAATGGAAATTTGACAACTCGAAATTATTGATCGAATCTGAATAATGACAATTTGAAAACCCTCGACATGGAAAATTGTCCAGCCTGAATAATGCTAAAATGTACCTAATAACGTCCTAAAAGTTAAATTGACATACTTGATATTGGTCGAAAGAAATACCTACGTCCACTACGTACACTCCAAAAATATGACCAATTGGAAATACGTCATATGAATACGAATTATGTACAAAATTGTCGATTTTCATAGTAAATTTTGATATTAAGTAATTTAAATAAGACAACACTCACTTGGCGCGCATTTGACCAAGAAATTATTTCATACTGGAGAAAATTCAATTTTGGCTAGATTCAATTGGAACAAGTAAAAAAATTACAGACACAATTAAATTTTAACCAAATTCACTTTTGGTGGACTTTTGGTCCAGTTTCAAAATGGTAATTACGTGTTGACGATTTTCCATTTTGTACCGAATGAGAGTAAATCATATAAAGTAGCCCATGATTTTAAATCAAACAAATCTGTCAGTCCGACTATCAGTCCAATCAGCAACTTTTCATAAAACCTCAAAAACACTCTGTTAGTAATGTTTGTAAGGAAATACGGACTACGGTGTACGTCACAGCCTTCAATGGTCAAATTGCACTCTTAACTGACGAACCCATTTTTTTTGTTCCTATAAGGTAAACGTCATAGAGTGCCCATGTCATATACTAGCGTCGAGCACTCGGACGTTTACCTTAAATACTTATATTAAAAAGAGCTAAAGTTTGTTAGTTAGTATGTAAGATTGTAGGGGGTTATGTGAGGAATTATTTATCCGATAAAAAATCATCTGTATGTACATAAAATAGAACTTCGGGATGAACGTAGGCTACCTTTAAACGACTTCTAAAAAGGAGGAGCTTCTCAATTCGTCGGAATATTTTTTTATGTATCCTCCTTGTTCCCCGATTACTCAAAGACGCGTAGACCGATTTGGAAAATTCTTTTCTTGTTTCAAAGGGTATCCATTACGTATGGCCATGGGGTCATCAGGTCAGGATCTGATGATGGGATCCTGGAGAAATCGAGGGAACTCTTCAAATTTTATAGAAAAACTTAAAGCAATTTGGGTACTGATTTGAAGTCGGTTAAAACTTTGTTTTTAAAGTACCTAAATTATTAGTCCCGTGGATCCATCCATATGCGCGGACAGCTAGAACGAGCGAGCGAAGCGAACGTAAGTAGTTCTCTTTCAGCTTGGGCAAAAATTATACCGAATGTCCGGCGTCGGTGAAATTTTATGGGCAAGTTCTATAAATTTCTATAAGAGTTGTTCTATAAGATTACATATAGAATTTGTGACAAATTATATGTATATGAATGAATTATATTTATCTTACATTTCACAGACCTCAGTACTGCTTTATTATTAGTAGTGTAAATAATATATTATAGATTATTGGGTATTCAGTACTTCCTACTCCTTCTCTATTAGCCACAGGAAATACTCGAAATACAGGAAATACTGTGTTTATATTTTCCTAAATTACCTTTTTATTAGTATACACGACGCTCGTACCAACCTTTGACTGAATTAAAAACGTGTAGGCAAAGTATATTTAAAAGTCATTAGAAGGTTGTTTTGGCTACTTGATTTTGTATTCATTTAAAATAAGCTTTTAAATGTTTCTATTAGAGCTACGCTATCTTGGCAACCTTGAAAGATGTTTCCAAACGTGTTAGTACTCTTAGTCTAAACTAGAAGAGGGATCTACTAAATGTACTGAATTGAAATCGGTTGGGGTGTAAGGTCTGTGAGATGCACCGTTGCATTTGTGGGGTGGTGGTTGAGGAAAACGGGCACCATGGTTTGAGCTGTCGGAGGTGTGCGGGGCGTTTTCCGAGGCACCACGCCATAAATGATTTGATTCGTCGGGCTTTGGTTTCGGCCAACGTGCCTTGTGTCCTGGAGCCTCCAGGGTTGTGCCGCACAGATGGGAAAAGACCAGATAGTCTAACGTTGGTTCCATGGCAGAAAGGGCGGTGCCTCTTGTGGGGCGCTACATGCGTAAGCACGTTTGCCCCGTCCCATTTGAGCCACACCATCAGATCCGCGGCGTCGGCCGCCGAGTCGGCGGCTCGGATGAAACATGCCAAGTACTCTGCCTTGGAGCCAATGTACGACTTTGTGGCAGTGGCGGTGGAGACTGCGGGACCGTGGGGTACGGAGGCCAAAGACTTCATGCGGAGTTTAGGTCGCCGGCTTAGGGATAGGGGCTGCGATCCTCGTTCCGGATCGTTCCTGGCTCAACAGATTTCGTTGGCCATCCAGCGTGGCAACGCTGCCAGTGTCATGGAAACTTTTGGGCCACCAACGATCCGGGGCGGTCCTTTAAATATTCTTTTTAACATTTATTATTAATATAACAATAAAATTTTACAAATAGGCATAAATAAAATAAAAAATTTAGACATAACCGACTACTAAAACATTGAAATCAGTTTTGTGTTTAAAAGTCAGTATTGATTAAATGCGCCAACATGTGGTGTTAAAAGGGTAGTTGTTTCATGTTTATATTGATAACGTAGTGTTGCTAAATGGCTGGAGTACACTATCAAATTATTGATATAAAGTAAGAATTACAAAATATCATTGAAATCCAAGAAAACATTTAAAGTTACCAATAGAATCTTTACACTTTTATAGAAACAAAATGTAATGACAACTATGGACCTAAACGCAGTATTTCGCGACCGAAACAGCTATTAGCTTGATTATACAAAATAGCAAACGGTGACGTCATACTTCTGTGTCAATGAGTATAAAGCGAGTCCGTCTTTGACTCAAATTTTTGGGTATTTATGCAATTTAATTGTAGTTGCTCCCATACAAACATTTGTTCCTCTCCAAAAACTGGTTCGAATGACAACAAGCCTATAATGTGGTGTTGTGTGATAAGATAACTTATAAGTATTAAGTAAGGTGATCCACAAGTCGATCACGTAACGCATTGTATGTACGCGCGTCAGGTAGATCTAAATGTCACTTTTTATATGGAAAAATGACAATAAAATTGTCCTAACGCGCGTTCGAAACGTAACGTGACTACCCCTCCGAGCTCCCGAGTATGCGCTGCGTTGAGATTGAGGGATAGCTATCAACACACTGAATCCTCAAATCAATAAAGGGACGGCAATGCGCTGGTATTGGTAATTCTTCAGGAGTCGTAAGCGTTCATAGACTGAAGGCCAAAACGCACAGACAGCGGTGGCGGTGCGGTGCGGTGTGGCGCGGAGGCGGTACCGGTTGTAATGTTCGAGCTAATATAAAAAGGTCCGCACAGAATACCGCGCCGCGCCGCGTCCCGCTGCGGTATTCTGTGCGGACCCTTTCGCATTAGTTCGAACATGACAACCGGTACCGCCTCCGCCCCACGCCGCTTTCAGTGCGTTTCAGCCTTAAGTACCGTGTCTGCTGACCATCAATCAAGGTAAATATAACGACTTCGACTATATGAACAGGATTAAAATGACAGAATCGTAAGTTACGCCCGTTAAGGCGACGTAGGCTCGTAGTCTTCTCTCCCTCTCACTGAGCATAAGCGTCAGCGAGATGGAAGTGCATGTTCGGAAGCGCGGATATCATGTTTTGTAATTTTACATTTTTGTTCGTTTTAATAAATAAAAAAGTAATAGCAAAGTTCCCATCAAACATGACATTGCCGATTTTTAGAACCAATTTCAATATGTTTAGCTGATGTGCATAATTTGTTACGATTTTTTTAAGTGTATGTTAGAATTATGTTCGTGATTTTTTTCTATCGAGCGAATGTCAAAAACTCGGGATTCGAATAGCTGTTGTCCCTCGAGAAAGGCCTCATGATTGCTAATTAAATTTAGGGCAGCCGTTTTATAATCCAAACAAGAGCTATGACTTTTCAAAAATCAGTTTTCTGAGCTCACGTTGGCTTAAAGTATGTTTGTATGGGAAGTTCTACAGTTTTTTACTCTGTATGGGGAGTTCTACAGTTTTCTACTCTGTATGGGAAGTTCTACAGTTTTTTACTCTGTATGGGGAGTTCTACAGTTTTCTACTCTGTATGGGAAGTTCTACAGTTTTCTACTCTGTATGGGAAGTTCTACAGTTTTCTACTCTGTATGGGGAGTTCTACAGTTTTCTACTCTGTATGGGAAGTTCTACAGTTTTGTACTCTGTATGGGGAGTTCTACAGTTTTCTACTCTGTATGGGAAGTTCTAAGGTTTTCTACTCTGTATGGGAAGTTCTACAGTTTTCTACTCTGTATGGGGAGTTCTACAGTTTTCTACTCTGTATGGGAAGTTCTACAGTTTTCTACTCTGTATGGGAAGTTCTACAGTTTTCTACTCTGTATGGGAAGTTCTACAGTTTTCTACTCTGTATGGGAAGTTTTACAGTTTTCTACTCTGTATGGGAAGTTCTACAGTTTTCTACTCTGTATGGGAGGTTCTACAGTTTTCTACTCTGTATGGGAAGTTCTACAGTTTTCTACTCTGTATGGGAAGTTCTACAGTTTTCTACTCTGTATGGGAAGTTCTACAGTTTTCTACTCTGTATGGGGAGTTCTACAGTTTTCTACTCTGTATGGGAAGTTCTACAGTTTTCTACTCTGTATGGGAAGTTCTACAGTTTTCTACTCTGTATGGGAAGTTCTACAGTTTTCTACCCTGTGAGGTGACAGTTGCCGTTGCAGTCTGCCGTGTCGGCGCGGCGTATAGCGTATATATAACGAAGCGACATGGTACCTACCTTATTTTCTTATCTTATCTAAATACTAAGTAACTATGATATAGATTAGGAAAGGCTCAAGTATGTCCAGCAGTGGACGACTACAGGCTGAGGCTGAATTAGGTAAGCAAATGGTTAACAATTTTTATATTTTATAAGATACAAGTAGGTATGAACGTGAATCTAATACATGTAGGTACTTGCTCATAGAATTATACAATTTGATGTTTGATTATGAATGAGTTTATATTTATGAACAAAAAAGGTTATTGTACAAAATATATAATGCTCTCAAGTAGATATCTACACTCAGGGGTAATAATATACGTAGGTACCTAAATAAGGCAATAAATATCTACAGGACTCTATTTATTTATTTATCGTATGGCGGTTACACACTGGTACATAAATGTATTCGTATCGATGTCGCTGATAGAGTTCCAGTGTGCGCTGCGAGGTTCAGAAGGAACAGTGCAGCTGCCGAGTTTGTTGTTCTTTTAGCACCACCCGGAGGTCACGTGTAGGGTTTCTAGGGTTATTCCTACGGACGTAGAACAACAACGACCTCGGACTCTATTGTCTATGTCATATAGGCGTGTACAGGTATTAATAGGCCAGTCCGTAGAGGTTCAAAGCACCCCGGGGTACGTTGCAAGTGGTGGAGTAGAAGATTTTTTTTTAAATATTGTTGACATCGATACAACCGATCAAATATCAAAAATGGTTATACGAGATATCTTGGGACAACTTTTGGCAGCCACAAATCTTCGAAATTTTGAGACTTTTTTTGGTTTCTCACTCGTAGCTTCTATACGGTGCATCCTAGCGAAAAGTTACACACTAGGAAATTAAAGACCATGAAATTATGAGTCTAATGAGTACCAATACATATTAATTCAGTTCAGCGACATAGTAGAAAACCATGGTCGAAAACGAGGTTTTCCTCAAGTTTGTAAGTTATTTCAAGATAGTCGTTTTTAAGCTTCTGCGTTTCAATTTTGAATTTAACTATAGGTGTACTTAACTATAGGTATAGTGAGAAACCAAAAAAAGTCCCAGATTTGTGGCTACCAAAAGTTGTCCCAAGATATCTCGTGTAACCATTTTTTGATATTTGCTCGGTTGTATCGATGTTAACAATATTAAAAAAAAGAATCTTCTACACCACCTTTTGCAACAAAGACATACTCTACGGACTGGCCTATAATGTCCTTATTTATGTACGTATAATTAATACCCCTGACTGTATAAAGTAAAATCAGTGCGTTTTAGGGATATTTAAGAAAATACACAATCCTTCCAAATTTTATTAAAAACGAAAACAATACATAATTATTCTCTATTTTTCCCGCAGGATTTTTCGACAGGAACTAAAAAAAGTATTAGTAAGTCAACGTAGTCAAGCGAAATCAATCGGCATCTGACCACCTTTATCTTACCTTACTGGATTAATGAGTCCTATATAATAATAAAAATAAACCTTGACCATTTTAGACGTAACCCAATCATTGTAATTAAGGTAATTGCGTAACGTTTTTAACAAACGTAAAGACAAATTAGCTGTTATTGTTCCTTAAAAAAATAACTCATGTCATTAAGGCCTATCGAATTACGCAATCTCTATAAGTATTTATATTCGAGAAAACGTTATCTTAGTCGACGCACAAAGTCTTGAAAGATCCAGGCATTCCAGAATATTCTTCATTGAAGGAGCTGCACAGCCGTTGAGATTCGATTGTCACAGCCTGATCCAGATGCTTTATACGAGCTATGTGCGATTCGGAACACAGTTCCTTATAGAGTTCATCTGTAAGAAAAAATTATCATAAATCATCTAAATCAACTAATGATTAGTATACTCGTAGATATGGATGTTACCTAATAGGAATGTACATTTTTTTTTCAATAAGTATTTATTACAAGAAGACCATTACACTTTAAAAGCATTCCTAGAAGGTGAAAAAATCTATAAATTTTTTTTTAGTCGACTGTACAAAAAATACTTTTCAGGTATTTAATTGTCGGAACTTAATATTAATGATATCCTATACTACTAAACGAGCAATATTAAGCTGGGAATAACATAGCACGGGTATCTTCTATCAGGGACTTGGGTGTTATTTTGGACTCGCAATTAAATTTTAATATACACATTGATCATTTATGTAAGCGAGCTTATAAACATTTAGGGATGCTCCTTCGGATCGGACAGCCTTTCAGGCGCCCAAATACTTATAAACTATTATTTTATTCTTTTGTTAGGAGTATCCTGGAGTTTGGCTGTGTTGTTTGGACACCTCAATACCAAATCCATATTGACCGTTTGGAGAGGATTCAAAATATTTTCCTTAACTGTGTTATAGAACAGGTAATTATTTCGAGCGTTCCGCGTCAGCGGCGAAGCATTTTTGTATTCCTTCCCTTCATAACCGGAGACAGTTTTTAGACGTGATGTTCTTGTTTAAAATTATTAAAGGTGTGATACACTGTCCTAACCTCTTGGAATTGGTTACTTTTAGTTGCCCGCATCGTCCCTTACGTTCTAGGCCATTATTTCATATCAGCTTTGCCCGAAAAAAATACTCTCGGGATACTTTTTTCAGACGAGTCCCTAGTTTTTATAACCAGTATCTGAGCGATATTGATCCTTTCCACAAATCATTGTTAAGTGTTAAATTGTTAGTAAAATGTAGGTAAGTTATCTTTAGGTCATCCATGAGAACAATATTTACTTACCTAAGATAAATTTTACTATTCACATCACCTGAAAGTCTAAATCCAAAATTTCTTCATTAATCTCATATACCTACTTATTACCTACCTTTAACTTGTGCATGTATACTGCGTCGACGACCGGTATTGTATTAAAGAATTTATTAAATTCAAATTTTTAAAATCTTTTCAGCTTTTTTCTTTATGATTACCTATTTTGTTATGTTAACATAGTTTTTATGTATTAATGAACCTCCAGGTCTTTTGATTTATGTCTACTGGTACTCTTTGTGTGCCCTTTATATTTTTGTGTATGTGACTGTTTGTGTTCTAAATAAATAAAAAAAAAAAAATTGTATGTATATACTTGCAATCACGTTCTCGGAAACGGCTCTAAGGATTTTGTTTAAAATTGGAATTTAGGGGTTTACGGGAGCGAGAAATCGATCTTGTTTTAGGTCTCATGTATGGGAACTGCCCAGGGACTGTAAGAATAACATCCCAAATATTAAATGAAAAATGTTCCAAACCATTGTAATATAATAAAGCAGGATCAAAGTAAAAACTCAAATGTCCACCCATGACTAGACCAGTTTCGAAAAAACGCATAGTGAGATACCAATGCGTAGATATTTTAAAATCAAGATCAAAAAATAGGAATATCCCTACGACATCCCGGGGAAGTGTCATATTTTGAATGTGGAATCGCAGCGTCACGTGTTTTATTCAAATAGTTGAGCGTGTATTAGCTACCTTTACGACACTGACAGTTAAAACTACAACCTTTTATAGGATATAGGTTGTATACGCGGGCTGGGTTTCCGCAACTCGACGTCATAAATGCGCCTATTTTGCGTAGGGGTTTTGGCACTACTGTTATTCGTGCCAACCCAGTTCCACCAGGAAGCCTAGCAGACCCTTTATGTTGCCGACGGCCTCCGGTAGTGACCCTGGTGTTCCGAGGTGCTTTGCCCTCTATTCTGCCACTCCAGGACATGTCAGGATGACGTGGGCAGCTGTCTCGTCCTCTTTCACAACAAGGAAACTACGAGTGCCATGAAATCATATTTAATAGATATCCATTGTAAAACATGCAATTACCTGTTTCATTGACCATTCATACATAACTAACTAGCGTGGGAAAGTTGTAACACGAGGCAGGTTCTTATAGACTTCTTACCAAGAAACACTGAAAAAGCCCAAGGTTACCAAAAACACATGGAAACTCAAACAACTTTTTGCAGACTAGTAAAAGCTAAAAAGTCGTTCTTGGGAAATCCCTAAATTGCTTCTGGCAACTGTGGTTGCAAAGCAAAGTATGGGCTTCTTTGATAAAAATAAATTCAAAGCAATTAAGGCTACCTTTTTTAAATCCGAAAGCAAGTGAGTGGCTACTCAGCTATACTCAGCTATGCCCCGTGACCACGAAAATAACGCATGTCTATGTTGATCCGAAGAAACTTTGAAAACCGTTTCGTACGCGGCATCACCTTATCAACGAACGTTCACTGCTAGACAAAAGGCTTCGTTGTGATTTCCTAATACTAACGGGCTTCAACCCCTACGTCAAAGGGTCCCAACGATTTTTATCAGATTACATTTGATGCAAGGCTCTGACGGTCCCACTCAAGAACCTTTCTGCTAGCTGAAGTTCTACAAACAGTGTGTCCCGTCCATAACTATACATAACATATACATATACATCTAAGCTTAAATTAATAAAAAAAAATTTATGTCAACATTATAATAAAATACAATAAAATAATAACAATAAACTTAAGACTACCTTAAGCCTAGTCAAACAGTCCCCCTCGATTCGTCCCTGGCGCAAAGGTTAAATTCATCAATAAAATATTAGAGAGTATACCAACCACTTAAGTCCTTAATTGTCTTCTTATATTCGCCGCCTATTTCTACTGGTAACACTGATTTGTCTAATAGCTCGCCAACCGAGTCATAGGAACTATGCACGTGCAACCTCTTCTTCAACTTATCGCTTATGCACGCTTTCACAATCGTTAGCATTCCATCGACGACTTTAGAGGTAATGATAAAGTGAATGGCTTTGATCCGGCCGCCAAAAGATTGCTGAAAACAAAACCAAAATTATAATATGGAGTCCCTATTGCCACTTTACTTAGCCAAACATAATTATGAAGTGCGTGATGTCGTGATTTGTGATGTAGCTGTCAAACATCGTTGTGTTGATGGAGGACCTTCTACACCTCTGATTTCTTCCTTTAAGTTTCGTACTAAAGGCCTTTCGTACAAAACTTGCTCGTTTGGCGGGGCAAATCTGTGTGCTACTAGTATTTTGTAATTTACCGAGAGCTTAATTGTGACTTGTCAGTATTATATTTGCGTAGTAAAACTAAACTGCACGGAAGCGCGGTACGCATGCAGTGCCTACTGTATGCATGGCAGGTAGTACCGTCCCACTACTGCACATCATCATTGAAATGTAGGTGCACAGTAAATAATCTGACATCAACCAGTTTGCTGATACCATACCACACCTAGGTATTTACACCACAGGCACTTTAGAAATGTAATAATTACTCTGTTTACTTACCCACGGAGCACAAACTTGGCCTCAGACAAAAGTCCAGAAATCTGCCCTCAAGATTTGCAAAGAGCCATGGAACGAAGTGTTTAAGGGCGTGAAATTAAGGGATCTCATTAAAAATACAATACTGCGTTTCTTAACTCAGACTTACGTCACTCACACAGCCGCCAAACTTAGATGGACTGGGCGAGGCACATCTGCCGAACCGAATACGACATCGCGGTAGACCTCGTAGGAGATGCCGAGACGAGCGTGACGTCTTTGAACAATACTAATGGAATGCTGCCCAGGACAAGGATATGTGAAAAAGATGGAGGCCTTTGCCCAGCAGTGGGACACCTTAGGTTATCTTTATAAAATAAATAACTTTGGTTACTTACCAACATCATCACAAGGCCTCTCTGTGAGTCAACAAGACTAAGCGAGCTCATCATACCCAAGGTGAATAAGCGTAAATCGAAGATAACTTCGATTCCCATGCAGTAATCGTTGTAAAGTCCATATTGGTATATCTGGAAACATTTCAGTAATATTAGATTATTCTTAATTTCTTTTAAATATTGTTTGATCTTTTTTTAATTAGTTACGTATCACTAACATAGATCATTCAGGCTCTTTGTTTAACAAACTATGGAACATTAAGATATTCTGAAAAAAAAATACAAGAAATTATAACGTTTTCAAAAAACTGTACATGAACGTCTTTTTCAAAATGCATTTTTTTGTTCATTTTAATATTATCTACCAAATATACATCACACCAAAAAATGTGATCTGGAATGGAATATTTGGGACAGTTTTTTCCTTATAATTTTTATGATTATGAGAAACAAAAAGGAAAGGACTGAATAACAGATTAGCCAATTGATAAAAATATATGATGCAAACTTGGAACTCACTAAAGAGACGTATCTGAAGTGTTTCATTATATCGTAGCTTTCGTCTTCCTTTATAACTGATGCATACAAAACCCTATAGTGGTCTTTCGTTGGTTTTGGGAACAGGCATAAATTACTGTAAACAAAAAAAAATATAGATACCGCGTTTATTGCTTTAAGTGTCAGAACATCCCTCACCACTTTTTTTCAAATACGTACGCTTGCTCGCGGAAATGTTGGAATTCATTTTTAACATCAATGTTGCCCAGGAAGTCAGGCATAAGTTGCCGCAAGGTGCAGGTCTTGTCCAGCCGTTTCTTCGCTCGTTCTATGGATCCCTTGTCCATAATAACCAGCCGTTCTAAATACCCTCGATCTAAAAACAGAGGGTGGAAAGGCAATAGTTATTTGTTATACAAGGGGGGAAAGTTGTATTTTACCTGCGAGTGTTCATTTGAAACACGAGCTAGCGAAAGGATTCTATGATTGACCACGAGCGAAGCGAGTGGTTCAAAAATATAATCCTGAGCGTAGCGAGTGTTTCAACACACGAGACGTAAAATAACTTTTCACCCGTGTATAACACAAATCTTTTCACCTCACTACAGCGAGGAAAATAAAAAAGGGTAAAAAAAAAGTTAAAAAAAAGAATTAAAAAAAGTAAAATAAAGTTTAAAAAAAAGTAACAAAAAATAAAAAAAAGTAAAAAAAAAGTTAAACAAAAATATGTCATAAAATATACCTACAAAAAACAAAAATAAACATTTAACGTTCTACGTCATAGTACTTTTAACGTTCTACGTCTACTTTCTTCACATGTGGATAAAAAGCGATTTTCTCAATAGTTAACAAACATACAAAAAGGCCTTTCCGAGCTAGTGAGGTGAAAAATATTTTTTGCTACATGAATTTATACAGTCATCAACTAGTCTTTGGGATTATTCTAATGAGCCCAAACACGAGTTTGTCTTTTGTAGTTTAGTACTTAGTTGCCGTAGCCACCTTTTGGATACCGGTGAGTAGGTGAAAAATGGGTTGCAATTTTTGAAGGACACCTTTTATTACAAGCAGAGGTAACAATATTTCAAAGAACCTTTGTCATGTTCTGATGGCTTACTAAGCACTACTTTGGCAGAATAACAAATAAATAGTTGATACACGCAAATTCACTGAAATGTTGATTTACCTACAATCTTAATTCGTTTTTTTACGAAACCCTTGAATCTCCAACAGAAACTAACCAAAATCCTTAACGGCGAAATGATTTTGCTTTCTAATCCAATCTTCCAGCGTATCTAAGGCTTGACTAATTTGTTTCGCATCTTCATAACCGTTCAAGGCCCTGACTTCTTGCAATTGGTTTGGATTAAAGTCATAAATTAAATTAGTCGTGATTTTTTCCATGCTTCAAGACTGCTTTAACTTGGATAGTGAGGTGGAGTGAGGGAAAAGCCTTTTGCGTGTAGATTTATACCTATAAATAGTTCACATTATTACTGAAGAAATTGTGTTGACACAGGTGATTAGATTTATAATAAGTCAACTAGCCTCTGCCTGCGACTTTGTGTGCGTATTTTCTTACGACTGGAAAGTTGAATCAAAATCCGATGATGGAATAAAGTCCCTAGTTAACTGTCATTTTCGCCACAAAAATTAGTAAAGTATGTCTGATTTAATATGGTAGTATTGATATTTGTCTTACACGAAAGAAATACGGAAAAAATGGCACACAGGATCATGTCTTGGAGCCACGATTTTACAGTTCTGGCAAATCGTCTTCGAATATTTCATATTTCAAATTTCAGACATAGGGTAGAGGAACCAAAAGATGAACGTTTAAGCGACTATCCCAACTTAACAATTTTTTTTCGAGGAGTGGTGATTTAGTTTGTTTACATTTAATTTTTTTTATACGATTTCATATATAGTCGAAATTAGATATGACTATTTTAAACCATCCTATTACAATACAGTATTTTATTAAAAATGGTTTATGCTGAAGTATGTCGTTTTGCCCAGAAGATGAACACTGTGCCCAATAGTTGAACATTTTGACACCAATAGCTGAACGAAGAAAAAACACCTCTGACTTTTGGTCTAGTTATTATATAATAATTGTTATAGCAATTTATACTAGTTAACAATCACAATATTGATACTAAACACAGAATAAAACAGTTCAAATGTACCCTTTTCGTATGGTTACATTTATAAGAGATTATTTTTTACATATTAATCATTAAAACATTTTTTTATTAATTTATCATTAGATTAAAATAGATAAATTGTTGGGTTTTATATGTATAAGTCAGATTTCATATTTATTACGAATCTTTGTTATTAAGATGTTCATTGTACTAACCCTTGCCTAAAACTTGAACGAATAAATTTTGTTCGTTCATGTATTGGGCACGATGGCAAAGGAATAAACGGACTAAATTTAACAGAGCGTTCACTTATTGGAATCGAAGCCAAAAGTTGAACGAACTAATTTTATTCGTTCATCTTCTGGGCAGCGGTTCTTTGTTGAACAGTTGTGCTTTTCATAGTAAAACAAAGCCCAAAATAACCGTGTTGCGAATGGATACTCACGTTCAACTTTTGGTTCAAAAATCAACAATTAAAAAACGATTAATTTGAGCCATAAAAGTTTTATAAACCTTTTCAGTAAGAATTTATATAAGCATTTGAAAAAACTATACCTTGCCCAGTAGATGAACGCCGTTCATCTATTGGCTCAGGTACAAAAAGTTGGAACCGTTAGTTGAACGCTAAATATCTCTTAAATTAACAATAAATACGCAATTTGTGATAGATAATCCATTAAAGGCATTAATCAAGAACCTATTACGCATAACAATCCATGTAGACGTTTGAATCAATTTTATACATAATTTAGAGTTTAAATTTAAGAGCGCTTTCCTTAAGTAAATCTCCATACAAACGGTGATTTTGGCGCGAGACCTCGACGCGACAACCGCTCACAGCCGTGTGTGTGTGGGAACTGTATGGGAGTTTAAATGCCAGCCTCGGCAAAGGGATGATGCGTTAGGAAAAAAATATCCCGAAGGCGTAAAATGTATCGCGATTTTTAATTTCAATTTTACGACAAAACGTTCAACTATTGGGTGGTGTTCATCTTTTGGTTCCTCTACCCTACGCAACGACAAACTAAATCGTTAATAGCTTTTGCCTGCGATTTCGTTCGCGTATACTCATAGCATCAATATATTCCGTAACAAAATGGGCAAAACTATCTTACACGTCCTAACGTGAACTAGAATGATGGACTGAACTGACGCCAGAATGAGCATATAACCGATTTCTAAATGTCACTTTTTGCATCGGAAAAGTTCCTGTTCTCTGTTGTACTCTGTCTGTACAAAATCTAATAGCAAATAATATATTATTAGACTTCCCACAGACGTAGCATTAAATATCGCACTCCTATTAAAACTTCCATTCCGCTTTTCACCCCTTTAAGGGAGGATTTCCGGGATAAGAACTATCCTTTGTTCCCAGGATCTTAAGCTATCACGTAATTTATAATGCTGAGCATATAATATCCATACTTTCAAGATTAACATAGACAGACAGAGTTCGTTTCACGTTTGTAACTTTATTATTACCTATCCAATTATAGATCAATTACGCTCCATTCAAACTGACTTTTTTCTTTAAAAATATAGCTCTTTGTTTGAGGCTTACTGCAACTGCTTGTTTAATCCTTGTACACTAGGGTGGAGCGAAATTTGAAATTTTTCGAATTTTGTTACGAAGCTGTAATGAAAAGTTGCGTGATTTTATGTACGTTTAAGAAAAAATCTTGGCATATACTTTTAGCCCTCTACCCGGCGGTTAAATGTTAAAAAATTCGTATATTTTCGAAAAAAACATGTTTTATATAAATTTTAACTATAAAATAGTTAAAATTTATTGTTTAATAACACCTTTTGGTACCTTTTCGCTTTCGTACACGTGTGGTTTGTGGACCAGATACACGCCAAAATTGTACAGGGCTCTTCGGGTTCAATACAAAAATGCTTTCAGGGTGCTGTTGGGGCTAAGGAAGAACTGTAGTGCGTCAGGAATGTTTGCGGAGGCTCGAACGGATTGTGTTTACACAATAATTCGTAAACGAGTTACCTCCCTAAATTCCCTGATGCACAGAGTGTGGAAATGGGACAACTTTATTCTGATTTTTTGGGTAAAATGCACTCGGGTAATTATTTTATATTCATAGAATGTTTTATCATTAAAAGTGTCTAGTACCTACCTAACTAAATTATTTTGAACTGTTCATCTGCCTACTAACAAAGATATGGATTTTAATTTGAAATATAATTAATTCAATCATCCATTACCTCCACTACTACAAAGCGTTTGCAGCTAATATTAACAAAACAACCCTTTTTATTTTCAAACCCTCTGGCTAAGTAAGCAAGAGAAGGAGCTGGTATCTAACTTTCAAACAATAGTGCATGTTGTAGGGAGACAATACTTCACTTTCGGATACCGGCGCCATATTTAAAAATGTTGTTGGGCATGTTCCCTGGATTCTTAAACTGCCGGGAAACAATCTCTAAGGAGTCGATCTCCCCTGTAATGACGTCATCAAAAACGCCGCGGCCGCGCTTGGAAAAGTGTGAATTTCACCCAAACTATGCAATGCACATACACATGTGGGGTATTAAATGAAAGCTGAATAAATTGCAAATAGTTCATTGCCAAGTTATAATTCAGTATATCCACTAGTTTAAGCTCTATTAGCAAAAGTATAAAAAAATCAAGAGAAAATCGAAGGACTTTCAGACTTTGCGGCAAAACTAGAAAAGATACACGAATGTAATGTATGACACAAATGATATCTAGTATTTCAGCTTTACATATTAGGTTTTTATTTTTTGAAAATGAGAAAAATTAGGTAAAATTGTGATCTAAAAAGCAACAACCCAAAGCGAGTTTTCCCTACACGATTAATTTTATCGAAATTACTATTTTACAGAAACCAGCACGAACTTTTAGTTCGTTGTTAGACATGTTATGTGCACCGCAAAACTGCAAGGAGACAGTTTCTAAAGAGTCTAGTTCATTAGTAATTGCTAATGACATAATCTTCATTGCCGCGAGGGTTTTTGAAATGGGGTATTTTTAACTAAACCATGTAATATATATAAACGTGTGGTATATATTATGTAAAAGCTAAAAAAATATGCTACAATTCTTGCACCATTGTGATTCCATATTTTAGTATCGTAGGTTTAGTATCGTTTTCATGACGCATTGGTTTTAGGACTGTTATGTTGTGTTAACATGTTTGTAATAATAAATAATAATAAATATCCTTAAATTAAAGAGGTATTTGCAAAATACTAGACAAGAAAAGTGAAAAGCCCCGCGCTCCCGCTTTTTCAAAAGTTTAAATTAAACCCAAACTATGTACTTTCTAAATGCTGATATTATATGAAAGCGAATATTATTATGCTATAACTCGTTTAAACATTGTAATTCAATATATTGATACGTTTCATTCAGAGCAATTTCAATTCCCGAAAATCTAATGTTGGCACAGGCTTTTCACTTTTCTTCCCTATAATTTTGCAAATGAGCGTTTTTCAAAAAAAAGTGTACAATACTATTTTTTTTCAGAATTCGTTTTTTTTGGTTTTTCTTAATCAGAATCATTGATACTATCGATCCTCATACAAGAAAAAAAGTGTCCTAAATATTCCATTCCAGATCGTCACATTTTTGTATGCAGTCTTTTTAGGGTTCCGTAGCCAAATGGCAAAAAACGGAACCCTTATAGATTCGTCATGTCCGTCCGTCTGTCTGTCTGTCTGTCCGTCCGTATGTCACAGCCACTTTTAAACTTGGTAAGTAGATGTATAATGTGAACCGCATTAAGATTTTCACACAAAAATCGAAAAAAAAACATTAAGTTTTAGGGGTCCCCATACTCAGAACTGAAACTCAAAAAAAAATTTTTCATCAAACCCATACGTTGGTCTTCAAAAATGATATTGAGGTTTTTAACATCATTTTTTTCTAAACTGAATAGTTTGCGCGAGAGACACTTCCAAAGTGGTAAAATGTGTGTCCACCCCCCTGTAACTTCTAAAATACGAAAATGATAAAACTAAAAAAAATATATGATGTACATTACCATGTAAACTTCCACCGAAAATTGGTTTGAACGAGATCTAACAAGTAGTTTTTTTTTAATACGTCATAAATCGTAAACCGCAATTTATTTCACGGAACCCTTCATGTGCGAGTCCGACTCGCACTTGGCCGCTTTTTTATTTATATGGTCGTGACGCACTGGAAGAAAAAACTTACATAGTAAAATCTGGGACAATTTTTTTCTTGTATAAAGATCGATAGTATCAACGATTCTGAGTAAGATAAACCAAAAAAAAGGAAATCTGAAAAAAAAAGCTTTGTACACTTTTTTTGAAAAACGCCCAAATACCTCTTAAATTTATGGATAGGTATATGGAATCACAATGGTGGCAAGAATTATAGCATATTTGTTTAGCTTTTACATGATATAACACACGTTTATGTATATTATATGGTTTAGGTAAAATTTCTACTTTTCAAAAAGCCTCCATGGCAATGCAGATTGTGTCATTACTGATGAACTAGACACTTTAGAGACTGTCTTTCTGCAGTTTTGCGGTGCACATAACATGTCTAACGACAAACTAAAAGTCCGTGCCGGTTTCTAGAAAATTTTAATTTCGATAAAATTAACCTTGTAGGGAAAACTCGCTTTGGGTTGTTGGTCTTTTTGAGCACAATTTTCCCCAATTTTGCTCTTTTTCAAAAAAATAAACATTACATTCGTGTATCTTACATTTATACTAAGCAGAAACGTCCGCTAACGAAATTCTGAGTTTCGATCAAAGAGGAAAATTTAAAAATTATTCGCCACGAGCAGGATCTTTTCGTGTATCTTTTCTAGTTTTGCCGCAAAGTCTGAAAGTCCTTAGTTTTTTTTTAATTTTTTATACTTTTGCTAATAGAACTTACACTAGTGGATATATTGAAATATAATGTAGAAATAAACTATTGTCTATTAATAAGCTTTAATTTGGTACCCCATATGTGTATGTATATGTACGTTGCATAGTTTAGGTGAAATTTACACTTTTCCAAGTGCGGCCGCGGCGTTTTTGATGACGTCATTACAGGGGAGATCGACTCCTTAGAGGTTGTCTCCCAGTAGTTTTAGAATCTAGGGAACATGTGAAAGTGAAGTGTTTGTTCGACGGAATCCCCTAACAACACGCACTCAACTGCAAGCTTTGGTTTCAATAGTGGGACCTATGGGCCTACCTCACATTATTTCGATGGGCAGCGGGGGATCGTTATGCATCAGTGCGGTCAAGATCAACATAATAATATGCTCCCTTTTACACACACGGAACAGGGTGATTATGATGCTATTGCACACGGGTGGTCGGGCGAAGTATCGGCAAAAATCGGTTCACCAGGCGAGTCATCGGCACTGTTCGAGTCGCAGCACGTGGAGGCCGCAACTGCGGTTTCGAACAAGGACACATCAGAGCTATAACCACGAACTTCGAATCTCGAACTTCGTATATCTCCGTCTCTGTCGCACTTATGGTTTATGGTACTCGAGCGACAGAGACGGAGATATACGAAGTTCGAGATTCGAAGTTCGTGGTACCGCCGCTAGACTACAAACTGCACCATAAAGTGTCGTCGTGCAATTGTTCGGAAACGCGCGGCACGTGGAGGCAAGCACTGCGGTTTCGAAATGTGTCATCACACTATCAACATAACAGTCATCTTCTGACACGCAAATCAATTTACTGAATGTAGTGTCCTTGTTTTGTATGTCCCTTGTATTTTCTATTAAATATGTAGCAATGAATTGTACCTTTATTCTGTATTAAATGTATTCTGTATAGTCTGAAATAAAATATATTATTTTTCAAACCACATGCCATCATGTAAACCCTACCGAAAGCAAGACATTAAATCCCTTGGTATTAGCCGGGTTATCTTATCTTATCTTATCTTATCTAGGTGAGGGCCCTTTCGGATGCACTTCGACCCAGTGGGATCTTTTGTGCATTTGCCCTCTCCTTTATACCTGCTCCCAGGCTTGCTCCATCATTTCCAGAAAGCGGATGATGCAGTTCGCCGGGAGCACCTTGAATTCCTTTGGTTGCGGGTAACCGTTACCAAAGTAGTTCATTCTTTGTCTGCTAAGGGTATGACATTCACACAATAAGTGTTCCATAGTCTCATCCTCCTCGCCACACATTCTACAGTCTAAACTATCAGATAGTCCCATCTTGGCCAAGAGATCCTTGACCCCGAAGTGACCAGTGAACACCCCAGATATAATTCTGAGTTGCTTCCTACTGGATTTCCAGAGTTTTCTGGTCCAGCCCGAGTCCACTCCTTCTATGAAGAGCTTAGAGTGCCTTAAGCCAGCCTCATTCCTCCACTCGTGTTGGTGTTTGGTTTTGGCGTAGGCTTTAAAGGCCGATATTATGGTCCCCTGCGAGAGTCCCACAAATGGTTCTGGACCTACAAAGTGATTTGTAGAGCCCCCTCTTGCAAGCTCATCTGCTCTTTCGTTGCCGATGAAGCCCTTGTGCCCAGTGGGTCGATCACGTAACTTTTCTTACGCGCGTCTGTAAGGTCTAAATGTCAATTTTATATGAAGAAATGACAGTTAGATTGTGATTTTACTGTCAGACGCGCGTACAATGCGTTACGTGATTGACCTACTGGTATCCAAACTAGTTGCACCTTATTGTGCCTTCCAAGTATGTTTAGTGCTTGGACGCCATTATAAATTAGTCTAGAGTCCACTTTCGGCGCCGTAAGCGCTTTAAGGGCCGCTTGACTGTCACTGAGTATATAGATAGTCCGCCCTTTGGTTCGCCTGTCTATATTCTCCTGTACACAAGCAATTATGGCGTATGTCTCCGCTTGGAAGACAGTTGCCAAACTACCCATGCTTACACTACTACTATAGTCATTTGCATAAATGCCTGCTCCCGTACCGGATCCCATTTTTGATCCGTCCGTGTACCATATACTGTCTTCGATACCAGACTTTGGTGGTTCTAGACCTTCGGCCCACTCAGCCCTGGTTGGAACTTTTGTTGTGTAGTTCCTGTGGAATACATACTTGGGTAGCATTTTGTCGCTTCCCATGTTTGTTATTCTGTCTAAGAAACCATCAGTCTCCATGTTTGTGTGCTTAGTCTTCGGCTTGCTATCGCTCCACAGTCCAAGAGTTCTTAATCTGTAGAGCGATTTGCGCGCCTCTGACTTAATCACCATGTGAAGTGGCGGTAGGTCCAGTAGGACTTCTAGCGCCGCTGTAGGCGTGGTACGAAACGCCCCTGTTATAGCCATGCATGCCGTTCTCTGCACCTTTCTCAGGGCCTCTCTGCATGTGCTCATTAAAGTCCTTGGCCACCATACCAGGCTACCGTACAGTATTATGGGTCTCACCATCATGGTGTAGATCCACTTCAGTACCTTGGGGTTCAGTCCCCATGTTTTGCCATACGCTGATCTACACATTCCAAATACCCTCAGGGCCTTTGTAATGGTGAGATCTGTATGCTTCTTCCAGTTCAGTTCCTTATCCAGTGTGACACCTAGATATTTCACGTCATTGGACAGTTCTAGTACCCTTCCGTACAGCTTTAACTGGTGTATTCCGCGAAGGGTCCTTTTCCTAGTAAAGGGTATTACTACAGTTTTGCCTGGATTAATGGATAATTGGTGACAGTCGCACCATCTCTCCACTTCCCTCAGTGCCTTGTTCATGATTTCTGATACCGTATTTGGGAATTTCCCATTAACCAGTATCACTTAATCATCAGCATATCCTACCGTGTGGATGGGACCTTTATTGAGTTCTATCAAGAGTGAGTTCACCACCATACTCCATAGAGTTGGTGAAAGTACCCCACCTTGTGGACATCCCTTTGTGGCCGTGGCCATTATCTCATCCCCTAAAAGAGATGACTTTATCAGTCTGCCATTTAGCATGTTGCCTATCCATTTACATATGGTCGGCTCTATACCATGTTTTGCAGCTGCTTCGCTAATAGCATTATACGTGGTACGATCAAACGCTCCCTCCACGTCTAAGAAAGCCGCCAGGCATAGTTCTTTATTCTCTATAGCCTGTTCAGCCTTGGTTGTTACCAGATGAAGTGCCGTTTCCGTTGACTTCCCTGGCTGATATGCACATTGTAGTTCGTGCACTTTAGCCGGGTTATAATGTTGTACTGAATTTCATTATAACCCGCTGGTTAATAATATGATTTCACTTTTCATAATTCTTATTACAATATGCATAAAGTTTAATTTTGCTAAACACAATTTGTCCTAGGCCATGGCCTACTTGATTTGACAAAATAAATGAAGTTTGCCTCCGTGTGAACCCCGGTCCGGAGGAGCGCGGTGCTCGAAATTCGAATTTCGAATCTAGGACCACGGCTTGTGCTTTCGAATTTGGAACGCCGCGCGCCTTCATTTGTTCACGCGTGACGAACAAATCGAGTTCTTGTAGGTGCCTATAGAAGATTTAATTTCAAAAATAATATTGAAAATGTCGAGTGATGAAAGTGTTTTGACTCCTGAGTTTATCAAATTAGATGCCATAGGCATTGTCAACAATCTGCTGCCAGAGAAGTCAAAGGAAAAATACCTAAAAGCCTACAACGATTTTGACAAATGGAAAGCTACTATGTGTCTAATGTTACTATGTACTTTTAATTTGCTAAATAAACATTATTTATCTACTGAGCCTGTTTTTTTGTCTCGCATAAGGTGTGAAAAGTAGAGTATACACCTCGGGGATAAGACTGTTTTAGTCTTGGGCGGTTGAACCCCTCACTGCACTCAGGACTCAGTCTTAATTCCCTCGCTTCGCTCAGGAATTAACTTATAACTCCCTCGCTACGCTCAGGAGTTAAATTATGAGTCCTTCGTTACGTTCGGGATTCAATTCGCTCCCGTGACATAAAACAGTGCTTTATCCCCTTGGTGTATAATCTACTATTTACTATCACCTATGCAGGATCGGGAGCGCAATAAGGCAGATGCACCCAAACTGGATTCAGCGGAGATGCGAGAGGAGAACGTAATTCGTTGTAATATTTTCAACTCCACGCAAAAATCTATTGCAGATGTTGTTCGCGAAAAGGGGATTTGGAAGGACGTACGAAAAAAGGAAAAGTTAAATAGTGACAAGAGATATAGGTTAAAAAATTGTTAATAGTGGGACATTATCAATTTCAATTTCAAACTCAAGATTAGCTGAGAGGCTCTGATGGAGCAGGTTCAGCTTGCCAGGAACAGTCGGAATCTTTCAGCCGTCTTCGAAGTGAAGCCGTTGCCCGGGGTGGACCACAAGGAGGTAGATTCTGACCAATTACCACCCCAAGCAACCAACACAAGTGGGGCAGCTGACTGTGACTGTGGTGCGCCAACACAAACCGTCCTACACATTGTTGAGGAATGCCCCAGAAGACTATTCACGGGAGGTATTGAAGACCTATTGGCGCTGACCCCTGCAGCAAGGGACTGGCTTAACTTAGATATTAAATTGTAATCTTTTAAACTTGTTCGCATTGTAAGTGTTAATTTCAACTGTAAAAAAAGCCATACGATATAGGTAAATAAAATAGTGGGACTTTTAAAACTGCGGATACACAGAGGGACTACCGCGAAAGGCATTCGAAGTTTTCCCTCTCTGTCATACCTGTGAGTTCGTACGTAAGTGCGACAGAGAGGGAAAACTTCGAAAGCCGTTCGCGGCAGGCCCTCAGAATTCTTTTTACATTACGGACGGTGATGAGAATGTGTGCCAGGTAGATATTGTAAAGCATGTGTGTGGCAAAACAAGTGTAAATATCAGGCGTCGTAAGATTAATATGCAACAATAATCATTTACTTTGAAAACAAAGTTTAAACCGACTTCAATTCAGTACTTCGCCAAGCCACACTTGAGAATTTTCTTTCCAATTTAGCACATGAACTGCTCTCCGAGAACAGAAAAAACCCAAGTCGCTATCTGTGGGCTTATAATATTTGAGGAGTTCCGTCGATTCCGTCGAAAGGATCTCAGAGTATGAGTTCCATAAGTCATCTGTGGTCTTCAGTATCAGTTCCACTTCACCAAAATTGTGATTTCCGAGGGTAAATACACGAGTTATAATAGAAAATACCGAAATCACTACACGCGTGCCTATATAATTTGAGTGTTGCCCTCAATGTTCCTGGTATCCTATCATCAGATTCTGAATTGGTGACAATGGGACCACCTCGGAAGTATACTAAGTATTACGAATAAAATAAAAAAAAATTGGAAATCAGTCCACAATTGAAGAAGAAATCGGCGAACATACATTATAAAAAAGTACATCCAGTGGAACATTATAACCTCCTCCTTTAATGAAATGGGTTAAAAGGGATATGTGGCGTACAAGTTTTTCATGCCTAAACACAAACTATCTGTGTTTATGGATGAAGGTGTCAATGTTCGACTATTTGTTGATATTAACAACAAAGACCAAAGAACAAAGTGCATTTGTAAATACTGTCTTAGATAGAAATAGTATGTTATTGTGGGAGTACTTAACTGAATCTTTTTAAAGTAAATTATGATGGCGGTCCCAAAAACAAATACTTTATCTAATACTTTGTCCTACTGTAAAAGCATAAAACGATCTCAGGATTGTGTAAGGTCACTATGCGAGGAAATTTGGCAATGTTGTATTGATCAAAATGATTATATCAATGTCCAAAATTATTAATATTTTACTATTATTCTCTTCATTTATTTTCATTCTTGGATTAGGTTTTTTACAATATGAATATAAAAGTACAATAAATATACAAAACATACAAAATAAAAACACATTATAAAAAACCTAACCTAGGGTGCCACCGGCAGCGAGGCAGGGCCTAAGCTACCGGTGGTCAGGGCGACAGAGACAGGAACCTCCGGACTATCCGCGCAGTATCCAGGAGTACTATTATTATTATTTAAAATTGCAACACATTAAATGGTTCCTTGGGCATACCCCTACTTACTTAATTTATTTTAATTGTCAAATCGTATTTCGCATTAAAGTTCTTACTTTAATGCGAAATACGATTTAGTTAGGTATATTAAAACCACTAACTTTCAAGTTAGTAAGTACTAATTGTTGACGCCTGATCAAAACTTGCAGCCACGTCGGATATAGCAAGTAGATAGCAAGTAGTTTTTGTAATCTTTTCGTAATTTTGTTGCTTGTAAAAGCTATCTACGAGTATATCCGACGTGGCTGCAAGTTTTGATCAGGCGTCAACAAATAGTACTTACTAACTTGAAAGTTAGTGGTTTTTATGTACCTAACACGAAATAAAAACAAGAATTTACGGAAACCAACATTCTGGTTAGGTGCCTGCAGGCCATAGTCGACCAGGACTATTCTTATTTCAATGTTGTGTACTACTTTGGCTAGCCAAATAATTGCCTGTATCAATACACTACTAACAACTCGATCCAGGAGGAACTGCGCATAAAAGACAAACTTTCGTCAATATGGAACTTGCATCTTTTTATTTTATTACGAAGATCAAAAGTATGTATAATCCAGCATTAAAACAACTGTAGCACTAAAACTGTCTTATGATTGATTAATTTTTCTAATGTTATATGCATTTGAAATCTGCACGCGCCGGCACTCCCCGAAAACGCTCTATATTAAACGGGCTTATGCTATGACGTGTCGTCACAACATAATATTCTCGGTAAGTCATTAATTTGCAATTATCTCCACAACAATTGCGTTTACGTCTATACTTGTCCTACAAAATATCATTTCTAATTCAATATTCTGTGTAACTGTTATGTAATTTTATCGAAAAAATATTTTTTTTTCTTAATTTTAACGTGAGATAAAACTAATACAATCGTTTTTTTTTTCAAATCAATTGAGTGCAATTTATTCGAAATTGAAGTTCCATGCAACTTCCCCATTGTTCAACTACGAATATTTAAATTCTTCGGCCACATCTCAAGGAAAGGCGAATTGATATAGATGCTCGTCTTCCAGGGATATGTAAAGGGGATAAAACACGGGGCCAATCGCCAACACGCTGGACGGACAAAGTAAAAAGACCACGGAGACCAGCATATAGTCCAGTGGTCCTGCAATGCCACAAACCGTCTGAAGGGGCGCGAAGCTAAAGAGTCCGCAGTAAGCTCGGCCGAATTTCACCTTCCCATACAAACGGAGTTTCGTTCTCATTAAAATACGTGTTGGATTGTAAATTTGTAACGAAACTTTACACGTACAATGACATGAGGTACGAGTATATCTAGGTCTGTTATTAGTGTATATGGCTCCAGCACGGCTATCATAAGACGGCCCGCGAGCTCTCTCGATTTTTCTCGCACTATACGTCTCTTTCTAAGTTTTCTAATAAGAGAGAGACGGATAGCGCGAGAAAAATCGAGAGAGCTCGCGGGCCGTCTTGTGATAGCCGTGCAAGTTTCTAAAACAAACGAAATACAGCAAAAAAAAGTTTCCGTAAAACTACACAACTACTAATATAATAGTCCACTACCCCAACTATGGTCAAAAAGTATAAACTCATTCGTTTACTATCAATGTCGATATAGTATTAGTAATTTAATACGTTTTTTTTTTAAATTTTGTGTTAATATTGCTTAATTTCAACCATGAAATTAGTCCCTCACGAGGACCTGAGAAAGTAATATGAGAATTAATTTGGACCATATTTGGGTGACCTGGAATATAAATAAATAATAAATAAATAAGAATTACAGACCTGGATGGTATTTAACTTATTCTAAGTACAAAGTTTCAGAGCAAACTACTTAGCTAGTCGTTTTATCCTCGTCCTGCGCAATGTTCTCAATAAAGGACACTTTTGATTTAGCGGATCCTGCCCAACATTTTTTTAAATAAACATGAAAATTCTGCCCACTGTGATCAATAAATCACACATTCAAATTTGCTGCCTAACGTTCGAACTTTTCGCACTTTGCTGTTTGTACTGCTCGTTTGTGATTGGTTGGAGTCTTGGCCAATATTTAAATATAAGGGCTCGAGCTGAACTTGCTCGGACTCGCCGATCTGTGTCACGTCAAATGTCGAAGATGGCGCAACATAGCTGGAGAGGTGAGTTCAATTCCTACTATTTTTGGTAATCATGCATATGTTTTATATTTATTGGATTGTAAAGTGATGCGTGATAGTTCTAATTTGTAACTAATAGTTTATTTATGAAGCTAAGCTAAATTTCGTTTTTTCAAGGCTACTTATCGAAAAGTGTTCTTTATTAATCACATTGGGCAGAATTGCCTCAAGTAATGTTCTGTTGTTTTTAACCGACGAAGAAAATAAAGTTATATTTTAAAGTGAGAATATGTTAATTTATCAGTTTATACGTATGTTTCTGTGCACGCCGGCACCCCAAATAGCTTGGCAGAATTGAATGTATGAGGTGTCGTAAAATTAGCTTTTGTCTCGGGTTTTAAATAATATATGCTAACTGGGTTTGTTTAAGCATTAGTTGATCGTGAGATACAAGACGTCTTAGCAGATTCTGATATATTAAGGATTTCATCCCATCAGATGAGGATAACAAAGATCCGAAATACATACCTCCGCTTCGTCTTGATGAGAGTTCGAGTGACACCAGCGGAAATTGGAGATAGATTAAGTATATTTTATGTTTAATTACGGTTTTCTGAGAGAAAAAGAGTTTTTGTTAATGTTATTGTTGATTTCAAATATTTTTATAATATAGAACATGCCATAAATTATGCTTGTTTAATTTATTTGCCTATGGCTGATTATTTAACAATAAGTTATTATCAAGAAGACTGTGCCCAATGTTCTCAATAAATGCCAAATAAATGTTAGGCCACTTAGGCAGTTCTGCCCAATGTGCTTAAAAAAGAACACGAGATATCGACTCACAAACAAGCTCATCCTTTTCTAAACATAGCCCTTATACCTTAAAAAAATATATTAAAAATCCTACTTCTCTTTGACATGTTTATTTTCACAAAAATAGTCTTGAGCAGGACCCACTAAAATGAAAGTGTACTTAATTGAGAACATAGGGCAGAATCTTCATGATTATTTAAAAATGCTTGGGCAGGACGAGGTTAAAATGAGAGCGTAACTACCTACCACAAATAGGCTGGCACGGCTATCACAAGCAATCCCGCAAGGAGTTTCGCGGCGAGATAGACCATCCATCTTTTTCCAATTAGAGCGCTTAGAAAGAGACGGATAGTCTATGTGGCAGTATTAACAGCTGGGTTGAGTAAAATTGTAGATAAAAAAAAATATTTAGACTATTGACCACGAAGCGCCTGTCATATAAGACGGCAAAGTCAATTACACGAATCATTGCTCAAGCTAGAGAATAGTAAATTAAGCTGTGCCATAAGCTAGCCTGTCCCTCTTGCGACTTTGGCTAAACACGGCTCTCACACACCTTCGAGATGCAAATTCACCCGAACGCCGAACAATAAAGAGGAATGCCAAATCTGCGATTTTCCTATACAAACGCTCTCGACTGTTTCCTCCCTGGTTTTGGACCTAGAGCAATGATTTTTTCAAATAAGCTCAATATCTTCAATATCTATGCCGCTATGTTTCGTTTTTTTGGATTTTTTTATTTTAATAGCAAACACGGCTTAATTGAAATGGCTGCTAAAAAGGCGCAGTATACAAATAAAACAACAAATATCCAAAAAATCAAAACATAGCTGCATAGCGGCGTAGATTATTTCTTCCTCTTGCAGTTTCCAAAATTTAATGATGATTGGTTGCGTTTTGGAGGAGGAAACAGTCAAGAGCGAAATTTTGATTTTTGAGTTTTTTGCGTGGGAATTTTAGTTCGAGCTGCAGTTGTCCTTATCGCATAGACAGCTCCTGCCGCCCACAACAGCGCGACAGAAACATTGCGTCAAAAATTTGAGATTTCAAAAGTTGCTTAGCTAGGCATTGCTCTTAAGTACAACAACAACAACTTACAAATAAAAATAAAAAAAATATAAAAAAAAAAAAAAGTAGTGACACAATCGTCGTTCGCACCATATCGTCCCGATGATGGGTCGACTTAAGGCCTCCACACACCGGTCGCGTGCGCGGGCCCGCGCACGCGACCGGTGTGTGGAGGCCTTTAGGGGCAGCTCCAACAGCATTTTGGGGGTGATTGCGGGCCGATGTTCTCTCCTCATTGGATAGGGATGACAAAGAGCTTTCTATCATATAGGAAATAAGTTAGATTCATTTAGTATTATTATTTACTAACACTAGTCGTAAGGGTTCATTAACAAAATATGGATTACCTATATCTGAAATAAAGATTTAAATTAAATTGAATTAAATAGACAAAGGATGGAATAGAGGGACTCACTCACACATACACACATGTGTGACAAAGATGTAAGCATTGACAATACCACAAGTAGGAACGAGATACAATGTCACGTCTCCTGTCCCTCAGTGCGTATAGGCTTTTTGTGTTTCCTGTCAAAATATTGTACTAAAACTGACGTCACGGATATAATACGACCAAAGCATCTAAATGAGATGTCGAGGATGTATTAGTCGTCTGATTATTCTCAATTTAGTCAGGTTAATTTACCTCTATCCCTTTTGGGCATTCGCTAGGACTCTATATTCAAATTCAAATTCAAGACATTTATTTCGACCAACTGGGATCATAGATAAAGTTAGTTAGTTAGTTACAGTTTCTTAGCCTAAAGTTAGTAAGTACTATAACCTAATACATATAAAATAAGGACAGTACTTAGTAGGGCTTGACTGTCAGTACGTGGATCATATGGCAGTGATTCACATACTCACGGTCAAACCTCTCCGCAAATGCCCTCAGGATGGGGTGCAAGGGGTGGGTATGTATGCACTCAGGTGTGCAGCGCTGAGGTGCAAGGCACACACTCACCCAAGTCCTTCTTACACGTCCACGTCGCCACTGACTCTGCCGCCGCAGGTCAGTGGCGAGTCTGCTTCTTAATGGAGTGGACCGTGCACCCTGGAAATGCTGGTGATCACAACGGGCGCTGCACTCTCACTATCTACCCCGGATCGCTAGTAGCCAAGTAAGAAGGGCTGTACCCGGCTGGAGTTCCCACCAGTCGAGTAATCCTTTACCTTTATCCCGTGTTCCCAAACTCTCCTTCCCTATCCTCTCACACTCCAAACAACCCCGTCACACTTCCCCAAATCCCCTCCAAACTCCCCTCCTTGGAATATTTCCACGGTTCCGCCGAGGGTGTAGGAGACCTCGGTGGACTACCTCCACCTACCTGCGCTAGTCCTACGCAGTGAACGCCGAACGCCAGGATGACGGAAGCCTGGGGGGTTGAGCCGACCAGGAGTCGGGAATTAGTTACTCCTGGGACGCAACACGCCCTCTTTGGACCTGATTTCAGGCAAAACGGTAGCCTTGTGACTAGCCACCACAAGGTAATGGACACGTGTCCCGTACGGTCGAGGTGGTACGGTCCGCAGGCGAGGTATGGGGGGAGTGTTCTCTGGCAGAACACTGGGGCTCGGCCATGCTGACTGAGCAAGGGCTGGTGGAACAACTGGGTCAGATAAGATCGTCTGGCCCAGCCACCCGTCTGCAGCACCCGATGTCGCGCATGAGCAACAACTCTCCATACCTATACCTCTTGGGTATTCCTGGTGTCCTGAGGGACATCCCCAAAGGTGCGGGCTCCACGGTGGGTGGGAAGCTCGAGAGGTGAAAATTACACAATATAACTATGGATACTAAAAGATCTAACCCTACACAGGAGGTAGACGGCGCAGCACCCGCTGTACCCGATACCAACAACACACAAGGTGCAGGCGCTGGTAAACCAGTACCTCCCTCCACATCACGTGCCTACAGAGAAGCGGAAGCAACCCAGGTAGACACTGCACAACCTGGCGTCGGCGCTGTGCCTACAGTACCGAAGCACAGGGCAGGCAAGGGTGCATGGGGCAAAAAGGCCGCCGGGAAACCGGCGACCAAGAAGCCCAATAAGCACCCGAAGCACAACAAGGGCCCGGTACAGGCGACAGGCCGTACCCCGCCCGCTACACAGGGCTCCACTGTGGAGGCAGTTCCGGAGGCGGAGAAATCCACCAACATGGAGCTTGACGCCACAGAGGAGACCGAAAGCGACCCAGCCATACTACGGTTGAATGCTGGGTGGTCCTTGCCGGTAAAGTACGGGAAGGCGAAGCGCGCTAAGCGGGCAAAGCCTCAACCGCCTCAACCCTCTGGTACGGCAGGGTACCATAAGAAAAACAAAAAACAGAGACGCAAGTCAAGAGAGCGAAGGCTTGGCGTCCAAACCAATACAGCCCCGGCACCCTCACAAGAGGAGGCCCCCCAAAAGGGATCGGCGCAGGCAGCCGCTGGACCCCCAGTAGCAGGCCGTACCGTCCCCAAAGGGAACAGGGCACATGACAAACAAAAGGCATCCAAAGGGGGGAGTAGCCAGGAGGCCCGACCCTCCACCAAAAGGGCCCGGCTCGACGAGACATCTTCTCCGAGAGGCGAGCAAAAAAGGCAAAGGACCGGGTCTCATGGCGAAACGCCCCGGATTGACTATGCGGAGGCTGTGAAGGCGGACCTACTAGTGGCCATCACCACTGCCACAGCGGAACACCTGAGCCCGCAGCAATCCGAGGAGATACAGCACCAGATGCAGTGTCTCCTAATAAAGGAAGCAATGCTACCTGGCAACAGCCAGTCCGAGGGTCCACAGTTTCGGGGAAAACCAGTGTTTACCAACGGTTCTCTGAGGCTGTGGTGTGAGGACAAGACCACTCTCGAGTGGCTGAAGCGCAGTGTGACCGCTATCACACTTTCGGACGGACAGAAGCTTGCGGTGAAGCGCCCGAGCGAGCTGCCGAAGCGCGTGCGCGTCGGCATCTTGCTTCCGGGGATCCACAAGAGTCCGAACGTGGTAGCACGCACGCTGCGCTACCAAAACAGATGGGCAGACATCGACAGATGGCTGGTCATCAGTTTTGAGGAACAGGCAACGGACACGTTCAACACGCTCAGCGTTCCAGAGACGGTGGTGGGGCCCCTGATGGACCACGGACGCCGACTCAGCTTTATGCTGGGTTCGGTGTACGTCAAGTTCGAGGGACTCCGTGGCAAGTTTAGGGAAGACCCCCCAGCCAAATCCACTGACTCGACGGACGCCACCAAGCAGGACAACCTCCCTACGGTGACAGCCACGGTGACGAAAGTTGCTGAGGTAGTCGCGGAACCAGTTTCCCAAGTCCCAGCGCAGACCGACCCCACTTCCGAGCCGGACGAAGAAGAACTTCTTCGCGACCACTCGGAAGATGAGGAGGGATGCGCAGAGGAACTACGGAAGCTGGCCATCCGTAGGGAGGAGGGCAAGGAGGAGAGGGAGATGACGACGGAGGAGACCGATGAAGATGGTGCCGTCCCCTTCCTCTCCGTCTTGTAAAATCCTCCAAGCCAACCTCCATCACAGCGAAACCGCAACGGCTCAGTTACGAAAGTGGATGGAGGTCAACACTACAGCCATAGTACTGATCCAGGAGCCGTGGGTCAGGAAGGGTACCGTCTGTGGTCTCCGCAGCACAGAAGGTAAGCTGACAGTACAAGCGGGACCGGAAAACCCCGGGGCCTGCATCTATACATCAAAAAACATACAAGCGCACCCTCTAACAAGTTTCTGTTCCAGAGACATGTGCGCCATAATGGTGCGAGGACTGCAGGGCTCCACACTACAGGAGGTGGTAATGGCTTCTGTCTACATGCCGGAAGCCGATGATCCACCGCCACACGACATGACGAGGCTAGTCAACTACTGCGAAGTGGCGGGACTCGAGCTCATCACGGGCACCGACTCGAACGCACACCACGTCCTCTGGGGCATGACTACAGGGAACGACAGAGGTAAGAAACGTGTCGAATACCTATTCACTACAAACCTAAACATAATCAATACAGGTTCATCTCCAACGTTTGTGAACAGACGAAGCAAAACAATCATTGATTTGACACTAGCAACCGAAGAAGCATCGAAGCACATCTTGAACTGGCATGTATCGAGTGAACTCTCATGCTCAGACCATAGATGGATTCGTTTCGACATTCAGGTAAATACACTTGCGGCAACATCCAGGAGGAACCCCAGGAAAACGAACCGGGCCCAGTACGCACAGCGAATAGGGCAGGCACTCATACGTACGGAGGTTCCTCCTTAACTAACAGGCACCGCAGAAATAGACAAACAGGTAGGTGTCCTTACAGATACCATCATAGACTGTTACCACCAGACATGTCCTCTAACAACCCCGCCGACAGGCAATGGTAACAAATCCAACTGGTGGGGACCTGAGCTGGAGAGACTCAGGAAGAAAATGAGGAACTAAACAGGGCAATGAACACCGGTGCAGACCAGGACTGGGATGATTATAAAATCACCAAGTCTAGGTACAAAAAACGGCTCAGATACAGGAGCACAAGCTCATGGCGTAACTTCTGTACCAACATTGAGTCCACTACACAGGCCAACAGGGTAAGGAAGGTTCTCTCCAACAACACAGCCTTAACTCTAGGATCCCTGCGTAAACCTGACGACACCCTCACCAACTCACCGGAGGAAACAGAGTGCGTCCTGGTTCAGACGCACTTTCCGGACTGCGAGATAGCGAGTCCAACGGTACGGTTGGATGAGGAAACCGCCCCGACAGAGGAAGGGTGGCGACTGGCCAGCGAGGTAA
Source organism: Epinotia brunnichana (assembly GCA_963854355.1). NCBI lineage: Eukaryota > Metazoa > Arthropoda > Insecta > Lepidoptera > Tortricidae > Epinotia > Epinotia brunnichana. The sequence goes on from OY977954.1 coordinate 15,507,744, forward strand.
TAACCCCTCAAAGTACTCAATGGGCCATTGACAGCTTTGACTCCTACAAATCCCCAGGACCAGATGGAATTTTCCCCGCCCTACTGAAATGGGGCGGGAGGGCGCTAACACACAGGCTCACCATCATCCTGAGTGCCTGCTTGGCACACACGTTTGTGCCCAGGCAGTGGAGAGAAGTCAAGGTTATCTTCATACCAAAACCAGGTAAAGGAGATTACACGGACCCCAAATCCTTTAGACCAATAAGCCTAACCTTCTTCTTGCTGAAGACGTTGGAAAGGCTGTGTGACAGACATCTGAGAGAGAGGGCGCTAGTGCGGATGCCCCTGCATCAGAATCAACATGCCTACAGTTCAGGTAAATCAACAGAATCCGCGCTTCACGCAGTGGTTACCAAGGCCGAAGTCGTGATCAAAAACAAGACTATGTGTTTAGGCACCTTCATTGACATCGAGGGAGCCTTCGACAAGACTAAATTCACCAGCATAACCGCAGCACTGGGAAGGCATGGAGTGAATGCGGTTATGATTAAATGGATACACAACATGTTAAGTCAAAGGGTCATTAGGCTCGGGGAAGACAAAACAATTAAAACAAGCACAAGTAGCGAAGGGATGCCCCCAGGGAGGCGTCCTCTCACCACCACTCTGGAACATGGTGGTTAACGACCTAATCACCAAGTTAAACAACAGTCATCACTACACCATCGGGTATGCTGACGACATAACGATACTCACCAGCGGCATACATGCAGGTACAGTGTGCGATGTCACCCGCTCCGCACTCGCCATAGTGGAACGCTGGTGCAATGACAATGAACTAACAGTCAACCCAAGGAAGACCGAGCTGGTAATGTTCACCAACAAACGGAATCTGGGGACCTACCGCCTGCCCAGACTGTTCAATACAGAACTCCAATTGTCAACAGAGGTAAAGTACTTAGGTGTAATACTCGATGCCAAACTTAATTGGAGCAGTCATCTAGACAATAAAATCCAAAAAGCTACAGTCGTCTTCTGGCAGTGCCGTAGAATGATAGGTAGAACCTGGGGACTAAACCCCAAGATCACTCTATGGCTGTACCAGGCAGTAATCCGACCAATAGTAAGCTACGGTGCCATAGTGTGGTGGCCTCGTACCACGCTAACCACGATCGAAGCTAAACTACAACGCCTCCAGAGACTGGCCTGCATGGCGGCTAGTGGCTGCATGAGGACTACACCGACTGCAGCCCTGGAAGCCATCATGCACATTCCGCCGCTTCACATTTTCATCAGGCAAGAGGCTCTGGCAGCAGCCATAAGGCTCAAAAGACAACATCTCTGGAGACCGCCCAGGGTTCCACACACCGAAATACTCTACGAGGCTGTAGGTAGGGAACCCCTTATAGAGGCAACTTCAGACATCATTCCCAGACAGTTCGTCTTTGACAAAAAGTACAAAGTTGAACTATACGAAACCCCCCAGGAAGGACTTAACCCCAGAGAGCTTAATCTTCACGGACGGGTCCAAGACAAGGTCAGGCACCGGATCAGGAGTATTCTCGGAGGACCTAAACATACGCATTTCGACACCATTAGGGACCCACAACACCGTCTTCCAGGCAGAGTGTATGGGCATAATAATGGCTGCTCACGCAATCGCCTCCAGGGAGGTAAGGGGATATCCCATCCGCATACTTTCCGATAGTCGATCCGTACTGCAAGCCCTGCAAGGTCACGCAACAACTTCTGGGCTGATACACGAGTGCCACAAAATCCTATCAGAGGTATGTAATAACAGCGACATAACCCTGCAATGGATCAAAGGGCACAGTAATTCACGCGGTAACGATGCAGCGGATGCACTGGCTAGAGAGGGTTCAGAGTCAAGAGCTGTAGGACCGGAACCCACAATTCCTCTACCCTCTGCATGGCTGCGGAGCACACTGCGACTAAACACCAAGGTAGAACACCAAAAACATTGGAACACCCTAGGAACCTGCAGGCAAACCAGGGAGGCCCTCCCGACAATCAACCCCGGATTGTCAAGGAAGCTAAAGCAGCTAAAGAGGCCGGCACTCCGTCTTCTGACAGGAGCTATAACTGGTCATGCACTACTAAACAAACACCTTTTTACTTTAGGTGTTACAGACAGTCCTCTCTGCAGAGCCTGCATGGAAGAGGACGAGACAGCCGCCCACGTCATCCTGACATGTCCTGGAGTGGCGGACTACAGGGCAAAGTACCTCGGAACACCGGGGTCACTACCGGAGGCCGTTGGCAACGTAAAGGGTCTGCTAGGCTTCCTGGTGGAACTGGGTTGGCATGAATAACAGTAGTGCCAAAACCCCTACGCAAAATAGGCGCATTTATGACGTCGAGTTGCGGAAACCCAGCCCGCGTACAACCTATAACCTATAACCTATGCCCTCAGGATACCACTAGAGCTAGCCCGCACCCTGCGCACCAGTCTATAGTCTACGGTTCACACATTTAAGCCTGCACCACACTGGCGCGGCCTGCGGTGGCGGACCATAGTTTTGAAAGCTAATGAAAAGTTTTCTATTGACCGCCGCGGCCAGGCCACGCCAGTCTGTGAGAGGCCTTAAGCCTACATCACACTGGCGCGGCCTTCGGTGGCGGAGCATAGTAAATTTGACAAATAGCTGCCAAATTTATTATGGTCCGCCACCGCAGGCCGCGCCATTCTGATGCAGGCTTAATACACAGTCGCGCAGCTGACTTTTGTCTGTCACTGTTAAATGTCTCACAAAACGCGACAACCTTCATTAGACGTATAGACGACAGAGATATGCAGAAAACGCAATGATTTGAGTTTTCTAGCTGTCAAACGTGGGTTTTATTCAATAGAGATATCTTCTGTAGGTGTCGTTTACAAAAACAACTTAACTGACATATTTTACGAAATCGAGTTATTGCCATGATTATGTCCGTCTGTGAAGACGCTACAATTGTGCAATAGGTATTTCTACATTGTTTAATTAGGAACCCGTTTGCCCAAAATTACCCGTCTATCTTTAAAATAGAATTAATCAGCTCTACGGAACTTATAGTACCCACAATAATAATTACATTATCTTATACATTAATAAAACCTATTAAAACTGTTTTCGTAAATTCATTAATTATTTTTACTATAGGAATGTAAATGATTTTTGCACAAAACTAACATAACTGCCAATAATTTTACAAAAACAACATAAGTGACGAAGTTATTTTACATATTTTTGAAGAGATAACCGATTATTAATGGGATTCAAGATGCAAGTGTAACTCTATGGCCATACGCCTGCATAGTAAATGGAAGCTATTGTTTAAAGAAATAATATTTTAGGACAAATGACGTGTTTTTCTATAAAATCAACAGCAATGTTGTTTTGTAAACATCCCCTCAATTATTCTATACCACAAGCATGAAACAATCTTGTAAATGCTCGCATTTTCCGTCTCACTGATATGTTTACAACGGGAGATACAATTGTCCCATCCACGAAGCTATAACCGTAATGTTTAACATTTTAACTTTTTCCGAGGAGCCCCAGCGTAAATTAACACCTTTTGCTAATTAAGATAATGCCTCGGCACAAAGGTTCTTGTAACAATTCTTGCGAAATAAAAGGGTTGAGAATTTGTGTATTTTGTTTACTTTATCGACCCTATCTGAACTTTGGACAAAGGGTGCTTTACAAAATGTTAGCGGTGTTGTTTTCGTAGTTAATTTTTTGCCATTAGCTAGGTTATTATTATTATGTAATAACAGGTTATTTTTCTGAAAAATCGTTATTGTTGTTCTCAAGAATGTGCATTACAATGAATACAGACGGAGATGCGGGATAAAGTAGGTATAGCCCAGTGTTTTTCAACCAGTTGATCACGACCCCCTGGTAGCAATGGGTAGTGGGTAAAAACCCACGGGTAAATACCCGGTATTTACCCGGTATTTACCCAATCTACCCGTATTTACCCGTTTCATTAAAAAAAATCAGCCCTAAAATGTCACTTTTTGAAAAAATCCTTTCGAAATAGTTTATAGTACCAATTTGGGTAGATACGGGAATTTACTGGGTACAAACTTTTAAAGTTAAGCCTTTTCCTCTTTATTGAGCGAAGCGAACGAAGTTAGAACTGTTTCAGCTTGGCGTAAATGCTTTCGTATGTCCGGCTGTTCTCCTCTACAGGTTGCATTTCTCAAGTGAACCTCGTGTAATTTTGTGAGCACGTTAAAAATTATATTTAAAATTGTCGATTCAAAGTTTTTGAGAAAAAGACTAGCTCAAACAGCCACTAGTTTGGTAATATTAATGCCGAAATAAATCAATAATTACAAAACTGTAGTACAACTACAACTGAGAAAAGATTGAAAAACCCCTGAAATTTTCATTACAAAGTTCAATATTTCAAAAACACTAGAACCGATTTTGTTGAAACGTAGCTAAGAACCATCTCGATCACGTCAGCTTTCGGACACAAAAAAAAACGCATTAAAATCGGTCAAGCTACGATGCCACAGACAGGCACACAGACAGACACACAGACACGTCAAACTTATAACACCCCTCTTTTTGCGACGGGGGTTTAAAACTAAAGCTAATTGAAAATCGATACGAGACGTTCTTTTTAGGGTTCCGTACTCAAAGAGTGAAACGGGACCCTATTACTAAGACTTCTCTGTCAGTCCGTCCGTCCATCCGTCTGTCTGTCACCAGGCTGTATCTCAAGATCCGTGATAGCTAGAAAGTTGAAATTTTCACAGATTATGTATTTCTGTTGCCGCTATAACAACAAATACTAAAAACAAAATAAAATTATTTTTTAAGGGGGGCTCCCATACAACAAACGTGTTTTATTGCCGTTTTTATAGATAATGGTACGGAACCCTTCGTGCGCGAGTCCGACTCGCACTTGGCCGGTTTTTTTGATACCATGTCGGTGGCTAAAACGTCTGTTAGACGGTCGCCAAAACGCCCCTCCGACCGAAAACCAGGGGACTTTTACTAAACCTTCAAGTCGATTTTATGGATCAGTTTTAGGTGCCCTATTAATTCGTGGTTAGACGGTTGACCATTAATTACCGGACACCCTGTATTATATTTGAAGTAGCTTTGTTTGTGAAATTAAATCCTATTAAGTTTCAGTATTTTTCAGGCAGAAGATCATAAAGCAATTTGTTTCTGGCCTCGTCTAGAACAGGACTATGAATGAAAAAGTAACTATGAGTAATATTTTTATTTATTTGAACTCGACATTTTCTCCTCCTTCATTTGATACCCAACACGCTATGATGGCAAGATTTTTTTTTCAAAGTCAGTCACTTATTTGTATGTGCTGCCACCATGTTTTTATTTTTCATACAAAAGGTAGCCTCTGTCACCCAGAGCATAATTTCGAATCGATTGACACCCCATTAATCAAAATTGGCTCAGTATTTTAAGTGCTACAGTGGAACATACACAAATACAAACATATACTGCTAAAACATAATATATCCCTTTCTTTCGGATCGCCGTAGCCCGACAACAAAAAGAACATTTTTTTACAACATAAGGTATAAGTTGATAACCTTACCTACTTTCAAATGAGGTCATCGTAAAACTAATAAAAAGATACTTGGCCATGATTGGCAACTTCTTTCCAAATGAATCAGTACCGAGCGACCAGTGACATTGACCTGTAAAAACATATGATTCACCCAAATTGAAACGATTTGTTGCATTCTTACTGGCTCGCGACTCTTTCTCTCTGGGTTCCTTCACAACTCGAATTAATTTGCCAGGGCCTCTCCACTGCCGGTTTGACTCGCATACGTAACTCTAGAATGGATACGGATCGGATAAGTAGATAACGAATGCGAGTACATGCGAGTCGAATCAAGAATACGAATACGCTGAACTTGACTCGAATCGCCGCCGACTCGCAGATTCCGCTGCTGCCGCGATGCGAAACCTATCCGGTTGATGCGAGTCGAGTCAACTCGAGTTTCGATTGGAGTTAGCGGCCGAATCAACTCAAGTTATCCATTAAAAAGATAGACTCGTAACATCGCCAATTCCATTTGTGTTTGTTGTCAGAAGGGGACATCCCTAAGACATCGCTTTTGGTTCATGACATTGCTCAAGTTTGCGACTTAATAAATAAAATAAAAATTGTTTAATTCAGACCGAGATCCATAATAGTGTTAGTAACAAAATGGGGGGGCTTACAAGACTATATTAGTATTACACGATTAAGTTTAGTTTAAATAAAATTTTAATTAAATTTACATTTAGGCACCTCTTCGGTTCTTTCGGTACCTATGGCAGAAAGGTAGGACCAAGTAGCGAATATTTTATTCCCTACTTGGCCCTACCAATGACCACTTCAACCCAATATTTGGTGAGCGGGCAGTCGAGGCGCTCTGCCAACACCCTCAGCATACTGTTGCTGCTACCGCGCATCCGTTTTAGCAGTGACGCTATTCTTTTCCGCCGAATGGCAAAAAAGTCGTCCGCTTGAGCTTCGGCAAACATGCCTGATGCACTGCAGTGCTTCGGCAGCTTCAACAGCACTCTGAGGATGTTATTGTACTGAACACGCAGGATGTTATAGGCCCTCTGAGTAAATCTCGCCCACAGGCTACACGTGTAAAATGTTTGACAATAAGCTTTAAAAAGGGTCAACTTAACTTGTTTGTTACAGCGTGCAAACCTGCGGGCGAGCATATTGCCTCGTACTGCCAACGCTCTCCTCTCCCTCTCCATATCTAGGTCGTCATTTAGGTCCGCAGTGAGCATATGGCCTAGATACTTAAACTTGTCCACTATTTTAAGGGTCTCGCCCCCCAGCATGATCTTAGGCAAGGTGTTTAAATTGTATTTACGTGCTTTAAAAATGAGCACTTCGCTTTTATTTACATTATATTTAAGACCATGCTGTAGGGCGTAGCCCTCACACAGTTCAAGTAAATCCTTAATGGAGTCGACTGACGGCCCCAGCAGGACCATGTCGTCAGCATAGCTTATGTTATTGAAACATATTTCGCCAATATGACAGCCGACATGCGTACTGCTGAGCCTCTCTATCAATTCGTTCACATATAGGTTAAAAAGGATAGGGGAAGACAACCCCCCCTGTCTTACCCCACATTTCAACCTATATACATCCGAGTCGATCCCCGCCCATCTTACCCGATTGATCTGGCTGTTGTACCAATACTTTAGTAAAGCTACGCACTCCCTAGGTAGATCAGTTTTTTGTAGCTTATCCCACAGCATGTCGTACACAACCAGGTCAAAAGCTTTGGACAAGTCCAGGAAACACGCATAAATGGGTGTGTTCCTGTCCTTGTAGTACCTGACAGCTTGCTTAACGCACAAAATTGCACTTTCAGTCGACAGACCTGGCCTGAAGCCGAATTGAGCGTCGTGCAACTTAATATGCTTACAAAGTTGAGCATTAAGCAAGCCGTCAAGCACTTTCGCCAGTACAGTGGCAAGCGAGATGGGCCTGTAGTTGCCCATATCCGATAGGTCACCCGTTTTGTTTTTAACTAGCGGAATTACCACTGTACTTGTGAGTTGCTGGGGAAGATAGGCGTGTCTGAGGCAAAGCGTGAAGAACATTGCCAGGACACGCGGCAGGTGCACCCCCGCATGTTTGAGATGCTCGATGCTGAGACCATCATGCCCTGGCGATTTACCCCTTTGCATATTTTTAATGAGTTTGTCAACTTCACTAGCTGTAAATCTCAAGGAACTTTCGCCCATGTTAGTCTCAGCATCTCCCACCCCATCCACAGTCGACTCCACCAAAGGACTTACGGCAAACAACCTGCTGAAATTATTAGCGATGGCCATCCTGTCACACTCTCCACCCACGCTCACAGGGATTACCGGCTTAGTGTTCGAATTATTTGTGTTCTTCCAGAAAGCTTTAAAATCCTTAGCTGTCCGGTTTGTGGCAAGAATATCACTTTTGATTTGTTCTTGCCTGTCCTGACACCATTTCAGCTTGGACTTAAAAAGCTTTCTGGTTTCACACATATCCCGGTAGAGAGGCCCCTCTTTAGGCCTGTTCCACACCAAGAATTTCTCCCTGGCATCCTTGTGAGCAGGAGCCACATATTTGTTCCAGCCAGCCACCTGTCTACATTGCTTCCTCCTCCCTTTCTTACTAGACTTTTTTGCCGCATCCATTTTGTTAATATAATACCTACTCGCGGGAAGCTGATATCCATCCAACCTTCTCAATTAAATAAATATACTTGCTACAGGCCTTGTTTCCAAGAGAAGGCCTATTAAAATCAGTTGAGCGAGCACTTTAGGAAAACTACTTAGGTCTGAATAAGCAAGGTCACATTATCAACCTTAGAGATTAGATATTCAATTCAATTCAATTATTTATTTGTTTCGGACTAGTTAATGTCCATAAGTTGTTAGTCACGAATTATGACTACGGTTAGTATTACAAATTAATTTAATCCTATAATCCTAATAGAGTTAGATGCTCCATCCCCTGGCATAAGGTCTTGCACAATGTAGGGTGGTTCCAGTGCCTAGGTAATGGAGCATCCAGCTTCGCAGCCAACGTCCTCAGGATACTGTTACCGCTGCCACACATCCGCCGCATTAGTGATTATTTATCAAAAGATTAAAACTAGAACTCTTAGATTTATTTGATAAAAGTGCTAAGTAGTGCAAGGCATGACATGTTGCATAATCGAGGTATACTTACTTACTTAAATATGTAGTTTTTTGTAGAAACACTTTTTCCTGGTTTAGTTTATCAGGGTTAATGTTGTTCGGATAAAAACAACAGTGGTAAAGAGCGTATTATCCGCCAACAAACTGTCCTCAGTTTGGTGCAATTTGTACTAATCCACACATCGACTTATAGTCTTCGGACTGATTGCCGATAAGCAAAGAACATAAAAAAAAAAAAAAAAAAAAAAGTTTGGTGGAATATATTTTGTTAAAATAGCGATTAAGTGTTTGTGATATAAATAAATAAATAATAAAAAATACCCAAGTGGAAGGTATCAAAAGTGGAAATACCTGATAAGCACCACAAGAAAGTCATCTTCACGATGGCATTATGGGAGTCGGCAAAGGGCATCCAGTTAAGATCATTGAGCGATTTTCATTTGTTTAAGGTACTAACTTTCCATGACAAAACATAATAAATACAACTTGGAAAAGTTGAAAAATCCCCGACATTTTCATTTCAAAGTTCATATTGAACTGCCGAACCGATTTTTTTGAAACGTAGCTAAGAATCACCTCGATCACGTCAGCTTTCGGATAAAAAACCGCATCCAAATCGGTCCATTCGTTTAGGAGCATACATACACACAGACAGACAGACACACAGACACGTCAAACTTATAACACCCCTCTTCTTCCGTCGGGGGTAAAAAATAAGTTTTTCTGAGGAATTCGTGTATATTTCTGTATTAGCATATTTAAGTCCAGTAAAGTGCAAAAACATGTACTCGTACTTAATCGAATTAATCCTCTCCCAAATATGTACCTACTTACTGAAACCTTTATTCGCCGACATAAGCCTTGGGACTTGTTTTTGAGTAACTCGTATGCACTATGTAGGTATGTTAGCACTTTACTGAGGTATCCAGGAGAGATGAGAAATGGCGATGACATTATTAAAATGCATAAATACTAAAGTAATATTATAATGACAAACCGTTGTTTATCGTCATTTTCCTGTGCTGCACTACTTGAATGTCTCTGTCGCATTAAATTGTAGAAGTAAAATAAAAGGCATCTCCGCTGTTCATCATCAACATAAACCACTTTCAGAAGAACACATAAGGCGCATCCGCACGCGCGAGCATACAGCAGCTCGCCAACGCAGTCCGTGTGGACAGTTGCAGGCTGCACGACATCCGGCTAATCCAAGGCTAGACCGTACTGGATAATCGCATCCCCACGGACAAGCATGCGGCAGTCCGCCATGCAGTACGCCACGTGATTCCGGCCCATGTGTTATTTGTTACAGCGACCACGAAAATCGAATATCTCTGTCTCTGTCGCTCGAGTACCATAAACCGTGCGATAGAGATGGAGATATACGAAGTTGGAGATTCGAAGTTCGTGGTAGCGCCGCAGGTTACACGTTGTCCGACAAAACCTATCTTACTCTATCTATGGTAACTTCATACCTCTCATGCTTTCCACGATGCTCGGAAGTTTGAATGCGCCTATAACAAATATTATAACTGCCGTGACAGCATTATTTTATTGTTTTCGTATGGTAATGTCGGTCAACTTAAACCTCCTATTGATTTCTCAACACTTAATTGAAGTTCAAAGGTGGAAAGGTGGTGGACCTTGGAGGTACAGTAAGCCTCATAAGTTGCTAAACACTTAAGCACCTTGTCGTTTTCACTCGTTTTACAACTTCATATGGCACTTTCATACATACATACATATAATCACGCCTCTTTCCCAGAGGGGTAGGCAGAGATCACGGATCTCCATTTGCTACGATCCTGACAAACCACTTTCGCTTTACTCACTTTCATAACATTTCTCATACACGCTCGTCGGTTTAGGGTACTTTTGACCTGGCCTTTTTGTAAGATTTCTCCAATTTATCGGAGAAAGTTCGCCTAGGTATTCCCCTTCAACTTGCCCTTCCACTCTTTTTATATACACTCTCTTCGTTAATCTTCTTTCATCCATCCTCTCTACATGCCCAAACCACCTTAACATACCCTTCTCAATGTTCGTCACTATATCTCCATCTATTCCACACTTATCTCTTATCACACTGTTTCTGACTCTATCACTCAATTTCACTCCACACATACTTCTCAACGCTCTCATTTCTACTGGATTCACTCGACTTTGATGTCTTTTCTGCCACACCCAACTTTCGCTACCATACATAAGTATGGGCACCAACACTCCCCTATGCACAGCCACGCGTGCCTTTTGCGATATTTTCTGGCTGCCCATACTCGTAAAGGCATTCAGTGCCCCATTCTCTCGATTCCCTGCATTCACTTTCCTTTCAATATCTTTCTCATGTTTTCCGTCTCCAGTAAATAGGGTCCCCAAATACACAAACACTTTCACATGACGTTTAATGCGACAACGGTACAAAGGTGTTACGAGGCGACGATAAGAACACAAGTTGCCCGTGCAGCTCCGCCCGCGAACTGGAAAAAACCCAGGCAAAGCCGCGTAATTGGGAATGGATGAAAATTTTAAAAGTGCCTGATTATTTTTTCAGTGATAAGAATAACCTTCCTTAGCACCAGAAAAAGTTGCAGACTTTTCAGCTGCGTCAATTATTTTTGAAAAATATAAACATGCCTCACTTACGTTTTGGGTTTAGGACGGCAAATACTTTGCTTGATCCGTCTCATTCGCCGTCCTAAACCCAAAACGTAAGCGAGGAAACGGTTCATATTTTTCAAAAATTATTCCTTCCCAAGGTTTAACCATTATAAACAAACTTAAAAAAAATACAAAGCTGCAACCCCACAGACATACCTACTATACAATCAATATAAGGTAAATGTCTCAATGCTGGACGCTTTAATTCCCAATAGTTGTCACGTCTATTGTTTTGATTTGAGGTTGAATCATATATTGGGTCAATGACGAGCACTAGGACATTTACCTTACATAGATTAGTTGCGGTTTAGAAGCATAACATTAAAAAAACATAACATGTAAACGAAAATAAAAATTACTATAACAAGCATTATAAAAGTAATAAGGGCGTAGACACCAAATAAAATAACCAATAAAATTATGAGTTTTCTAGAAAAAGCATTAGAAATATATTGTATTGACAAATGGACAAAAAAGTAAAACAGGATTCCCTGTTTTACTTTTTTGTCCATTTGTCACAAAGTTATAAACTTTGTCCAAAGGTTTAAGAGATATTCAGTCCCTTGTCCGCAAAACGCACCTTCATATGAAACGATTGTCTGTTACTATATTTTCTCTCTCTAACAAGCAATATTGAAACGGTTGAAGCTTCGTAATTTTTTGAGATATCCGAATGGGGTTTTCGTCATTAGGCATTTTTTTGCCTTCTTTCTTTTGGAGTAATAATAAATTTCGAGTCTTCACTCCTATTTTTTTTTTAAGTATTTCCCGACATCCGCCTAGCTTCTCATGAAATCATACGTACAACGTAAACTCGATCGAGAAAAGGATGGTCCGGCCGTGGCTCTTCTTTTTGCTCGACTTAGCGGGGGCACTGCCGTGCCCCCAGGTCACGCCAGCTGGTCGTTTGCGTAAACGCATAATTATGTATACATTCTAGGATCTAGGTAGTTGGTTCTAGGACCTTATTGCTTAGCGATAAGGTCGAAAAACATATACATGTTTATGATCCTGATTTACGTCAGGTTGATCTAAATATAGTTTTTTGCATGGGAACTCGTAACTTTTCGAAAGGTCAATTCAACTGTGAAGCGTTCATAGCCCAGTGGCGACTGCAAATCGCAAACTATAACGCAGGTTAAGCAAAGGTGGCAGCGGACAGTCTTTGGATAGGTGACCGCCTGTTTGAGTGGTTACTATAAATGAGCGCTTCCGTGATTTTTGGAAGGCACGCTAAGCAGTTGATCCCGGCTACTGTCTATGACAGTAGTCGTTAAGCCGATTTAGAGGCCTTCGGGCGGCTTAAGAACCTCTAACAGTCGAGTTGCCCACTCACTTGACAAAGGGGGGGCAACTGTCACTTGCGTCCGCAGGAGCTACCTACCACAACCCTGCACGTGTCCCCTGGGTGGTACTAAAAGGCCAAAATAATGTATGCCATACGATTTAATAAATTCAACTGTAATTTTCCCATACAAATAGCAACATATCAGATCTACCTGACGCGTGTGTATTGCGTTACATAAGTAGGTACTAGTCACATAAGTACGACATTGAAAACGTGAATCATTGAAATTATTACGGCCAAGTTACTTGATTTTGTATGTTGTACATTTGAACACTAAGACGCAATATCACGTAGATATATAGGATAAAGTCGAATGCGGGCTAAGGAGCTCAATACGGCTTGGCATTTCGCATGGTTATGTGTAGTCAATGTGTTTTAATACCACGGCGGTGGCAAACTAGCACATGGCATGCCTGATGTTACGCAGACACTGCGGCCTATGGACGCTTGATAGGGGTCACACTCTCGTTGCCGACCCTTTCTTGACTTGAGGTAAAATTTGTGTCGACAGCTAATAGTCCGAACGCTTCACTCAGTCCTGCCTCCCGCACGACGCTTGCTCCCCGTTATCGTCATAGTCCCGTCGCGCAGACGAGGACTGAGTTAAGGCGACGTAGCCTCATGGTCTTCTCTCCCTCTCACTGTGCATACGCGTGAGCGAGATGGAAGTGCGTGTTTGGAAGCGCGGATATCACGTTTTTTAATTTGAATTTTTTGTTCGTTTAAATAAATAAAAAAGCAATAGCTAAGTTCCTTCAAACATGATATTGCCGATTTTTAGAACCAATTTTAAATTCATTTTGTATAATGCAGTTACGCCTGCTAACGATATTTATAAACTGCAAATTAAAGAAAAAATTAGGCTCCGAGCCGGATTCGAACCGGCGACCACAGGCATACATGGCCCTTCGCTACTAACCAACTGAGCTATCGGAACAATCTGTCTACAACGCCTTAGGGAGGCGTGTGGCGACATCTACCTAGAAGACATATGCTTCTTTAACGGCACCAACTATAATTTGAGACGTTGGTGCCGTTAAAGAAGCATATGTCTTCTAGGTAGAAGTTGCCACAAGGCGTTGTAAGAAGGAACCAATTTTAAATTGTTAAGCTATTGTGCATAATTTGTTGGGTACGAATTTTTTAAGTGTATTTTAGACCTATGTTCGTGATCACAAATGCAGCACTAACTCTCAACACAACCTGGCAACCTAACTCACCACCAGCTAGTGACTAGCTTCGACTAGAGTTAGGCTAGTCGATAACGTTACACATTGTACGTACGTCAGGTAGATTTAAATATCACTTTTTGTATGGAAAAATTACAGTTGAGTTGTCATAACGTGCGTCCGAAAACCGAAAAGTTACGCGATCACCCCTCTGGAACACAACACGGCATTTACAACAAAGCAAGGAGCCTTAAGCCTGGATCACACTGGCGCGGCCTGCGGTGGCGGACCAACCGTAGTAAATTTGACAGCTATGAGAAGTTTACTATTGACCGCCGCGGCCAGGCCGCGCCAGTCTGTGAGATGCCTTATGGCTGCGGCCTGCGGTCTTCCGTAAGGTCCGTACTTTCCCAGCTGGGATGCTCTAAATATGAGCGAGATGACCTTTTATTCTGCCCTATCTCTCTATAAAGTCAACGTGTCGGAACGTAGTAACACATCGTCATCATTATCATATCTGCCGAAAGACTTCCACTGCTGGACATTTAATTAGGCCTCTTCCAGTGCGAGTGCCACAATGACCGGTCCTGTGCTATCCACATCCAGCGGACTCCCACGACCTTTACCAGGTCATCTTGGGTCTACTCACACTGCCGGTACGTGGTCGCCACTCGAGCACCTTTCCGCCACAACGGCCATCGGTGCGCCTTGCAATGTGCCCCGCCCACTACCACTTAAGTTTAGCAATTAGGAGCGCTATATCGGTTACCTTGTTTCTGCTGCGGATAGCCTCATTTCTGATGCGAATAAGATGCGATCACAGAGAAACTCCCAGCATAGCCCTCTCCATTGCCCTTTGGGTGACTTTTACATTGACATTGACCCTTGTAGTGACAAATTAGTATCAGATTATCATACGAATCGTCGTACCAAATTGATCTCCAGTCTTAAACTAACGATATTGTTTGCGGCCACATAACTAAGTATTGTGTAACTAAAACGTTAGCATTCAATCGTAACTCTAACGACACTTCTAACCCAAGAACATACTTTACTAAGCATGAAGACCTAACGTTTAAAAACATGTTCACATTTGAACCGTTTACATTAGGAATAGGGTTCAGAATTGTGAACGGATTTTTACGGTACTTGTTGCGTTTTTCCTTCGATGGTATAAGCCTTATTCGCTAATGCACAGCCTTGCCTTTGTTGACTTGCTCCGACATCGTGATCTTAGCACGGGTTACGTTGTTATTTTCCTTGTATTCGTTGGTAATTATTTATTGGTAGATGCTATCTCATCGTAATTCAAGAGAAAATTGTAAAAACAAAAGTATAATCCAGCATTAAAACAACTGTAGCATTAAAACTTTGTTATGATTTATTTTTCTGATGTTATATGCATTTGAAATCTGCGCGCACCGGCACCCCCCGAAAACGCTCTATATTAAACGGGCTTATGCTATGACGTCACAGCATAGCCTTTACTATGGAGTAAGTCATTAATTTGCGATTATCTCCACAAAATTTACGTTTAAGCCTATACTTGTCTTACAAAATACCATTTCTAATTTAATATTCTATGTAACTGTTACGTTATTTTATCGAAAAAATTAAAAATTAATTTTCGTAATTTTCATCAAAACTAATGAAATTGTTTTTTTTTTCCTTTGTATGAAATCTCTACGCATATCCGCATCGATTGAGTGCAATTTATTCGAAATTGAAGTCCCATGCAAGTTCCCCATTCGCCGGAACTATGCATCTAAACTCAACAATTCTTGCTTCATTTTGTCCTGCGGTTTTGCTTGCGTTCAATACGTAGACGGCACCGCGCCGCCGGCAGCTAGTCGCCGAAAAAATTTTTTTTCTCTCTTCTCTTGTCCGTGGGCGATCTTAATAATACACAATAAGCTTCACATATTTAATCACGAACCCTTAGTTTTCATTGAAAGTCTATGAAATATTAAAGAACTTTTATAATAAATATAATTCGCGTAAAATTGGCTACTTGCCTAATTTTCTGACTTTTCTGGTGGATGTTTGTATGGGACTAACTATAATATGAGGACGTAAAAAGACAAATATGAGAGTCAATGGGGTTCGCTGGCGACATCCCGTTTTCCGCTGATACTAATTGACATAGTATTATGATGTCACAACATTATATTCGTACCAACGCACCCATTATATGAAAAATCACGTAAATTGCTGTTTTGGTCGTCAAATACTACTTTTAAGTACATAGTTGTGCTCAATTATTTTTTTATTCAAGTGTAAGGATTCTATTGGTATATTAATACATATCAATATCAGGTTTTTTTTATCTTTATAATCTCTCTCTCTCTTTTTATGTGGGTAATTTGCTATATATATGTTGTAATTTACACTTTACATCAATAATTTGACGGTTTCCTATCAATACAGCAACACTCCGTTACACATTTTAACATGGCGAAAGTACCCAAATCAGGTTAAGGTCTGAACCATGACATTGAATCTTTAATAACCAGTTTACCGTTTTCTACATTATACGACACGTATAAAATTCCTCGGAAAACATCAAGCGTCAACTTATTAATTAACATCAGACAGGCCGTAAGCTTGTTTGCCACCGTCGTTGTATAAAAAAAAGCTAAACTGGGCCTCAGTTGTATGCCAGGATCGATTAACATTTTTTACTATAATGACGAGGATATACCGAATAAGAAATATGCATATAAGAGGAAGCCTGAAAAAAGCACCTGTCGCGGATACATTGAGAGCCAATCGCCTTGCGTGGTATGGGCACGGCACGTAATGTGGAGGGATGAAAGTCATGTGACCAAAACAATAATATAGTTATGAATGTGGCCGGATGAAAGAGACGAAGTAACAAGCCAATGAAATGTGTGAGAGACGATATGAAGAGAAAAGAAGTGAGTGATGAGACGACGGCTGAAAGAGAAGTAGGTATGGAAGAAAAATACATCTACGCCGACCAAAAGTAATTGAAGGGCAAGGAAATGATGATGATAATGTACCACATTGGTATTGGTCCCCCAAACGAAACATATACCTACTTATGACAATAAGAAGACAACCTCTTAACAACACTTTCCATAATTATGTATACATTCAACTAGTGTTGAGTGTAATTTATATAAATAAGTAGCCCAGTAGCCAGTAGGTCGATCACGTAACGCATTACGCGCGTCAGGTAGGTCTAAATGTCACTTTTTGACAATTTAATTGACAGTTAAATTGTACCGACGCGCGTTCAGAACGTTACGTGATTACCCCTCAGGAGTACTAGATTATAGTACTAGATAGAAAATTGACAAAATACATCAAATTCTTCATAACTAGCTGAAATTTGGTATACTGACGCTGTATTTTAGAAACTAATCAAAACTCCCCAATCCTCCAGCACTTGCGTCCCTAAAAAAAGGAGGATTTTATTTGTTCTGTCTGTAATATGAGACGGATCAAGGGAAGTGTCTCATTCGCCTTCCTAAACCCAAAACGTAAGTGAGGAAACTGTTTATATTTACTGGTGCTAAGGAAAGTTATTCCCACCACTAAAAAAATTATCAGGCTCTTCTAAAATTTTCATCTATTCCCCATTGCTAGTGGATCTGTAGCAGCTACAGCTGTCTGGCCCGTCTTTTCTTCAAGTATATATTTTATTTTATTTCGAACAACTGAGTCACAAAATTTCGAGAATGCGACCTGTCGAGATCAGCCGGACGGCGGGACATCTGGACATAGGTACGAAATAAATTTGCCCATGCATCAGCACTACTCATTTAATTAATGCTACGTATCAACGTAGCATTAATTAAATGAGTAGTGTTTCTGTGAGTAGCAGAATTTGCGAGTCTGTTTAAAAAATAACTAATACTGAATTGACAAAACAATCGATATAATTCGATCACGCAACGCATTATACGCGCGTCATGTAGATCTAAATGTCACTCTTTATATAAAATAACTAAAACTGAATTTTCAAAAAAATTGATATAATTCGATCACGTAACGCATTATACGCGCGTCATGTAGATCTAAATGTCACTATTTATATGGAAAAATAATAGTCAAATTTTCCTAACGCGCGTTCGAACAGAGCAGAGCGTGAGCAGAGGCTCACAAAATTTCAAGAGAATCGGTTGAGAAATGCGACCTGTAGAGCAGTGTTTTTCAACCTTTTTCATGGCGCTCTCTATACAGTAAGAAAATATTTCGCGACCCCCCACTCTTCGCTGTTCTTAGATTATATGTTCTTTTTTACAAATATGAAGTTTCTACATGTTTTAACTTACAAAATCCAATTAGCCGCGACCCCCTCCAAGAAGCTTTGCGACCCCCCTGGGGACGCGACCCGCAGGTTGAAAAACACTGTAGAGAACAGTCGGACAGCCCGACCGCAGGACAGAGCTATAACCACGCACTTCGAATCTGGAACTTCGTATATCTCCGTCTCTATCGCACTTATGGTGTATGGTACTCGAGCGACAGAGACGGATATATACGAAGTTCGAGATTCGAAGTTCGTGGTAGCGCCGCGGACATCTGGACTATTCCGGACACACTCGCTTCGTACTTCGTTCGCTTCGCTCGCTCGTTCTATTAATTAAATGTGACACTCACTTTATGACAAGGTTATAATCCCTATTAAATGTCCCAAAGTGTTCTAAACCCATAAATTGTGCAAGTGATGCATTGACATAAGATGGGATTGGATTGACATTGCAATTGACTAAGTACGTAGTTGTCGAATGCATGCCTTAGATTCTACGTAATACGCGGGAAAATCTAGTTTCCGTGATAAGGGAGCGACCGCACTGCACTGGTGCTTAACGCTGCGTATACGCGTTGACGATAATAGAATATGTTTATTTGCTAGAATACTTATTTTTAGTTACAGGGTGTTTTTATGAATAGTGGTACAGTATTCTATTGTCATTAAACAACGTGGAAATATTATAATAAATCGTAGCACTATGCATACGACAAAATAAGTTTCTGTCATAAATTTCATTGGTACAAGCTTTTATTGCCGACTGTACTTTTCTGCATACCATCATCAACTACTCATTGAGACGATTCTAACGAGCCCAAACTCGATGGGGTTGTGTCGTTTTATTGCGGAGTTCCTATGGCCACCTTCCAGCTCCAGCATCAGATCAGCTCCAAGTCATCATAACATTGTATTGTCATGCGATATACATATGCTTGCAAAAGTTCAGCTCAATCGGAAACCGGGAAGGAGGTCAAATTTCAGTTACTAAATTTGATCCAAGAAAGAATAATAAAGAAAAATAAAACAAACGGGGTGAGCTAAATAAAAGCTTGTAAAAATGTCACGACGTATAATGCTCACGTTTTCTTCATACATGTTGCTGCGTTTTCGGTGCGTCAGCGTAGTTTTATTAACGGTGTGGTCGATCCTTAAATACCGGACTTGATCATAAAATTGCTGTCGCATGGCATTCAATGCCTTCACGGTACATTATCCTTTCCACACACTTACGACTTAAGGTCGCAGTTAGCCAGTCCGTCGCTACACCTTCTACCGAGTTAAGGTATTTTTTTACTGTGATTTTTAAGAAAAAAAAAAGTGTTGTACTTAAATATAAAAGTTTTGAACAACAAGAGGATTGATTCACTCAAACTCATCGGTCATTTGAGGTTTAACAGTCAACTGTGTTAAGGTATTTTGTTGTTATTTTTATTTTAAAGAGATTATTTTTATTGTTTCATATTTATTTATTTAATCATATGGCATTGAAACAGAAACATAATAAGTACAACTATAAATTAATTTTAAGGTAACTTGATAAAAAAAAACTATAAAATTTTGCCAGACCGAACAATCAAGACCATTATGTAAGTGCTCCATAATAATAGGGCCACTTTGTTAAAAAAAACGCATAATAACGAACATTTTGACAATATAACGTCATAAGTAACTGTGTGTTGTGACTTTTAATTCGACAAATAAACCGGAAAACCATACCTAGTTCCTAGCCTCCTTGACGCTACTTTAATAATAAAATTCTTGTCACAAAAACAAACATGATTTCACAGTTTTTTTTCCGTAACAGCGGATATTGCCAAATAAATTAATGTTTAGGAAATGAAAAAAAAAGAATATCGAGTCACAAAATACTAATCGGATATTGCCAAATTAATGTTTAGGAAATGAAAAAAAAGAATATCGAGTCACAAAATACTTATCATTATACTAACGTTAGGTTTATATTTGTACAGCTACGAATTCAATACAGAGGGAGACCACTTTTTATATATATTCAAAATTAAAGGGAAAATTTAAACATAAATTATATCAATTAATTATGAGTCTATTTAAATGTTTTATATCTAAAAATTGACATTTCATTGTAATGAAAATTCTATTTAACGATCATGATATAAATTCATATATATTAAGCTTGATTTATATTTTAGATAAATTATTCATAATATTCAATTTATAATACTAATTATTTCTTAATTACATATGAAATAAATTAATATAACAATAAACTTAGGACTACCTTAAGCCTAGTCAAACAGTCCCCCTCGAGTCGTCCCTGGCGCAAAGGTTCCCATAATACTGGCCGCGTTGCCACGTTGAATGGCGATGGATAACCATTGCACCAGGTACGACCCTACGCGGGCATCAGATCCCCTCTCCCTTATTCGTCGTCCCACTTCCCTAATGAAGGCAATAGCCTCTGACCTCCAGCCCCCAGCAGTAGCCTCAAAAGCAAGGGGTACAAAATGGTAACTACCGCCCAGAGCCGAATATTTATGCCGTTTTTTGTCCGCGGCAAAATCTGCAGCGGCACGAGCAGATCGCACTGCTCGGCCGAGGTGCGAGGCAGCAAAAGTACTGACGCACGTGGCATCCCACAGCAGACACTTCTCCCTCTGCCATGGCACCAAAGTTAAGCCGTCTGGCCTTTTGCCATCGGTGCGGCAGAAATTTATGTTGTAATCTTATATTATGATTTTTTTAATCGAAATCAATCGAGCTGAACTGCTTAGTACCTATACATTTTATTTGTGACTTTTTTTTGTTAAGATTACCTAGCACACGATGAACAAATCGAATCGATGAACTTTTACCTAGTACCTCTGGAACCCGACTTGACCCGAGTCTCCTAGAGCTCTAGTGAAAGACAAAGGGGGGACAACTGTCACTTGCGTCCGCAGGAGCTACCTTTTTTTCGTGGGGAAATGCATTTACACATCCCGCCTGCCTACCACAACCCTGCACGTGTCCCCTGGGTGGTACTAAAGAGTGACAAACTTAAAGGACAAATTATATATGCCATACGATTAAATAAATAAAGTGAAAGACACGTAAAGTATTGATTAAAAACGTCTTTTTTTACGGAGGTGAGAGATGGCAACCAATAGCCAAATTAAATGAGCAATATTTTTTTTTTAATTTGCTGGGAAACTGGTTTTAACAGCTTTGAATGTAAAAACTATATACGAGAACATTATCCATCTGCCGTGATTTTTAAAAAGGCAGTCTTCTGACATCACTTACTTTTGAGAAAAACGCAAAAGCAGTCTTCAATTGGATTTTTTTACTTTAATCAGGCTGTGTAAGAATATATGACGCAATGATGATTTTAGGTATTAAAAAGGTGCCTGTTCTATCTTTTTTCATTGTTATTTATTATATTTTTACATATTCCTTTAAATTATATCAAGAAATAATTGTGGTATGCATTTTGGGAGTTTATTTACAACCTATAATAATTCACTAAAAGGCAGCTAAAGTCCCGAAGCTGCCTTTTACTGAATTATTACTAACATGAAAATTAAAATTCCTTTCAATTGTATGCTCGTAATTCTTTAAAAGGCAGTGTTTTCAGTTAGCGGCCTTTTTGTAAAGTTTCTTGTCTATAAATCCTTTTCGTTTAATTATTTACAAAGAAGTGAAAGTCCAGTTACTGCCTTTAAATAAATTATTCCACCAAACTACTTCTTTAAAGCAAACGATAGCAAAATTATATCCACTGAGTAATTCACTACAAAGCAGTCTTAAATGCTCAAATGCAATTCACTGCTTTTTAAGTAATTTTCTTCTATAAAATATTTTTTCTTAAACTTCGATAACAACAGTCAAGTGAATTGAAATTAAATAAAACACTCATATTATCATTTATTAAAATGGCATATTACAAAATATAAAATCATGGAAAAGGCACTGTATATTTCTTATATCAGGGCCTGCGTTCGTTCGCGCCAAAATCACGTGAGCGTGCCAATATTCAAGGTACGTATTAGACCCGGAGATGCTGACACAATTTTTTAAGGTATTTGTACCAAGTATGGTGGTGACCCTTCAGGGGTCTAATTACGTAATGAAGAAAAGGAAAATGATGGTGATAGCGCTGGTACTGACGGCCAAAATGCGTGGGCGTTAATCGCACGTGTCGGATAAATTACGAAAATCGAACAATTTGTTACTCAAAAATTCTTGTATTTTCCGATAGTCGATGAAAGAATAAGTAGGCGGCTGCGACGGCAATACGCCTAAAACGCCTCAACCTATGGACGAAACTAGACATACCGCACACGAAGATCCATAACAAACTGATCACAATCCTACCTATGATGGAGGCTTCAATCGACAAAATACCAAAAACTGCAGTCTTTAGGAAAGACTACGGCATATCACTGACGGAAGATTTAAAAGAGGGGCTAAACCAAACAGACCTTAGAATCTTTACACATGGTTCAAAAACAAATACGGGAACTCAGAGGATTTAAACATACACATATCCAAACCACTGGGTGTACAAAACACGGTATTCCAGGCTGAATGCGTAGGAATAATTGAAGCCTGCAATGCCATAAAGAGACGACAAGTCGAAAACACTAACATATGGATACTCTCAGACAATAAATCGGTACTACAAGCACTAAGCAGTGATAACATCACATCTAGCTTGATATACGAAAGCCACCAAAACCTCACAGAGGTGTGCGCAGATAAAAACAAAGTTACTATACAATGGATCAAGAGGCACAGTGGTTCAAGAGGAACGATACAGCGGATGAACTGGCCAGGAAAGGCTCAGAAACAACGGCATACGGACCGGAGCCAATCTTGCCCCTGCCACAAAGCTACATATACAATCAACTGGACCAACACACTAAAGAACTACATTAAAAATACTGGGAGGAGACAGACACATGCAGACAGAGCAAAGAGATTCTGTCGAAACGCGACTACAAACTCACAACCGCACTACTAAGGACACATAAAAACTAACTGCGCAAGATAGTGGGAATAATAAGAGGACATAACACCTTGAACAGACGCCTCTATAACTTAGGTATCACAGACAGCCCCATGTGCAGAGCGTGCATGGAGGCAGAAGAATCGACCAAACATATACTGTTGGACTGCAAGCAGGTAGAAGTATACAGAATAAAGCACCTAGGTTCTCCAGACACACTACGGGACGCAGTCAACACCAAGGCACTCAGCAACTTTCTAGACGAGCTGAGGTGGTTAGAGTAGCGCCACACCGCCGTTTCACGCAAAATAGGCACAATGGATGTCGACTTACGGAAAACGCCCAGTATAACTGACTAACTAACGCCCACGCATTTGGGCTGCCAGTACTAGCGCTATGACCATCATTTTCCTTTTCTGATTACGTAATTAGACCCCTGAAGGGTCGCCATACTTGGTACAAATACCTTAAAATTTTGTGTCAGCATCTCCCGGTCTATTACGTACTTTAAATATTGGCACGCTCACGTGATTTTGGCGCGAACGAACGCACGCCCTGCCTCAAACGTCCGCTGCGGCTCGCATCTGTCGTTGAAACATACTTTAAAAAATCCATGTAAAAATATTATAGGTGCGCGATAAAACATGACTGCCTTTAAAATAATTATTGCGAGAAAACTGCGTTTTAGTATCCGATGGATGCCAAAAAATTGTAATTAATAAAAAAAAATTGTGACGTACATTCCTTTTTTGAAGTATAGAAGTAAGTAATATCAATCAAATAATTATTAAGAAGGCAGCTAACGTCACATGACTGCCTTTTAAATAATTTTTACTCAAAAGCTGCTTTTTAATGAATTATTGTAAAGTAAATTGATGAACTATAATTATCAATAGGCAGTTTGGTACAAAACTGCCTTTTAAATAAGTTTTGCCTAAAATATTTCCCATATATTACGCAGTCAAAGGACTTTAACTGCTTTTTTAAGGATGAATGTCAGATGACTGCGTTTTAATGAATTCGGCACTGGTAAGAATGCACTTGACTGCCTTTTATTGAAAAATTATCTCAAAAACTAAATGTGATAGAGAAAAACGGGTTAGATAGGTCAACGCGTCTTTTTTTCCTGATCACAGCACAATATATAACTCAAAATTGGTAAATTGTCAGATGACTGCCTTTTTAAGAATCACGGCAGCCATATAAACACGAAAGTAACCTTGCCTATTTGATAGCTTCGAAAGGAAACAGAGTTAGTTCCAGAGAAGGACAGGACAGTTTCATTCATTTCAAATTTTGATGAATGTTATTTATTATATGAAATTATTCGCCTCGACCGAATTTGGAATTGTTAGCAGACGTTTCTGCTTAGTAAACATTAAAATTTTTTTTTATTATTCCTTTAGGCCCCAACACACATTCCAACAAGCCTAATTTTCCTTTTGATTGGATGTGCCTACTCGCTAATATGTGTAGGTAACATTAAGTACCTACTAGCAAACACTAGGGCTAGTTATTACTATCAAAATATCAAACATTCAAAGCATCCCGTTAACCATAAAATAAATTTAGAGCATCAGTATTTTTTTTATTAACTATTTTTTTTACATCAATTTACTAATGACACTTTATACTAGTTTATCCTTTATACTCTCGCGCTTTGTACACATATACAGGGTGACTGGTAATTCGACGTATTCCTTGAAAGGGGTTATACTAGAGCTAATTTGCAACAATTTTACGTCCAGGGGTCAACCAAGGTCAAAACTCGTTTTTTTTTTAATTTTTCTAGTTTTTGGTTTGTTTGAAAAAAAAATCGCCTTGCAGCCTTAAACTGGTGATTGAGACAAAAATGTTTTTTTTACTATCCAAATGGAAGTACTTTTGTCACAATCACCAGGTTAAGGCTGCAAGGTGGATTTTTTTCATACAAACTAAAAACTCGGATAGCTAGTAACCCAGCGAGTTTCGAACTTTCGACCCCTGGTTGACTGGACGTAAATTGTTGCAAATTTGCTCTAGTATAATTCCTTTCAAGGAATCGAATTAAGAAGCACCCTGTAGGTATTTAAAGGCTTGCTTGACGCGGTTAGATCGTGTAAACTAATCTTTAAATATCAATTAATTTTGAATGGTTCCAACCAAAATACCAGTTACTTTAACTGGTTTTCTGCAAACGATTTTAACGTTAAGTAATATTTATTCGAATCTGATGACGACCAACGCGAGGTAGTAAGACGTTATATTTGAATATACGAGTATCATTCACACGTATCAGTAGTACGGCTAGTGTTAATTTTTTTTGTTGCATGGTTACTTAGAATTTTCTTGGTTACCCTGGATATCGGCGTTTTGACCAATTATGCTTCGTCGCCATTTTGGTGTTTTTGTAGAACATTTATGACGTCATAAAAAACATGCCCCTAGCTCTAAACAAATAGGTACTAATTGTAAATACTTGATGTATGCGTGCAATGCAAAGCCTTTGTGTTTTTAACACAATGCTAATGAATAGTTATTTTAATGACTACTCTTAAAAGGTTTTTTTTTGTATTTCTTTAAAACTACCATCTTTGACAGTTCATTTATTTATCTTATGGCGGTTACACACTGGGTACATATATGTATGTGTTCGTATCGATGTCGCTGATAGAGTTCCAGTGTGCGCTGCGAGGTTCAGAAGGAACAGTGCAGCTGCCGAGTTTGTTGTTCTTTTAGCACCACCCGGAGGTCACGTGTAGGGTTTCTAGGGTTATTCCTACGGACGTAGAACAACAACGACCTCCAACAGACAAGACAATAGCAACCATCTACATAATTTTTAACCGACTTCAATATTGAGAGGTTGGATTTGTGCGTTTTTCATCAAGGGCGGGTTGAACCAACTTACGATTACAGTTAAATAAGGCGCCGGCAGCTGTCATTCCATAGAAACTTGTCAAACTTTCCATACTTACATTCAGATTTTTTTTGTTTACGTTGGGGGAAGGCTTTGACGCACCGTCCGCCCGGTCAGGGGGGACCGGACGGGTGTGTGGGACTCCCGGACAGAAGGCCCAGACTACCCACTAAAACCCCAACGATTGTCCAACCATGTCGCTGCCAAGGAGGGCCAAAGGTTCGCTTGACGCATTCTACTTTGACCCTCGCGACTGGCCCGTTTGCGCGGGCACGACCAGGGCTGTTATTCGCTACGCGTTAATGCGGCTCACCCCGCCTGTCACCCGTTACGAAACTAGAACTCTACTTACGCTTAATTACTACGCCATCGCTGTGTCAAGGTATAATTGTGGGTGAGCGTTGAGGTGAGCTCAAAACAGTTACAGAATAAGGGGGCAGGGAGAGCACCCCGGGACAATTTCGGGGCGCTGCCATCCCGTGGGGTTTGGTGCATCCTACCCTAAGCTGTTTATACACTCAGAGCTATAACCACGAACTTCGAATCTCGAACTTCGTATATCTCCGTCTCTATCGCACTTCTGGTTTATGGTACTCGAGCGACAGAGACGGAGATATACGAAGTTCGAGATTCAAAGTTCGTGGTAGCGCCGCAGTATTCTTGCTTTAATTCACGTCTAAAATATTAAGTCATCATATGTTTTCAACTGATTTTTTTCATTTCCCTATCATCAGAAATTGCATTCTCATAAATATTCGACTACGCTTCAGGCTTATCTATCGTCTATCCTAACCTCTGGTTATTTAATAGTAGTTTATGTGACTGTACATAATGAAGGGCATTAAACACGAGTATGTTAATGCCTAATTATGTACAGTTACATACACTACCTACTTTATCTATCCACTTATCATAAGCCTCCATGATGCATCCAGGAGCCGCATATTATGGACCGGCATCGCGGCGTTGTTTTCTGGCAGTTGTCATGGGATTTTTTTAATTCAGAGACAAACTAGAGTCCGGCGCCAACCAATCGTTCGATATCTTACTTACGCGACATTTATTTTGTCAAATTTGTATGCAAATTGACAATTAATTCGAACTAAACGTCATCTCGACTGATATTAGAATAGAGGTCAAATCAAATTGCTTTGTTTTTCAGAGGTGTTCGAAAATTTAATGTAATAATAGCATCGAAATCGATGTTATTATTTAGCAATAATAAAATTTTCACAGATAAGAAATTTGTTCTAACAAAACATTATGTTTTTATGGTGGTCATAATGTGCGGATCTTGAACGCATCATGGAGGGTTTATGATATTTGGATAGATAAAGTGTTTTGTTACTTTCACACAGACACAAATGTCAAAGTGACAGAAAAATATAAACGAATTTGACTGCCGTTTTACCAAACATAATTATATTGAGTCAACATTTATAAATAGAGTTAAAAAAAACATTACACACAATACAATTAAGAGGTGAATTCTAATGGACAGCTTTATGAAAAATGGGCCACATTAAATAATCTCTGCCACAATAGGGAGCTTGCATCTTTTTTATTTTATTACGGAAATCAAAAGTATAATCCAGCATTAAAACAACAGCATTAAAACATTCTTATTATTAATTTTTCTGATGTTATATGCATTTGAAATCTGCACGCGCCGGCACCCAACGAAAACGCTCTATATTAAACGGGCTTATGCTATGACGTCACATAACAGCATATATTCTCGGCGCGTTTACTATGGAGTAAAGTCATTAATTTGAAATTATCTCCACAAAATTTGCATTTAAGTCTATACTTGTCATACAAAATATCATTTTTAATTTAATATTCTGAGTAACTGTCATGTGATTTTATCGAAAAAATAAAAATATTTTTTTCGTCATTTTAACGTGAGATAAAACTAATACCTACAATCGTTTTTTTTTCTTTTTTAGGGTTCCGTACTCAAAAAGTAAAACGGGACCCTATTACTAAGACTTCGCTGTCCATCCGTCCGTCCGTCCGTCCGTCCGTCTGTCTGTCACCAAGCTGTATCTCAAGAACTGTGATAGCTAGAGAGTTGAAATTTTCACAGATTATGTATTTTTGTTGCCGCTATAACAACAAATACTAAAAACAAAATAAAATATTTTTTAAGGGGGGCTCCCATACAACAAACATGATTTTTTGCCGTTTTTATAGATAGTACTCCAACTCCAACTTGCACTTGACCGGTTTTTTTTTTCTTTTGTATGATATCTCTACGTAAATCCGCATTTATTGAGTGCAATTTACTCGAAATTGAAGTCCCATGCAAGTTCCCCATTGTTGTGCATGTAATGCCCTGTTCTTATATTGCGATAAGTGTACAAAAACACATTGGTACATATAGTTCTTAAAGAAAAAAAACTAGATTTTTTATTTTTTTATTTTCGACAATGTGGCCGTATTTATAGGTAGATATGCTTTTTTATACGTACAACCGTATAATCCGTCTGATGGAAAGCGGTCATGGACGCTCAAACGCGTGTGATATTGATAGCTACTGCACCAAAAAGACTTAATTATTCTTCAAGTGCTCAATTTTATTGTGATCTTAGACGTCATCATCATCATCATATCAGCCGAAAAACGTCCACCTCGCTCGCTCACGCTCGCGGCCTCCCCCAAAGAGTGCCAAAGTGACCGGTCCTGCGCCACCCGCATCCAGCGGTCTCCCGCGATCTTTACCAGGTCATCAGTCCACCTTGTGGGGGCCTACCCAGTCTACCCACGCCGCGCCTTCCGGTACGCGGTGCGCTTCCGGAGGGCTAGGTATGTTGGGAGTTTCCATGCGTGATCGCATCAGAAATGCGGCTATCCGCAGCAGAACCAAGGTAACCGATATAGCCCTCCGGATCTTAGACGAATCATGTTTAAATAAATAAATAGGTACATTAAGTTGACACAAAGCGAGTTTTTCCTCCTAAGAGCATTTAATTGCCATGACTTGGATTTTCCAGGTGATTATCCGAGTACCAGACATTTAAAATCCGGATATCCTGATACGGTACTGCAGTGCTAATTCTTAGATAAACTGATTCCATAAGGCCACATATATTACGCCTACTTGGGACTCTATTTGACCTCACAAACTGAGTTGGAATTGGTTTGATGGAGATTATAAAATTATCATACCTACTGCTAAATTAAAGTATTTTGCGTGCCGTGTGATTGTCCAATCAAAAGAATAATATAGAATTTTTCATGTAGGTACCCATACTCAATTAATTAATGTAGTCCGAAAAACGTTTATATGGAAAATTCACTCTGTCATTCCGTCTTAACAATGCATTTAACCGTTTTCAATAATCGTAGCTCAAAAGACGGTAAAACACTAATCTAATAAGTTTAATTGACGTCATCATGTCCATGACCGGTTTTTATATTGTATTCATGGTAATTGAGCCTATATTTTCCCTAGTGACGAGTTTACAAGCCAGTCAATTTCCGATCAAACGTCACAAAGAAATGTTAGTACAGTAGTACCCAACTGATATGGCGCGGATTAAGCAATAATAGCCTTTCGGTCAACGAGTTAAGCACTTTGACGCGCGCCATATCAGTTGGGTAGTACTGTAGGTACCTACTCAGGGCTTTTCCCCGACCAGCGGCGGTATATTCCCACTAGTTCTATTATCTGATTTATTAATGTAAGTAACTATGTAGTTGGAATTTTAATGTAAAGATGGGAAGAAAAATACCAACAGTTCCATCAATAGAACTAGTGGGAATAGACATAAGTTAATTGGAGCGAGAGATTAGAGCGTGGCCTCTCGCTCCCACGTCGCGACCCTTTTATGTACGATTCCCACCGACCGGGCCGGGTCGGAGCGCCTGAGCGCATTTTACAATTTGCCAAAGGAATTTGAAGCTTTAATACAGACGTTACCTTTCATATTTGTATGGATTGGCGGCCGGTCGGCTACGCGCGGACGTGGACGGCTGCGCTCGGCTGTCGTTACGTCTGACCGGCTCCGTCCGGCTTTTGCCTACTGGCCCTACTGCACTCTATTAAAACGCAGTGCTCGCGCATCCGTTGCGATCTGACCCGGCTCGATCGGTGGGAATCGTACGAGTACTTTATGTTGCCCCGCTGCCGCTGCCACCGCCTGCTGGAAGTAGTGGGCGAGCCCTAAGACCTCATTTTTGGGCGTTGTATGAAAATCGGCATGACAGTACGAGTGTGCTCATTAAAAAAAACTACCCTTTCCTTTCTAATGCGCACCTAATGCGCACAGTGCGTGCCAGACAATACTCACTCACTCATCATCGAGCGATTCTGCGTCACTGAATCGCTCGATGCAACTTGACAGAAAGTTGACTATACCTGTTACCAATTAATTTTTTACTTCGCAGGCTTGCAAAGTTTGCTTTTGTGTTGGATATAAGCTGCACAAAATGCCACTTTTATGCATAACGTTTTTTTCTTAGTCTAAGATTTAATAATCGACCCGAGCAGCTGCTACACGTACCTACAATAAATCTTCGTATATTAAACTTGTTATTTTATTTGATTTATTCTTTAATCAATTTTATTTCCATGTTTTCTATTTCTAAATTAATAAAACCAGATAAAACATTAAGTGGCGGGAAAGAGCATTATTTAAAAAAAAATTGTAATTACTATTTGCCATTTTCTCGCAATTGAAGTGAAAAGCAGTGTGTATAACTCGGGCATAAGCGTCTCCGTAAAATGGCTCATTTTATGCACTTGTTGTGCAGTCTACTATTTCATTTCATAGATTTTTTAAATCAGAAACGATTTACTCTCTAGGTACAATACAGCTAAGAGGTGATTGAGTTCGGTTAGGTTTGATTAACAATCCTGAAACGTTTACATTGTTTACAACCCTAAAATTCGGCGAATCATTCATTCGACGCCTCGTTTCGGTAAAACAAGTACTAGTAGGTATAAACCCCGATTATTTACAGTGTTTATGCTTTCAGAGTGTTCCCTTCTAGCTATTTACTTTATTTATACGGTCGCCTTGGTCCAAGCGCTCACTGTTGCACAAGTGTATATTACGTATGCGCGTGTTATTGAGATGACATTGGTACGAAAATCACGTTAGGTAGGTACATTTTTACTAGCCCAGTTGTAAAACGTACAAATCCGGTTAGGCCCAGTTAGACTAGATTGGTTTACCATGGACATGACCATGGAGTGATACGAATAGTAGTACGATAGAATTATGTTTTTTTATTGCATATTGATGCAATATTTTTATGATCAGGGTCAGGAGTGAATGATCTCTTGTTTTATGTATTTTATTATGGGTACTGATTTTCTGTGACTGAAGTTCCGGCATAATATTTTAGTGCTTCGTTCGAAAGAGTGAAGCGTATAACTGAGCTAATATGAAACTTTTTGTTTACCTGCAAAACACAAATGAAAATATCGAACCTATGTTTAAGTTTTTGTTGTATTTCAATTCTTGTGCCGAATGTATGTTTTGATTTTGTTTGTGTGATTGTAGCAAACAATATAATTTATCTTTGTCAATATATTTTTTTTGAATAGGCACAGGTTAAAGAAATCTGAGCAGTGTATATTATGGTACCTACATTGGTCCTAAAATCTACAATAGGTTGCCAAAAGACTTAAAAGAATTGGAACTATCAGAAAACATATTTATACGTAAACTTACGGAATACTTGACAGATAAAGCATTTTACTCTTTAGAAGAATTCTTAAATAAATAAAATTTATGAACTATATGTACTTAATGACATTATTGTATTAATAACTTAGTGAATGAATGAATGTATCTTAAATATGATTTGTAAATTTTGAACTGCTAAATGACGTGTAACTTATGTTATCAATAAATAATTGAATTGAATTGAATTGAATTGTACACTTGTACCTATTTTACCTATGTATTGCAATTCCAATTGAAGAAAACGTCATATTGCAGTGGGTGGGAATGGTATGAAACGTATTCCCATATTCGGCTCTTACGAGTTACGACACCCAACGGGGACAAAAAATGTAATGCTATTCTAATCGTATTGTACGTCTTTTTACACGTGCAGTCTATGGATGAGGCATACAAAGCGAGCCTACAATGCGTTACGTGTGCAATTCAACAATATCTTCAGGATGCTGTTCAAGCTGCCTCGTCACTGCAGTGCGTCAGGCATGTTTGCCGAAGCGCACACTGATGGCTTCCATGCCATCATACGCAAGAGGGTCGCCTCGCTGCTGAGACGAGTGCGAGGAAGTGAGAACAGCATTCTGAGGATATTGGAAGGACGTTGGGATTGCCCTATGTTAGGGCACTGGGCTGGCATTGTGACGGGGAGGGTAAAATAACTCTGAGTTTTGCCCTGAACGACACAGTGCCTCTCAGCGTACAAATTATACTTTTATTTTCTTTTCTGTTTTGCCTACTAACATTTTGCTTTAAAATTATTTTATGTACTAACAAACTTATGGATTCTATGAGTCTGAAATAATTTATTTTTATTTTTATTTTTTATTTAATCCCACTCCATTCGGGGTTTAATAAAAACTAAATTTTCAAGCCACTGCTCGGAAATAATGAATCGTGAAAAATATACGTATTTACTAATAGTATAGGGTAGTCCCCTAAGTATGCACAGAGAAAACAATAATTCGCACTTATGCGCTTATCGGGCCGTGTGACTTGTATAATACGACTTGTTTTATTTTATTATTATTCTTTATTGTTATTTATTTATTAAAATGTAATTTTACTGGCCACAATCTACTAACAATAGTTTTTATGTTTTTGTAACCTACTAACACTTTTATGGGCTTAGCCTGATATAAACATGTGAATTGAATTGAATAATCTTTGTAATCAATATTCAAAGCGTCATTCATTTGAATGTCTGTCGATCCAGACCAAATCCACAGGACTATAGCCGCTATAGTATAGCATCCCGTCCCACGAGAGAAAATTTCAATAGCGTCACTCTTTTCTCCACGGGTGTATTTAATCATACATATTTACCTATATATTTTTATAATAAGCTTTCAAACTCCTTTCTTCTGATATGGCCATTAATAGCCCCGGATTGTTATTTTCTTTGCAATTCACGATTCTATTTTGAAAAGTTTCATGCCATAAAACTAAGTTTTAAATACCTACATAAGTTAATGGGCAGTCGTGTAAAAGTAAAAATGCTCGGAGGAAGGAGATAAAAACATACTTCGAATTTCACCCAACTGGTATATTTGTATCACATCAGCATCACACTGTATTATTTCCGAGACTTAGCTCATATTTAATGGATTGTGGACATAAACACAAAAACTCGTTATTCTGTGTAGATACTTCTACGTCAGAATAATCTCGACGGTTCAGAAGTCGACAAGTCAAAGGTGACACCTAGTCAATTTACACAAGCAAATAGGAGTGGAAATAAACAATGGTATATTAAAACACCTCGTAGATTAACTTGAAAGTGTTGGTATATTTATATTTTAACTGGCTTTGACTTTGTCTGCATGGAAACTTTCAATCCCAAGTGTATAATTTTCTTTATGTTCTTTTGGTTAACTTGGTTTATGCACTTTATGGATACTAAACCATCATTTTGTAACAATAAATTGTAAATTACAAATAACACTTGAAAGCTTACCTATGTAATTAAGATACAAGATATCAAAGAAACAAGAGAATTATGTTTTTTATCATCCTAGAGTAAATTAAATTCCTTGTCTCAATAAAAAAGAGCCTTGTTGCTCCCATATAAACTGGGTCCAGTAGGTCGATCACGTAACGCATTGAACGCGCGTCAGGTAGGTCTAAATGACACTTTTTATATGAGAAATTGACAGTTAAATTGTACCGACGCGCGTTCGGAACGATACGTGATTACCCCTCTGTATAACACAGGGATTCCTAGCTCAATGAAGTAATCACGTAACGTTCTGAACGCGCGTTAGGACAATCCAACTGTAATTTTTCCATATAAAATTTGACATTTAGATCTACCTAACGTGCGTACAATGCGTTACGTGATCGACCAGCAGGACACCAGGTCGTAATTCATATTGTAATCTGCCCTTCACTACATATTTAGTATAAAACAAAGTCACTTCCCGTTGTCTGACTGTCCCTACGTATGCTTAGATCTTTAAAACGCAATGGATTTAGATGCGCTTTTTTAATAGATAGAGTGATGCAAGAGGAAGGTTTATATGTATAAGATATATATATATATTTAGTATCAGCATTGCACCCGTGCGAAGCCGGGGCGGGTCGCTAGTATATAATAAACTTTTTTAATTTTTCATACAACATTAAAGACCTTTCGAATTATACTCTATTATTTCAGTATCACCATCATCCTCCTAGCGTTATTCCCGGTTGTGTCCTAAAGGAGCCCGGGATACACTTTGGCACCTACTCCCTAGATTTGGCGTAGGCACTAGTTTAGTTTTTTTACTATTTAGTACTTAATTATATTTAGTAAAAATTTTGGCATAAGGAGTAAGATCTCGAACAAATTCAAGAAAAATTGTCAAAAATATCTGGAATCAAGAAAACCGTCATAAGGCTATCTTGAGTGAAGCAGAAATAATCTTGAATTAAGACGATTCTCTCGAACCAAGAGATAAAATCTCTCGATAATTTCGCTTCATTCGAGATAAATTACAACTTCATAATGAATTTCCTGGTAGAAAAATCTCTCAAATCTATTTTTATGTGTACAGTCAAGGGCACCATTATGTGTATACACCACAAAGTCTTAAAAATATGTACACAGACCTTATTTCTGCAACAATAAGGATGTAGTATTACATATTTAGGAAACTTTGAGTGAATAAGATTGTCCGCAAAAAAAAAAAAAAAAAAAAAAAAAAAAAAAAAAAAAAAAAAAAATTGGTTCCCTTGACTGTACCACAAATAAAAGTGGTCACATTTCTTAAGACTCCTCCATGTCGTGTAACGTTTACTTGTCTAAGTTGTGTTTACTGATTTTACAGATCAAAATAAAGATGGCGGAAATATCGCACATCAATCCATTGCTTCTTGTGACCGAGAAGCAGATACAGGGACTACGTGCTTACGCCGGCTTGGACGTGAAACAACTCAGAGAAGCCATTGACGCTGTCCTCGAATGGTGTTCGAAGGAGCCGCACCTTGAAGCCGCCGTGCCTATTTTAAGTAAGTATTCGAATTGATGCCCTTACCCATACAACAATATTGTAAATGCGAAAGTGTGTCTGTCTGTCTCTTACCTCTTCACGCTTAAACCGCTAAACATCATCTAAATTGGTTTAGCGGATTAAGCGTGAAATAAATATTTGACATAGAGATAGTTTGAGTCTCGGGACATAGGATAGATTTTATTCCGGAAATCATCCCTGAGGGGATGACATGGGGGTTAAAGTTTGTGTGGAGTTCCATGCGGACGTAGTCGCGGGCAGAAGCTAGTAAGTAAGTAAATAACTAAAACGGGGCCCGCGACCAGACAGGGGTACGGGGGGTTGACACGACAACAGGGAACCAAAGGGTAGCCCGCTACGCTGACGCCCGGACGCGGAACAGAAAGAATTTCGGACTTTGACCTATCTCTATTTGTATCTGTCGCACGCGCATAGTGGTAGGTACAGTCGAGGTTGAACGAATAAGTACATAAATATTTGTACAGGTCTCTATTGTCAATAATGTCATACAGTCGTGTACTAGTAGTTTATGCTACTGATACATAATGAGAGGCCTTAAAACACGAGTGTGGTTTTATGAAACGAGCGTCAGCAAGTTTCATAATAGGATCACACGAGTGTTTTAAGGCCTAATTATGTACAGTTGCATACACTACTTTTTCTAAACACATTATATCATAAGTACTCTAAGATGGGTTCAGAAGCCGTAGGAAAATTACCTGCATTGCTCCAAGTGCTAGGTACCCGTAAATTATCTTTGAAATAAAAAAGTGAAAAAAAAGAAAAAAAAAAGAAAAAAAAAAGAAAAAATAAAAGTGAAAAAAAAGTAAAAATATTTAGAAAAAGTAAAAAAAAAGTGAAAAAAGTAAAAAACAGCAAAAAAAGTAAAAAAAGTTAAAAAGTTAAAAAAAAGTGAAAAAAGGAATAAAAGTAAAAACAAGTAAAAACGTTAGCAAAGTTTAAAAAAAAGTGAAAAAAGTAAAAAAAAGTGCAAAAAAGTGAAAAAAAGTGGAAAAAAAGTAAAAAAATTGAAAAAGGTAAAAAATATTTAAAAAAGTAAAATTAAAAAACATAATGAATTGACGTTTCGTATCGATAACTGTTTTAATATCTATAGATACTAGAATAGAGACCCACTCGAGTTTTGACAGCTGTTCCAAATTTAAACTCATAACGATACCAAAATATGTACTGTAATAACATTACAGTACAGATTTTACCTATTACCCCAGACAAGAAAGTGTCATAGTAAAATTGGTTGTAATAATGCTGGTCATTACCGACGGTTTCTGAACGCATTTTAGAGCACTAATGATATGTGCGTAGGTAATAGTTATTTGTTCAACAAGAGAGCAAAGTAGATTTTTGCTGCGAGTGTTGATATTGAGTCCCGAGCAAGCGAAAGATTCTATATTTGAATCACGAGCGTAGCGAGTGATTCAAAATTAGAATCTTGAGCGTAGTGAGGGACTCAAAGGCACGAGATGCAAATATCTTTGCTCTCGTGTGATACATACAACTTTTCACCTCAGCAGTGAGAACATCGTCACGTTAAAAAATATATCGCTAGGCTTTTACGCACCTATAATATTCTGAATTTGTAATAGAGCCACCATAGTTGTAGTTGTAGTATCCACACTATGATGTTGATGTGTCACCAGTGCTCGATATCAACATTAAAAAGCTACTTTGACTCACGGAGTGAGCAAAATCGCATTTTGCTCACTGTTTTCACGCAGCAAAATATGCTTGTTCGAGCTGCTGAGGTGAAAAGATATTTATGTACGTATTCGTTCACCCTCAACTACGTACTAGGCTAATTTTATTTCAGTTTACCTCTATTTGAAAGTATACTTGTACGGGGATAATAAAAGGCTCATTGTATAATCGTTTGTTTTGTGGTTACTTAACCCACGATGCCTGGCTCCGACTTGTGTTTCACTGTTTATTTTTCATATAAGCGTGTAGAGGTAATATTTGTCTAGACGCCAAGGATACATTGTTTACGTATCTTTACAAAGTGATAGGTAATCACATTATACACGACAACCGGCATAGCCGCCTATTCATTGTCAGCCTGAAGGCCGCTGCCCTGTCGCTAGACCGCGAATTTAAATAGGAAAATTTTAATTGTTTAAAAAAACTGACTGCGTTCCAAAAAATACTGACTTACACATCAAAATTTAACAATTGCACATCAGAACCGAATTTTGAGGAACGATTAGTATTTTAGCCGTGCTAATCAGTATATTTTAGGTTTTTAGGTTTTTTTGACGTGCCTTTAATTACTATTAGCCAATTTTAATTAATGAGATACGTCACCTGTAACATACAGTCGCTATTCTTAGCCCACGATAAGATAACCTAGGTATCAGGTTAGTAAACAAAAACATTGAAACTTACAATAGGTAGGTAGTGTGAGTGTAGAAACTGGACAACACTTGAACGGTAAACTTGAAGACTGTAAATTATTTCTATTATTTTTGTAGGTTTCAAATTATTATAGCCGTAGTAAGTCAATCACGTCGCTCAACCATGAAGTACAAGATTGGTCGATATACAAGGACTGGACTGCTGCGTTCAAAAGTATATTGTACGCAGTAGGAGGACTTTATCGATCCGGATTCTGGATCGAACTGAACCGTCAGGAAAACGCTGCGCACTGTCACGTGTACGCTATTTTCGAATTCCAATTCGAATTAGGATTTCAAATTTGAAATTTTGAATAGTAATTAGCCAGAAAAGTAGCCGGAAAGTTTGTGTGTAAGGTTTCGTTACACGCATCATTATATTAATAGCCTGATGATTGAACCACATGGCTGACAAAGCTTTTTAAGGCTTTTTTAATTGTCTTTATACAACTCATACCATAATTTAAACGATATATCAATTATCCGCCGGCTGTTCAGTTCAGACAAACGAAACCCGGAACACGATTAAAATGCGGAAAAGAATTTACTACAACTTTTCACCTTATTAACAGCTTTTTCTGAAGACGTTTCTTGCTGGCCTGTCATTATTTTAAATGTCACTAGAGTGCTGTCTACATTATTATTATAATAATCATCTTCGACCGGTTAAGGAAAATCGGTTTTGCGTGTGAAACTGATGGTCCTAGGTTCAAATTCTTTTGAAAGCAAATATTTGTACGATGAACATGAATAATTATATATTAAAGTATTTACATATATCTATTTAATTTATAGTAGTCTATGAGGCTAGGTACCTACACATAGAAAAGTTATTACTAGAATCAAGATTTCTTCGGAAGAAGAATTCTTCGGAAATCAAATACATCTTTTTCTAAATAAAAATAATATTATAAACAATAAACAATACGGTTTTCAGAAGGGGAAAAATACGGCACAATTACTATGTAAATTTACAAACGAAGTTAATATGCACTTAAATGAGAAGAAACATGTTATTGTTGTATTTATTGATTTTAGTAAAGCTTTTGACACACTTAAATATAATACCTTATACTCCAAACTCCTGCAAAATGGTATACAGGGCCCACTACTAGAATTTATAAAAAACTACCACACCAACCGTTTCACATCTGTCAAAATTAATAATACCTATAGTGATAGGATTCCTACAGAACAAGGTACAGCTCAAGGATCAAATTTCGCACCTACCGAATATCTTTTGTACGTTAACGACATGTGCAATATATTCAGTGGTGGGTCTGTATACCAATTTGCGGACGATACCTGTCTCGTGGCCACCCATTCCGATATCACGGCTGCAGAAACCATCCTACAAGGTAACTTTAACCGGCTGTGTGCATGGGCCCACGACGTAGGCCTAGTCATTAACTATGACAAAACCAAGGTCATGCATATCCACTCTGCATATAAAAAAAGTCTCATCACACCTAAAATAATAGCGCATAGCCATGAGTGCATGCATCAAAAAACTACGCGTACGTGTGTATGTGTACACCTGGAAATAGTGGATAAGCATACATACCTCGGTTTGGTCATAGATAATACATTCAATTGGGGTCCCCACATTAGTCATATTTGTAACAAACTACGATCCATCTTATGCAAACTATCACTTCTAAAATATAAATTACCATTTAATACTCTCAGAATGTTGTACATGTCACTAGCCGAATCCATTGTTAGTTACAGCCTTAGTAGCTATGGCAGAACATATAAAACTTACCTGGACAATATCTATAAGCTACAATTAAGAATGATAAAAACTATTGTACCTAATTCTATTAGAAATAAGCATAAAAACGACGATAATTATCTATTTCGATACTGTAAAATTATAAATGTATATGATAAATTTAAGATGATGCTAATCTGTGATGAAATTTCTAATTTACCCAACCTTCAAAAACGTTATAGGCCACAAAACTTGAGAAACATAAGTACCTTACCCAAATACGTATTGCCACCGTATAACAATGCATACGGAAAAAGAATGTGGGAGTATTTGTTACCTTACATATTAAACGAATGGCCAAATGATGTTTTCCAGAAACTTATTCATAATACTCACAAAATA
Source organism: Epinotia brunnichana (assembly GCA_963854355.1). NCBI lineage: Eukaryota > Metazoa > Arthropoda > Insecta > Lepidoptera > Tortricidae > Epinotia > Epinotia brunnichana. Next base: position 15,547,454 of record OY977954.1, read on the forward strand.
AAAATCATCACAAAAAATATGTACTTGCCAACTACCGATGCGCGCACGAGCGTAGCACAAATTATGTAAAACTACCCTTTTCTTAGCTATCAATTGTAAACGAGCGACAACGGCGACAGATAAACCGTACGCGGTTTTCGTTCGCTGTTCAAATAATGTGTAAATAGTTTATAAGTATTTTGGATAAATAAAAAAAAAAAAAAAAAAAAAAGAAATAATTAGGAAGACCGTCAATATCTTGAATAATGTTTTAGTTGAATAGTTTGATTAACTAAGAAATATACAGGTAACAGAATAATATTTATAACGAAATATAACTAAACTAAACCTATATTATCAACTAAACCTAACCTATAAACAGTAAATGCCTCCCAGGTCCCCGTCGTTGGCTATATATGGTGCCCAGAAGGCTGGCAGCGTCACCTCTTTGGATTGCAAGGCTAATCCTTTGGCCAAAATAGCTGCCAGCCCTCTGGTCACAGGATGTTTGGATGAGCCGCTCCGAAAGTTCCTTATAAAGGGCCTGCGCACCCGGTCCCACGGCCCCAGGGTTCCCAGACTCCAAACGGCGCAAACATGTAGCCCTCGCCGAGGACAGCATATTTGCGCCGCTTGTGTTGCTCTGCCGTGGTAGCTGCAGCTCCGGCTTGAGAGGAAGTCGCTTGGAGATGGCACGGGGCTAGCGTATCGTATTTCTTGAATGAATTAAGATGATTCTCTCGAACCAACATGATAAAGTCTTGGGTCAAGGTAATTTAGTACCATTCGAAATAATTTACCATCTTCCTAATTAAATCCTTGATTCAAGAACTCTTAGGTACCTCGCATCAAGCGCTATGTATTTTTTTCTGAGTACCGACCCTCTACATACAAATACAAACTGACAAATTCAAAAACCCCGACGCAAAAAGAGAGGGGTGTTATAAGTTTGACGTGTTTGTGTGTTTGTGTAATAAATAAAAAATAAAATAAATATTTGCGGACAATCTTACACAAATCAACCTAGTCCCAAACTAAGCAAAGCTTGTACTATGGGTACTAGACGACGATATAGATACTTATATAGAGAAATAAAAATACATAGAAAACATCCATGACTCAGGAACAAATATTCGTGCTCATTACCTCACCTAGACCTATATTAATATTAATACTAACCCTAGAATTAAGTAATATGTTACTAACAATTTATGGACTTTGTCCGAAATAAAATTGAATTGAATTGAATTACACAAATAAATGCCCTTACCGGGTTTCGAACCCAGGACCTCTTGCTTCGTATAGGCAGGGTCACTACCAACTAGGCTAAAGCGGTCGTCAAGCGGTGTGTTTGTCTGTGTGTCTGTCTGTGGCATCGTAGCTCCTAAACGAATGGACCGATTTGAATGCGATTTTTATTTGTTCTAAAGCTGACGTGGTCGACATGGTTCTTTGCTACGTTTTAACAAAATCGGTTCAGCCGTTTTTGAGATATAGAACTTTGAAATGAAAATATCGCGGGTTTTTCATCGTTTCTAACTTGTTAATTATTAATGGTAGTCTTATATTAATAATCAACAGGGTAGTCAACGGCTTCAGTTATTTTTTATGACTTGTGATTTAAACACCTAACTGGTAATAATAATTTTCAGAGAACATCGTCTTAGTGGAGCGAACTCTGCTCATCACTAAAGGATCCATAGAAGAAACAAAGAAAAGAATCGAAGCGATTCTAACATCGAGAGGTATGATGCCAGAGCTATGCATCAATCGGTCGGTTGACGAATTCAAGACAATCCTGGGCTGTATGTTAGTAAATATCTATCATCCTCATTTCAATCGAAATACTACTGATGAGAAGTTCCACTGCCAGGCAAATGACGATACCTCCCGTGAGGATTTTCACAAAAAAAATATTGGTTGTCTATAAAGTCGGCTTATGGACGATAATTTTACGTGATATGCACAGCACAATGTTTTCTTTATTTTTTTTGTAGTTTCTAATAAAATAATCGATCTTATCTTGTTTCCCCTTACAAACTTTGGACCCCCATTTCACCCCCTTAGAGGGTGAATTTTGAAAAATCCTTTCTTAAAGCACCCTTTGACCTTATAAGGAATCCACGTGCCAAATTTGGAATCTCTAGAACCAGCGGTTTGGGCTGTGCGTTGATATTTCGTGCGTGCAGCCGGCGTTCATCGATTTATATACCTAAGACGTTATATTAAATTAAATAGCAATTTATTTCAGACATTCATCCATAGGTATTACACATAGGTGGGTATATACATAAAAGCAAAAATGATAACAAAGTGAATTTTGAATTTTAAAATAATAAACATAACTAAAAGAATTAACTAAACTACTTATAACTAGGACCGTGAAGGGCCAACCACCGCTTCATCACGGGTGTGTTCCACCTGTCAGCAAACACGTTCAGGATGCTGTTTGTGGTCGTGCGCAGGCGGGTAAGCACGGAGGCACAACGCTTCCTTATGATAGCGTGGAAGTCGTCGGTGCGCGCCGCGGCGAACATGCCGGACGCGCTGCAGCTCCACGGCAGCCGGAACAGCGTCCTGAACGCGTTGTTGTACTGCACGCGCAGTGCGCTGTACGTGCGCTTAGTAAAATTGACCCATAGGCTGCACGCATATATATCACGTCAAAATCACAATAGGTCTTGCGCTGACCACCTCCACCCGCGTATTAAAGAGAACCCTGGCGCATCCGAGGGACAGGATCAAGCTTGTATCCATTCTATTTACTGGTGAAAGAGTTTTTGGCATCGGATCGGTAGTTCCAGAAATATCCAAATTCTTAAATCACCCCCTTTATATTTCTTCTTGGCATCCTCATGACTAAGGGTCTGGAAGTGAACGCGGTTTGTTGCAATTTGCAATTATTTTGTGCACTAACGCTCTCGAGGCTAATCGGCTTTCGGCCATGTGAATAGACGTCTGCAAGTTTCCTTTGATGATCGTCAGTCCACCTCATTGGAAGGCCTTCCTACACTAAGTTTTCCGGTGCGCTGTCTCCTACAACTACTGCTATCTACTCCATCAAGATATCTTGCAATTACGTTGTGAACGTTTTCTACCGTTTACTGACCTAGTTAATTTAATCATCATTATGATGCCTTAATGTTCAATGATTGATTTCAGAAATTACGTCAACTTACCAAAGCTGTGCCCGACGGATAACTCCCGAGTAATTTCATTAAGTTTTAACAAGGAGAAAATGGACGATTTTACTCTTTTGGCATACTTGAGATACGCATTTTATGTGAGTTTTGTTGAAAACTTTATTTCACTTATGCCGTCGAAACTTTAAATTATACATTTATAACCTGTTTAAATTTCAAAAATATACCTTTTCACCTCAGCAGCTCGAACAAGCATATTTTGCTGCGTGAAAACAGTGAGCAAAATGCGATTTTGCTCACTCCGTGAGTCAAAGTAGCTTTTTAATTTTGATATCGAGCACTGGTGACACATCATAGTGTGGGCTTCAATCGACATCTACGTACTTACATAACGTAGGTAACACTATGATGTGTCACCAGTGCTCTATTACAAATTCAGAATATTATAGGTGCGTAAAAGCCTAGCGATATATTTTTTAACGTGACGATGTTCTCACTGCTGAGGTGAAAAGTTGTATGTATCACACGAGAGCAAAGATATTTGCATCTCGTGCCTTTGAATCCCTCACTACGCTCAAGATTCTAATTTTGAATCACTCGCTACGCTCGTGATTCAAATATAGAATCTTTCGCTTGCTCGGGACTCAACATCAACACTCGTAGCAAAAATCTACTTTGCTCTCTTGTTGAACAACTAACTATTGCCTATTCTATTATATTACCTACTAGATGCGCGCGCGGCGCGGCTCTTTCCGAATATTACAACTACTAACGCACGTGGAATAGCGAGATAAAAAATAACCCGATGAAATAATTTAAAATGGGATTCAGAGATCAAACATACAAAGCTACAAGCTCTTGTGAGCTTGTAGCTTTGTATGTTTGATGATTGTTTGATGATTTTCGGCCAAAGACAAATAACTGAGGATTCGTATGATCTTTATACGCGGACTCAAAGAGAACTATTTCAATTCTAAAACAAATTATCGCCATTTTGAACTATTTACTTACCTATTAATATTTTAATATCAGTTATCGACTGCGTTAAAATTTTATAATACCTGCGGATTTGAGAGAGATTCATCCGTGGGGAAAATTCTCACGCCATTTTGAACTTTTTGTAACGATCACATCGTGTTCAAAGTTGATATCTGACGGTTTTTACACGAGTATCGAACTCAGAATTGACAATTTTTTTTTGTTATTAAGAAACAAACAGTAGACAGCAGCAGATTATGCTCTGTCTTCTGTGATAACCCAAATAGATAAAGATATTTCAAAAAACGTTGTATCTACTTAAGTATTTGCACACATTGGTATAATACATTCTTTATACAGCCTGTATTTTTAAAACTACTTCAAATTGTAACCAGATGTAGGTAATAGGGCTACGAACCGATATTGCAAGCAAATTTGAAGTTAGTCTTAACTAACAAAGTAAAACAAATTTTAGAAAATTTATGGAGCAGCAATGTATTGCGTACACTCCTTTGACACATGGAATAAGCGGGTTACTTGTGACAGTTGTGACGTCATCTCAATAAGACAAAGTAGTGATATATTGCGTGCTGAATTATTTTATAAGCAAAAAAAAAAATTTGGTACCCACCATATTTTTTGTATTAAAATTTCTTGCAAAATCGGTTCATAGGTGTTAAGGATATGAAAGCCCTATTACTCGTACCTACATCTGATTACAATTTGAAGTAATATTAAAAATACACACTGTATAGGTGTATTTGGATCATAGTTGACTTTTTTATATAAGGTATCTACTAATTTGAATTTCAGGTCGGGGAGTACAGAATATATGACGATTACACCATAAATGAGAGACACGTGGTTGATTTAAAAGGCGTTAATTTTGGACTGCTTGCTAGGATCAACCCCATCTTGTTGAAGAAAGCAGAAATTTTAGCCACAGTAAGTACATTATTCTGACTTGGCCTGAGCTTCAGGCTTCCACAGGGGTCCACAAGGTGGTGGAATGGCCATCAGGTTTGATGGCGAGCTCTGAATATTTTAAACTAGTGGGTCGGTGAGCTGCAGAACTGCCTGCTTTCTTAAAAAAAAAAGAATTTTGATAAAGTGTCTCACAAATAAAATCTTTATAGTTCTCGAACCTGCTCACAATTTTTTACGAGAATCGGTAAACCAGGTCGCAGTTCTCAAACTGCAACCTGTAGAGGAGAACAGCGGGACAGACACCGGACACCGGGCACTGGACGCCGGATAGACAAACGATTTTCGGCCCAAGCTGATCGCTCGCTCGTTCGATAAAGAGTCCTCAAACAAGCAACAACGGGGTACGCAGATGGGTAATTACGTAACTTATCGAACGAGCGCATTAGGACAACTTATCTGTATTCTTTTAATACCTACAAAAAATATATTTGGAGCTAACATACGTAAAACGTTACGAAGCTGGATGAAGTGGAAAGTTTTGCGGGAGCAACTTCTTTAGAAGCTTATTTAAATAGGTTTCTTCCGCAAAACTTTCCAAGTACATCCAAAAACGAAAGAGCATTCCGCTGATGACATCAGTATTGGCAAAAGGTCGAATAAGATATTTATTTCTGGTAGAGCTTTTAGCAAGGCATTGAAGTTGATTGAAGGCAGGCAACCCATCAACTGAGGTGCAGAACGTAATGGAAACCCTCTGCACACAACCTTCTCAATCTTGAGCACATCCATCTTTCTGGTGTTGATGGTGAGGTACCTACATGATACATACTCCATCATAAAACCTGATATATATTTAAAAAATATCGAACTGATCACGTCTATTTCCCAGAGAGGTAGGTGATTTCCCTTTCTATGACTTTGATAAACCTCTAAAGTAAAGTTACCACAGCTGGACAGACGTCTGCATCATGGATTTCAAAACTATAATTCATAATTCATTTAATCATTGCCTCGTGTGTACAAAATATCTTATCGCTACATATTAGTATGTCTCAACACAGCCCTGTAAGGGCACTGCAATACACTAAGTAGTTTAAAATTTAAACTACATACAAACGTGGCATGAATGGCACAGAGGTCGCTTTGTTTGTTTAATCCATTCAGTGGGTGGATATTAATTTTTTTTTTTTTTAAAGTTCCAAATAATTCATACTTATCGCAAAGTTTCATAATTAGGTGCTAAAGCCATTAGTGGCTTATTTACAGCTATAGTTCGGTCTAACTATTTACTATTTAAGTAGGTATGTTAGTTTACATCAATATATGTAATTACATTCCGTTTACTGTATCACTGATGAACAATAACTTGGTTGGTTACAAGGCGTAATCATAGTTGTTGCTTGACATATAATACTTGTTTACTTGTTGCACTGTTAAAAACAATTGTACCTAATACAGTTAAAACAAAATACCGTGATAATAAAACAGGCCTATTTAAACACTGCAAGATCATTAACGTGTTCAATAGATTTTGTTTGTCCTTACTAACTGAGGAATGTGAAATAATACCCTCATTAGAAAAAAAAACACGCCCTAATAATTTACGTACGTTAGATTACTTGCCACCATACCTATTGCCACGCAACATTAACACTTATGGTAACAGAACTATTGATCACTTACTTCCATCTATCTTAAATAACCTGCCCAAGAAATTATTACATGACCTCACCGATACCATTAGTAGTCATGAAAAATGTAAGAAGCTACTTAAAAAGTACTACCTAAGTTTAGATGAAGGTAAGTAGTAAATTGGAGTCCATATTAGCAATTTGTTATATTATATTATACTTAACTAAATTATGGAACGCGGGATGTACCGCGCGATCTCGCCAACTATTGCCTAAACCTTCCAGGTTTTAAATAGTGGCTTTATGTGTAACACAGTAACTATGTAAACATAATTGTATTAAATAAATAAAAAAAATAAAAAAAACTTCGTTAGCTGATATAGGGTTGGATAGGTATAAATCTTGTATGTGTTTTGGGAGACTATTTATTATTTTTGGAAGCATGTAATGATTGGTTCTCATGCCGTAAACGTTTTTCATTGTTGGTAATAAAAATCTGTGTGCATTAGATAAACTCCTTAGCCTATTGTAACGGTGGTATTCATTCATGTTGATAAGGTATTTATATTCTTCCTATATGTAAAATGTTACTTCTGCAATCTAGGTATTCAGACACTGAGTAGTATGTTATAAAATAGAGCTAGTAGCTTGTAGCGTCAGTTTAGAGTACTCTTGAGGGAAAGAACGAAAGCACTATGAGAATTTTGAAATTTCGCCATTATGATGCTTGTGGTCAAATTACTCTTCGGAGTGTTTGGATGCTCCCATTTTAAACACATTTCACTTTCAGGAAGGTTACGGTACCAAGATAAAAGGCATTCACATCCTCAACGCCCCGTCCTGGGTGGACAGATTCGTGTCTCTTCTGAAACAATGCATGAAACCAAAGGTAGCAAGCAGGCTGCTTGTTCATAGCACCTTAGAAGACTTCCACAAGCATGTACCTAAGGAAATACTGCCTAAAGACTACGGCGGTGAGGAGCAATCTCTAGGGAAGTTAGCTGGTGAGAAACAGTCTGAAAGGAAGTTACAGTGCAGATTCTTTTTCTAGCCCAGATCTTATCTTAAGACCCATCGGTCTAACAAAGCAATTGTTTAGCCACAATAGCCAGGTGCCACAAACGCTTTGAAATGTAAAGGCCATGTTTAGTAAATATTTCACTCCAATAACGACTCTTTTATTAAAGTAGTCTATTGTTTAAAATACAAAATGGTCATTGCTAAGTAATATTTTTAATGTGGATCTTTCCTTAGACATAAAGCCGCCTTTTGGTTGAAAAAGTGTTGACGGTTATTACGTTTATTTAACAGCATCAGTTAGCGGTTACACTTAACAATAAAAGACAATCGCTTTGTTTACCACTTAACAATGAAAGACAATTGCATTGTATTATCCCGGTAAGGGCATTTATTTGTGTGATGAGCACGAATATTTGTTCCTGAGTCATGGATGTTTTCTATGTATTTAAGTATGTATTTCTCTATATAAGTATCTATATCGTCGTCTAGTACCCATAGTACAAGCTTTGCTTAGTTTGGGACTAGGTTGATTTGTGTAAGATTGTCCGCAAATATTTATTTATTTATTAGGCACAAAAAGAAGTGAATCGACCTAGATAATTCAACCATCAAGTTTGATACCATCAAGCTATTAAGGCGAAATATACTTAGGTATCAGAGTATTTAATATGCTTCAGAGTACTCGATCCTAGCAAAATTCTGTTTAACTTTCAGATGCATGGAACGACATGATGAGCAGCGAAGAGTCAAGGCAAAGAATAAGCGAACTAGACAGTGCTGTAGCGGATGAATCTAGAAGAAGTAACTCTAAATTCAACGAAGAATATCTGGGCATGCCAGGTTCTTTCAGGAAACTCATTGTTGACTGAAATCTGCATATACATACTTGAATTTTCAGTCGTAGTGGTGCTTCGCAGTACACTGCGCTGCGTCAAGTCACTTGACTTCTCAATATTGCGTAGGATACTGAATGACAATAATGAATAAGCGAAATATGTGACTGATTTTTTCTAAAGAGGAGCTATAGATACCGCGTTGCCACAATTAAGGCCAATATACATGATGCAACAACTCGTATGCGATTTCCATTACATTGTGGGACTGCGGGCTACCGAAATAGGGACGAAGAAGTTTGTAATAAAACTTGCATGCGAGTTGTTGCTCTTTAGGGATAGAAAGGCTCATATGCAGCTAAATTAAGAACTGGTCTTACAATTACTGACGTCTTAACATAAACAAACTACTTAATTTGGGCGGGGTAATGGTGTATTTGCCGCAAGCTCATACTAACTCAGTTGCGGCAAATAAAAAAACCGGCCATGTGCGAGTCGGACTCGCACACGAAGGATTCCGTACCATTATCTATAAAAATATTTATTTTATTCTGTTTATAGTATTTGTTGTTATAGCGGCAACAGAAATACATCATCTGTGAAAATTTCAACTGGAACTATCACGGTATCAGTGAGATACAGTCTGGTGACAGACAGACGGACAGCGGAGTCTTAGTAATAGGGTCCCGTTTTACTCTTTGAGTACGGAACCCTAAAAAGTGGAACTAGGTATGACAACGACAACAAATGATTATATCCCTATCTGTCATATTTATTGACATTTGTATATTACCATCTCGCTCGGTCGTGGTATAATTAGTAGGTACCATAGCGCTTGTCCATAGGTTTACTAACATAAAAAGTACTTTATCTATCCAAATATCATAAACCCTCCATGATGCGTTCAAGAATCGCACATTATGGCCACCATAAAAATATACTGTTTTGTTAGAACAAATTTCTTATCTGTGAAAATGTTATTATTGCTAAATAATAACATCGATTTCGATAATATTATTTCATTCAAATTTTGAACAGCTCTGAAATCAAAGAAATTTGATTTGACCTCTATTCTAATATCAGTCGAGATGACGTTTAGTTCGAAATGAATAGTCAATTTGCATACAAATTTGACAAATGTCGCACGCACGTAAGTAAGATATCGAACGATATGAGAATTGGATCCGACTCAGTTTGTCTCTGAATTAAAAAAAAACTATGACAGCTGCCAGAAAACAACGCCGCAATGCCGGTCATAATATGCGGCCCCTGAATACATCGTGGAGGCTTATGATATGTGGATAGATAAAGTAGTGTATGTAACTGTACATAATTAGGCATTAAGACACTCGTGTGATGTTATTATGAAATTCGCCTTCGGCTCGTTTCATAAACCCACACTCGTGTTTAATGCCCTTCATTATATACAGTCACATAAACTACTATTATTTAGTCGGACTATAATAATATGCGCCGATGTCTGGGCTCGGTTATAGGTAATTCGGGTTGTGTTCGGTATATTGTGAGTTTTCCTTTAGCCTTAGATGAATCTAGGACCACTAATAGTAAATTTCTTGATCCCAATTTTACGAAGTTGAATATATATGTCACCGCTAGATTGTGAACACCGTCAGTTTATAATCTTACTCGCGATATTATAAACTGTCGAAAAATTGTGAACTGTCAAAACCGTTCCCAATTTAACGCAATATTTTATGTTAGTTTATAAACTTTCAAAGTCGAATCGTCAAATTGTAAACTGAGATCAAATCGGAACTTGCTACGGAACGTATACACATAGGCTAGGTAGGTTAGGTATCTTCAGTTGCCCCAAGGGCAAAGCGCCCAGAAAAATCGACACTGCTAAATGCCGAAATAAATGGAACAAAAGGTCTGAATAACAAAAAAACAATTATGTTCTGAAGTAAGTGGAAACCGATGCAAGAGGAATAATTCGCTTCGGTTGCGTTCCGAATCAGGCAAATTTGATTCAGTTCACAATTTGACGATATGCCATTGTTAGTTTATAAACTAACGAAAATGAATGCGTAAAATTATGAATTAATTTGGCAGTTAACAATATTCCGTCAGTTTACAATATAACGGGTAAGCTTATAAACTGACGGTTTTCACAATCTAACGGTGACATATATACGAGTTAATAAAAGTGTACGATAGTAATAATTACGTTGATACCAATGTACAATATTTATTTATAGAGGGCACAGACAAAAAAGGTTCCAGTACTTGAATTTTTTTTATACAGGATTTAAGTATTATCCTTCATCTAAACTGGAACAGACAATATGATTTGCATTTCTACCATCTGCATCCTGTCTTGTCATCTTTAAATAAAATTGTTAATTACTTACTCGATTAATGTAATTTACAGGCATGAAATTTTGGGTAGAGTATCTAAAAATAAGTATTATTGTTAAATACTGTAGTTATAAGTTTGCAGTGGTCGTTATGAAGGTGCGTAATTTTTATACATATGTGGTGGTATTCTGTTTTAATGGCCGATTTACGTAAGTCGATATCTTGGTGTACCTATATATGCATACAAGCATGTTGCGATTTCACTGTTAACTAAACGTGTGGCTTTATCATAAGTATTTCAAGAATATCCTAAAATATACCTCATAGGGATATCGAACAATGTAAATGAACCAAAATTACAATTTGTACAATAAACAACATAATATTTACCCTGATTCGTTTTAAGAGCGGTAAGAAAAATCGTTGCAATTATATTTCTTCGACAATATGTTTCTAAAAATATAAGTACCTCATGAGAGGAAATCTAGACAAAAATTAAATTTTTACAAATACAAATTCGTGTTTTTGTTCTTAAGTAGCTTGCCCATTTAGCTACGTTTGCTACTACAGCAGCGCCCGTTTCTTGTTAGAGTATTTGAAAAAAAAAAACAAAAGCTAAAATTTCTCCACTCAAAAAATTATTTTGACATTGAGTATTTTCATTGAAAAAGATCATTAAGTATCATATAAATAAAATAAATATTTTCGGACAATCTTACACAAATCAACCTAGTCCCAAACTAAGCAAAAGCTTGTATTATGGGTACTAGACGACGATATACATACTTATATAGAGAAATAAACACTTTAATGCATAGAAAACATCCATGACTCAGGAACAAATATTCGTGCTCAACACACAAATAAATGGCCTTACCGGCATTCGAACCAACTAGGCTAAAGCGGTATCAGCGAAGACGGCCACTGCTGGACATGGGCCGCTCCCAAAGAGTGCCACAATGACCGGTCCTGCGCCACCCGCATCCAGCGACGTAGTGGGACGTATAATATATATAGACCGATTTATTATTATTTATTTATTATGTATAGCCTCGTAGCTCTGTCTACGCTTGTCACTGTAATATACATGAAGTAACAAACTATTCACGATTCTCGTTTAAAATCGTGACACGATCAAAACACCGAGGGACTTGGGCTTGAAAATATATTGTACCACAGTTTCAGGTCTAGTTTGATTCATCTGTCACAATCGCAATTTCGCTTTAATGTGCACCGCGGGCTCGGTCACACGCGCATCGAGCAAACGTGACAAAAAGAGCGAATACCTACTGAAATTTTATCGATATGTGGAAGAGATGGACTTAGTAGAGGCCCAGGGGTGTTATTCGCTACGCGTTAATGCGGCTCACCCCGCCACACCGGTCACCCGTTACGAAACTAGAGTCCTCTCCCTACGCTTAATTACTACACATCGCGGTGTCAAGGTATGATTGTGGGTGAGCGTTGAGGTGAGCTTAAAACAAGTTACAGAATAGAGGGGCAGGTGTGAGTGTGAATAAAATATAGCGGCGTCTATTACTCCGATACGGAGGTCGCTGTGAACTTTGAGGCGTGTAGGTTTTTGAATTTCCCAAGAGATCTCTAATTTGCGTGGATCACAAGTTTCTGAAACAGCTGCGACGTTACGGAGGCGTTGAAGTTCCAACCCCTTCTTAATAAGAGCGTGTTTTGTCCCTTTCTTACGAACACAAATGTGAAAATGACAGATAAAGACTTATGACGGCAATTTATCTCAAATTGGTTTGTTGAACGATTATATCGATACGACCAATAGGTTTGATGTATTTTGATACTCTGTACAAGCTACTACCATGTTACCAGAGGGGTAGTCACGTATCGTTTCGAACGCGCGTATTTTTAATATTACCTCAAATTGTAACCATGCATAGCTTTTAGTACTATGAAACGATATTGTAAGAAAATTGTAAGTTAGTCCTAACTACCAAAGCGTAATTAATTTTTGAAAATGTATCGAGCAGCAATGTAATGCTTACAAACACTCATTTGACACATGAAAGAAGCGGGTTACTTGTGACAGTTGTGACGTCACATCAGTAAGACAATGTAGTGATACATTGCGTGCTGAATTATTTTATAAGGAAAAAAAAGTTGGTACCTAGTTAAGAAAAAAATTCTTGCAATATCGGTTCATAGCCCTAACACCTACCTCTGGTTACAATTTGAGGTAATATTAAAAATACACGCGTATATAAAAAATTACATTTAGATATACCTGACGCGCGTACAATGCGTTACGTGATCGACCTGCAGATTATGTTTTGAACATGTCTGAACACAAATTTAGATTATTTGTAAAGCAATTTAAAAAAACGGTCCGAAATCAGCCGAGACCAATATTTAATAGATAAAGGTAAACGGACAAATGGGCCATACAGCTATAGCTTGAGTAAAACAAAAGTCATCTTTCGTGTTGTCAGTAGTTACGGGTTTCCGTGCATATAAAAAATAATTTGATTGCATGAAAAGAAAAAGCCGTTTAAGGATGACTCACGCTAGAACGGGCCGTGCCGACAAGCGTGAGTCATCCTTTATGCGGATTAAGAGTCAAACCAAAAATTAGGCTTCATAGACCATAACTTTGGCAATATTCACAGCAGAGACGTGTACCTAAATATCTGTATGACCACAGTGCCATTACTTGAACTATACGGGCTCTAGAGACCGCCTTTAATTTTTTTTTTAATTTTGAGAATGTGACTACAAAAAATACTTTATAATCAACGAACGGGCTCACAAGAATTCACAAGAATCGGTTGAGAAATGCGACCTGTAGAGAAGAACAGCGGGAAAGCGTGATATCCGGATATACAAAAGATTTTCGGCCCAAGCTGAAGCATAGACAGCATATATGTAGAATAGATTAGAATAGAATACAAAAATGTTTATTCAAATAAAGCACACTAAAAAAACCGAACCGGTCGAACATAGGTAACATTAATGTAATACTCGTACCACCAGTATAAAGAATGGAACTTTGGGATGGACAAGAGCTATATTTAACCAGTGGCTCCGCCTGGAGAGATATAATATAATATAGATTAATGAAATGCTTAGCAACTTTCGAGCTCGTCTAACTACATCCTCGGAATGGGTTACGAATGACATTCATAATTTTTCATTTGTCTTAAATGTATCGTTTGCCATAATTATCATTTGTCCTAAATATTTTTTGTCAGAAACTGTAAACTCTTCAGGATTGTTATAACGCAAACCTAACCTGAAGAACTATATATACACAGTAGGGTAAATCGCCAGTAACCAGTAATAACTGGCGACCTCATACTAAAAATGAACTCTATTCAGCTGCAATAGAATTCATTTTAGTATAAGGTTTTATTTATTGGCTACCCTTCAATAACTGGCCACGTTATACTAAATTGAATTCTATTATAGGTGAAAAGAGTTCATTTTTAGTATGAGATGGGCAGTTATTGAACGGTGGCCACTAGGGTTGGTTACTAGGGATTTATCCTATAGGCATTTTTTTTTCAAAGTGTACCATTTTATTTGAATAGGCGTCATTCCATTACTTAAGAGGGCTACTTTACCATACAAATAGTAACGGAATGGTCGTAACGGAACGAATACTTCGCAGATTAAAACACGTGTTTAATATACTGTTTTTAACAATTGTAATAGTAGTTTACTGAAATCATGGTTAATGATAATGACAGATTAAGATAATTGAGTCGCATTAGCAGAAAAATTATACGAACCTTCGTAATCTCGTAACAGAACCAGGACACTAGTTTTTGGGTCCACCACTCGACGCACCGTTCGCGCGCGATTTCTAGCCACTGCTGACAGTTTGTAAACAAAACGAATGATGTTACTTAACAGTATGTGATGCTAGATGAAAATAAACACCTAATTTGATTACAAAAATACCTCGTTCCCACAAAATCATCGTAACGGAATGTGGACATGTCCACTTTTCCAAAATCACTGGACAAGATTAATTTTAGTTTATTATGTAAAAAATACTTTAGCGAGATAAATATAAGGTTTTCCACTAATAGAAACAAGTATCTCCAGGCACAATATACAAGTCCTATTACTTCGAATCTCGATCTTCGAAAAATCTTCAAGTATCGACTTGAAGTTGGCTTTCCGCAGGTGGACAGGCAAAAATCGAGGGTTGGCAGCCAGAAAAACCAAGAAAATGTGGTAAATATAATGCTAAATGATAGGTTTTTTGGGGTTTTATACGATTGAGATTTATTATTGACGTTTTCAAATCGCTACAAGTACAATTTTTCAACATGTTTCGTATTTGTGGGGTGTCAAAGGCACTGGACTGGACACGCCAAAAACATCAAGGTACAAGAAAAATTAAAAATGCCCCTATATACATATATAAGATGTCCTGAAAATGTCACAGTTTCAATAAAAATCACATTTATGGCAAACGATAAGTATGGCAAACACTAGTGGTATGGCAAATCAAATTATGGATATCGAAAGTATCCGCCACGGAATGGTACATATATAAATAAGGAGCAGGACTCACTTGTGTCGGAAATAGAACATTCCTAACCAACTTTATTATCTTTATATGCATTTTATCGGTGCTTCGAAGCATCATAAGGCATTTTTACGTTCGAGAATGTTATTAAGGCTACCATCAAAGGGAAGAATTAGGAGGAACCTGCGATAAACAAGAAAGCCAAGAGTAATAAAGCTTTATAATGATGTTGCTGTAATTTTACTTTTATTAAAATACTTTTCGTGTAGTCTGAGAGGGTTTTATTGCTAAAGTAACAATATAAGACATTTAAGAGTATGAATATAAAAGTTTAACTACCTCTTTTGTTCGAGTTTTAATTATTGAAGTTAAGGAGTTATTGCGTGTTTTTGGTCGCCGAGATAAAAGCTGTATTCAGGAGGTAAATAAACTTATTTATAATAAACATTAACAATAGGTGTGTTATCTATATCCATACTCATCAATACTCATATTATATAAGCAAAAGTGTGTCACATCATAACTTCTATAATATGTATGCATTTACGAACGTATGTCGTTGGAATAAAGTTGAAAATTGGATACATATTTTAAGAGCAGACTGTACAATATTTTTACAATTCCCTCCAGTGTCCAGCATATTTTTCCATCAAGGATTGTATGGGGTTTTTGTGACTCTATGGAATTCATTCTGAAAACATTAGGAATATTGTGTTTCTATTGAACAGAATCATTGAGCTCTTGCAACCTACGAACTTTTATCAAATTATCAATTTCAATCACCGAAAAATAAAAATCGACCCAGTTTGCGCGGAAAATTGATCAACACAGCCAGTTTGTTTTTGATTGCTCGTTTGATAGACTTTCACACCCCAACTATTGTATCAGCTACTGTTCAATTTGGACACGTCACGCGTGAAAATTTTACAGTAAATATATTTTACCGTTAGCTTTTCGGTAAAGGAAAACATCGTGAGGATAACTGCATACATCTCCGAAGAAATTCAATAGTGTAGGTATGTGAAGTCCCAGACCGGGCCAGCGTGAGGACTACTGCCCATTCCTCTTCATCCTTGAGAGGCATGTGCCCAGCAGTGGGACGTGTGGGATGATGATGACGTTTGTCAAAAAAAGTGTAATTTTTTTTTTCAGTATTGGTTTTTTTTTGTTTTTCTTACTCAGAATCTTTGACACTATCGTTCCTCATACAAGAAAAAAAGTGTCATAAATATTGAATTCCAGATCGTCACATTTTTTATGCATTCGTTTTTTATTTATGGTCGTGTGACGCACTGGAAGAAAAAACTTACACAGTAAAATCTAGGACACTCATTTTTTTTTATGAGGATCGATAGTATCAATGATTCTGAGAAAGAGAAACAAAAAAAAACTATTTCTGAAAAAAAAAGTTTTGTAAACTTTTTTTTTAAAACGCCCAGGAATGGTATCATGTAATTGGGGGCCTTTTTAAGGTTTTTTTTTGAGTATGAGATATTTGTTGATAAAATTATGAATAATTTTGCATGTCATACATTTTACATACGATTAGGTATATTAAACTACTTATAGGTTAGTTTCATTTTATGTCAATTTTAGTATCATTTTCATAAATTTAAGAGTTAGTCTCTTGTTGGTGTAGCTCCCTCCAACTGACTCTATCTAGGGCCGCCTCCTTGACCTCTTTATACGACGTGACTGCTACTTTTCCTTTTATTTGTTTCATGTAACTTATCATTAACTTATGCTTTTATAGAAACAGCTATAAGAAAAATCTGGGAACTGACTGACGTGGGTGTCAAATTCAATGGCCATACAATTAAATTTATTAGATTTGCAGATGATAAAGCGGTAGTAACAGAAACATACCAAGATTTCCAGCTACTGCTTAATACTATGAAGCGCATTTAAGGAATTTTCACTAAAGATTAACACAAATAAAACTAAAATCACTTGTCGTCACATGAAACTATCATCATCATCATCATCATATCAGCCGAAAAAAGTCCACTGCTGGACATAGACCTCCCCCAAAGAGTGCCAAACTGACCAGTCCTGCACCACCTGCATCCAGCGGACTCCCAAGAAACTATAGAAATAGACAATATTCAACTTCAGAAAGTAACTAGTTTTAAATATTTGGGCAGTGTCATCACAGCAGACTCGAGATGTACGAAAGACATAAAAATCAGAATAGGCTTAGCAAAACAGGCTTTCTACAATAAAACGTATCTGCTGACTGCAAACATATCCCAGAAAACTACGAGAAAGTTCATCAAAACCTTTATATGGAGCATAGCGTTATATAGGTGTGAATCGTGGACCATGACTCAAACAGATAAAGAGTATTTGGAAACATTGGCAATGTGGTGTTGGCGTAGAATGGAGAAAATTATCTGGACAGAAAAAATCACAAATGAAGAAGTGCTAAGAAGAGTGGGAGAGAAAAGGAAACTGATAAAAACGATAGAGAATAGGAGAGGGAAAATGATTGGTCACCTTAAACGACATGACGCTTTTATTAATAACATCATGGAAGGAAAGGTAGAAGGCAAGCGAAGCAGGGGAAGACCAAGGATAAATTTTTGTATACGTTCTATAAATTAATCTAAGTTAGTATTTTAATTTAATAAAATTACTTTAACTCTTATTTCATCATTTAACATTTTTACCATTCGAATTACATATTGATTTAGTCATCAGTCTTCCTTAACATATATTCATTTATATCGTAACATGCTAGGTCAATTAACATATCTTTGAGTTTTTTTTTGTGATTATCCATCAGAGATATGCGAAGATGATCTCATTTATTTGACAGGATACCTTCAATTATATATTATGGCAAATACTAGTATAGCAAATGAAACAGTGAATACTGTTTCATTTGCTATACTAGTATTTGCCATAATCGTCATTTGCCATAAAAGTGAGTTTCTTTGCAGTCCTTAAATAACGGACAATTTAAATAAACTCTGTATAGAGCTCTGTACACCTAACTCTTCTATATAAGAGTCCTGCTTTTTTAAGTTTCTGAGAAAAACGACTTCGAGTAAATGCTAGTTATGACAAACGTTACATTTATGGCAAAAACAATTAAGGATTTTATTATTGACCCATTTGAGAAATCGCTTGCTTGACAGCTAGGTGTCATATTTTTAAAAAACATCTCCAGAGTTTTCGTATCAAAATCAAAATGGTTATGTATCGTCAGCATCAAGAGTTACGCAAACGAAGACGTCAAAAGGGAATAAGAACTTTTGACGTCTTCGATTGCGTAGTTACTTTTGATGCTGACTGTACACAGAACGAGTAATAGTAATAATAAATCTGCCTATATACGTCCCACACACCTCCGCCTCACTCTGCGCTGGGCACACGCCTCCTCTCATGGATGACCAAAAAATACTGGCTTGAACCATAAATATATAAAAAACAATAAAAAAAGAACGTCACGATAAAATATAAAGATGATGAAATAGAACAAGTAAGTGAAATTAAATTTTTAGGCGTAACAATTGATTCGCACCTCTGTTGGAAACCGCACTTAATAAATCTCTGCAAAAAAGTCAGCCGATACGTATATGTTTTAAAAAACTAAACCTTGACAGTATCACAAGCAACTGCACTGAATGCATATCATGCATATGTAGCTTCAAATTTAAGATATGCGATTATACTTTGGGGAAATGCTCTCGGTACACACATGCTACCTTTATTCCGAACACAGAAAAAATGTATTAGGGCTATGTGTTTCTTGAATCAAAGGGAATCATGTAGACCCCACTTTGTTAAACTAGACCTGCATATTTGTTAAAGACAATATGGATTCATTTAACATCCACGAATGTCAATTCCCGAGGAAAACAAAAATATCGATAACAATCTTGCCGAACTATCTCCCTAAGACTAGCTTCTATCAAAACTCATTTTTTACGATGGGCCCGAGATTATTTAACCACTTGCCAAATAATTTAAAAGAACTGCAAATGCCTGTATTTAAACAACGTTTACGCAAACTCCTCATCAAAAAATGTTATTACGACCTTAAAGAATTTTTCGACGATAAATTGTGATAATAATAATAATATAATTTGAATACTTAGTCTCACTATACTTAATGAAAATCTGATGATTTTTATGCTATTCTTATTTGTTGTAATTTGATTTATTACCATGATGTAATTTTAATTCCTAATAGTCTAATAATTAATGTTTTGAAGAATTTTATACTACTGTTGTTTTCTTATTTATTATAATTTAGATGTAACGTAGCAATTTAATATCGCATGCTATTAAAAAAAATATATACATGTACTTTTAATTTTAAGGACATTGTACGCCTTGTAGGCAGGTTATAATGCACTATAAATCATTTAACATCTGTATTACTAACATATAACCAACAATAAAGATTTTGAATTTTGAATTTTGAATAAATTAAACAATTGCACATCAAAATGAAATTTCAATGAACGATGAGTATTTTAGCTGTGTCAGTATTTTTACGTTGTAAGGTCTTTTTATGTGTCTTTAAATAATATAATCGTTATTAAATACTGTTGCTATTGAAATAAATTTTCACAATGGCATACGATTATTGAACATGGATTTGAACTTTCTTTTAATGTGCAATAAAGTTTGAAATCAATAAAGATTATTAATGATTGGCTAGTATAGCTTGTCTGTAGGCTTGACATCTCAAATTTTGATAAAAATGAGTTGTTTAGTAACCAGTTTACTACTATAACGTACCAATTTTCGTGTCGGAAAATATAAATCATAATCTGCAAGATATGAGAAGTAACATAGTTTTCGTAGAAATCCATTTTAACATAAGAAAGTAGAGAAAAATAAATTTAAAGTCAACCCTATTTTTTCACTTGTAACCAGTTTAATGCTCCATTTTTTATCAGAAAGAGATGAAATTTTATAATCTTTTTCATAAAGTAATGAACAATAACTTAATTTTATTGCTTACTTAAATTTCTTCTCGTTTTCTGAAATATTCCGAACAACATGATATCCGCGCTTTCGAACACGCACTTCCATCTCGCTCACGCGCATGCTCAGTGAGAGGGAGAGAAGACCATGATCGTGCGGAGCCTTAAGCAAGGTTTACTCAATGGACCAGCGAAATCAATGCCATCCAACACAAGAGTGCCTATTATTATAAGCGTGAGCTTGTTTAAGGACAGAATTGGAAAAATATTGCGTTTTTTGAAACGCCATTCGCACGATAAGAAAACAATATAAGGACTGGTTTTCAAATACATTGTTTGTCTAACTATAGCCAAACGATAGCAAAAATTTTCCTTTATAGAATAATATTAGGTCTTTACCTTTTTCTTTTTAGGGTTCCGTACCAAAAAGGTAAAAAGGAACCCTTATGTTGCGACTATGTCGGTCTGTCACAACGTTAAATATCTCAGGAACGACTTAGGCTATCAACTTGAAATTTAGAACAACTGTTAGGAAAGTTAAGACACGTGTATAAAATTTAAAAATTTGAATATAAATTTTTATAATCTGTGTAAATGACGAGTATGAGGGGGGTTAAAAATTCAAAGTTTAGTAAATAGATCAAGTGGGGTATCATATAAAAGGGCTTAAGTTGCACTTTTTAAAATCATTATTTTTTCTACCGTAGGCAAATTTTGATTTATTAACGAAAATGTAGAAAAAAATACCATCATCCCCCCTTATCTCCCACATTTACTAAGCGAAAATTCTGAAATAATTACATATGATTAAAAGGAACATAAATAATACGGGAACGATAAAACAATCTCTCTATCTAGCGTATTTTTTTTGTTTATTAAACATAATTTCTTAATTAAATTTGTAATTCACTTACTTTTGTATGTGATTTTATGTTTTCAAATTCCTTTGAAATTATCCTAAAAGTTACTTCTTTAATAAAAAAACTATCGCTGATAAACAAACATAATAGGCTGTAAGTTGTTAGTACCAAAATGCAGATGGCGCTTTGCAACGGTAACTTCTACTATAGCTCATAGTAGAAGTTACCGTTGCAAAGCTTAAGATTGTTTAAGACTGAATGGGGTCCTGACATGACGGGTATGGTCTATGAAAGTTTGTACGGGACCCTCGGTGCGTGAGTCAGACTCGTACTAGACCGGTTTTTTTTTTAACCTCGGCGTTCTCACACGATACATTATTCGAGGCACTTCCCGAATCCAGCGGTTTACCGGTCGCATTGAAAACCAATATTCTTTTAATTTTAACGATCAAACTTCACTAAAACATTGGCTTACAAAAATAATATGAATTTTAAGCTTGTTTAAAAGATTCCCCTTGACCAAACATTGCCTTGATTGCATTTAAATAACCGAGCAATAACGAATCTAAAATTCAATTTAATTAGTTGATTGTTTGTTGTACAGCATGCTTAATATTCGCACAGTTGTATAACAGATGTCAAACATAAACATTGGTTTATTTAATTGCCTCATCCGATATGCATTAAGCAAATAGCTGTTGATATTTTTAGACGTTCAAATAAATAGACTACTGTTTACTTTGTTCGATTTGTTTTCATAAAATTGATTACCGGCAACCTAATTGATTACCGGCAGCCTATTTTGGGTCCTTTTTTATTTTTAATTTACGTTAACGATTTACCATATACCCTGGAAGGTTTGACCAACACTGTTTTATTTGCAGATGACACATCTCTTCTATTTAAAGTACCCAGAAACTATTATTAATCCCTTCTTACAAAAAACTTTAACGTGGCTCACAATAAATAACTTGCTACTTAATCCCAAAAAATCAAAATGTATTCTGTTTTCAACTTGCCGTCAAAATCAAATAAATCATAAACCCAACATGGATCTGGAAGAGCAAGTTTTGGAGTTAAGAGGGCGCTCGTTTTTTGGTCAGGAATAAGCGAGAATGACGGATTTTTGACGTTGTAATTCTAAGAAACGGAGAGCTTTTTCTAGATCCTGATTACTCATTTGCATAGGTAAACTCCTCATATTGGTCCTAGCCGCCTCCAATTTACGAATTACTGAATACTTTAACCGAAAATACCCGATTACCGACAGTAGTTTTCTGAAGAGAGCGCAGAGTCATAAGTTTGAGCCCCTAATACTCTATGATGTTATATGAGAACCTACTTGTTTTATTCTATTTTCACTAGCGTAATATGTTGCCATTGCGCCTAGCCGCCTCGAATTTTCCTTATTCTGCACGTATATATATGTAAACTGTTCTCAATTACACCATATTTGTCAACAAAATCTTACTGAAAACTCAAGGATTTTCTCATTATTGTTGAATTATTTGTGTATTGAATCTTACACAACATTAAAGTTCATGCTTGTACCAACAAGATCCAGTCCAAAAAATATAACTTTAGTCAAAATTTATATTTATAAATAATTATTCAAAACTAGTATAAATTTACCGTCGCGCGGGAATATATCACAGTACCGGCTGAATAGCCCTCCGAGACAGACGTGTACTGTGTTTATTTGTGGCTATTCACGAAGCTAACCGGCCACTCTTCAGATAAAATAATATTATTTTGATCTCCGACTAGGCATAGTTGTTACCAACCTCGGGGTCAAACTATACTGGGGATACATTCGTGAGGCTAATCGAGACAAGTTATGAATTGCATAGCTGCCAGATAAGACGTAGTGTAGCGAAAAGGCTCAAACCCACAGTATACGTAACATTTAAAATTGAACCTTCTACCTAAAACAAAAGTCATACATTTCAATGGTGATGTCTTGTGGGTTGGATCCTTTTGTCTAAACTACGCGTTCTATAGTCAATTATTATTGTACGAGTGATCGTGATACTTGATAGATTTAATTTATTTACTTGTTACTATCAGTCCACCTTCTGGAGGGTCCGCTGCAGTTTCCGGTACGTAGTCGCCTCTCGAGAACCTCCCCGCCCCAACGGCCATTATGATTAGTTAGTATGTATGTATGTATGTTAGTTTGGGCGAAATCTTCAAATTAGGTACAATTGCGTATCTTCGGTGACAATGCCATAATATCATAGAGCTGGTCTGATGATGGAGTCGGAAGGTGGCCATAGCAACTCCTAAACTCAACAAGATAAAGCCATCGAATTTTGGCTCATTTATTTGGTCATGGCACGGCAAGACTTGGATGCTGGATGATTTCCAGAGTCTGATGATGGAGCTGGAAGGTGGTCATGGAACTCTTAAACTAAACTAGATAAACCCATCTAGTTTGGGCTCATCTGTTTTGTCTTGGTAAACACTTTGGTGATGGATGATTTCCAGGATCTGATGATGGAAGGTGGTCATGGGAACTCCTAAACTAAAATAGATAGACCTATCTTGTTTGGGTTTGTGTGATTTGTCTGTACAAGTACCCACGAACCAGCGACATAATATGCAGGGTTATTGAAAATAACAAGATGAAAAAAAACTTTTTAAAAAAACAAGCATATATGGCGTTTGTTAAGAACAGCACGTCCTACCTTGCATTTAGTTATTATTTTCGTTTATATATAATAATAACACACACCGGGGGTTTACACTGGAAAGGGAGATTTTTACGTGGTTTTATTACATTTCCGAGTCATCATCATCATCATCATCATATCAGCCGAAAGACGTCCACTGCTGGACATAGGCCTCCCCCAAAGAGTGCCACAATGGCCGTTCCTGCGCCACCCGCATCCAGCGGACTCCCGCGACCTTTACCAGGTCATCAGTCCACCTTGCGGGGGGCCTACCCACGCTGCGCCTTCCGGTACGTGGTTGCCCTCAAGAACCTTTCCACCCCAACGGCCATCGGTTCTACGTGCAATGTGCCCCGCCCACTGCCACTTAAGTTTAGCAATTCGGAGGGATATATCGGTTACCTTGGTTCTGCTGCGGATAGCCTCATTTCTGATGTGATCGCGCAGAGAAACTCCCAGCATAGCCTTCTCCATTGCCCTTTGAGTGACTTTGAGCCTTCTTATGAGGCCTATAGTAAGCGACCACGTTTCCGTGCCATATGTCATCACTGGCAACACACACTGGTCAAAGACTCTCGTCTTGAGACACTGCGGAATATTGGACGAAAAGATGTGCCGTAGCTTCCCGAATGCTGCCCAGCCGAGTCGGATTCGACGATTGACCTTCCCTTCGACATTTCCGAGTATCACTCTTTATTTCAAAATAAATGTTAAAAAAACCGGCCAAGTGCGAGTCGGACTCGCGCACGAAGGGTTCCGTACCATTATCTATATCTAAAATCACGTTTGTTGTATAGGAGCCCCCTGTAGCCTAGTTAGTAACTTGGAAGTGACTCTGCCTACGAAGCTGGAGGTCCCGGGTTCGAATCCCGGTAAGGGCATTTATTTGTGTGATGACCACAAATATTTGTTCCTGAGTCATGGATGTTTTCTATGTATTTAAGTATTTATTTATCTATATAAGTATGTTTATCGTCGTCTAGTACCCATAGTACAAGCTTTGCTTAGTTTGGGGCAAGGTCGATTTGTGTAAGATTGTAAAAGAAAAAGAAACAAATAAAAACTAAAAAAAAAAAAAAGATGTATTCTGTTTTTTAGTATTTTTTGTTATAAATAGCGACAACAGAAATACATCATCTATGAAAATCTCTATCTATCACGGTTCATGAGATACAGCCTGGTGACAGAAGGACAGACAGACATTCAGACAGACAGACGGACAGCGGAGTCTTAGTAATAGGGTCCCGTTTTACTCTTTGAGTACGGAATCCTAATAAGTGACATAGGTTTTAGGCTCAGAACATAAAAAAAGGGAAAAGTGCCGTACTGCTTAATTTCAACCAAAACCGATGTCCCCAGTTTTCTCCCACCGCAGCGCCCACAGGCACACACATTGAACCGTGTAAAAACAAAGACTCGGGCGTTGCCAGTGAGTCTACGGCAACATGCAAACAAGGGCTGTGATTGGCTTAAACGCACTACACTAGGGGGGCGACAAACGTTAAAATTATGTTTTATCGACATTGATATTAAAATTAATATTATGTTATGATATTGATGGGTAACAACTTCAACAACATGGTAAGTTTATGTGGTGGTATTTAAACTTCTAGCTACAAGTTTAAATAACACGTGTTGTTAACTTACCATAAATCGCAAAAGTAAAAAATATTGACGAATACCTACAGAGTAACATAAACGGCTTTTTATAAGTTCGTGTTCACATACATTTAAAACTCTGGTCACATCGATATTTTTGACCTGTAGGTACCAGGCCGATCCGACTCGCATTTTGGCGCGAAATAATATATCCATTACTCATATTACGAGATTTAAGACTAAGGGCGAGTATCCACCAAAGATGTGCGAAGATGTGTTACCATACATTTTACACCTAGGTTTCAAGCAAGCGAGGTGTCAAATATTCGAAAAGTGTACGGCTCTTATTAAGTGGTTGGAAACATTTTTCTTGAAAAGGTTACGAACACATTAACTCTTCTCTGTACAGGAAACCAGTTAGGACCTCTGCCAGTAGCATCTATCCATTTTTTAGAACCTAATCGGATTCTTTGGAAAACTGTAATAAGAAACCGAGATTTCTTCTTCAATTATCACATTTGAAATGAAAGTAAAAAATACTCATTTAAAAAAAATTATTGGTAATAATATCACATTTTAAGTTGTTCTGAAGCCATTTGCAACTAAATTATATACTTGTATATACAATTTTAATATGTCTATTTACCGTTCATACTGCAACTTAGTGAAAATCTTATTAGTAGGTACCGTAAACATTTTGTGCCTTTTAATCTTATTAGTTACCTTTAAGATAGGCACCCAACCAAAACAAGTAATTAAATAAAATAAAACAGCGAAAGTAGTCGAAATAAAATAACTAGTATGATATCGTACTTCTATTTTATCGATTACGCGTAAATTGTAACTGCACTTTGGCACCGCTCTAGTTTGCGACGCCAAGCAGCGGCCGTACCACTAAAAAATTCAAGCATCGTCCATATCCATAGTGGTTTAATACATTGCGCCGTGGTTTACTGTATTGAACGATCAATGTACAACGCATAGAACAAAAATATGCTTTTTCGTTCGATATGTTAGTTCGATCCCGAGAAATGATGCGGCGTTGCGTTTATTTATTAAAATATTAGTTTTTACTGACTTAAGTGAAAATACTAATACTCACATGTAGTGCGTGACTCCGGATTCATGTAGGTTTTAGTTTCATTCCTATTTTTGCATGTAACCACGCTACAAGATACAAGATATTTATTCATAAAAGTCAATGTTTTACAAGTCAGGTATGTACATAATAAGTAGTATTATTTATTAATTACATCGGATGTCAAATAAGGTCGCATATATCTTTATATGTCTGAGTGATACAGGAAGTTTCCATTCAAAAATATTAGTTACTAAATTGTGATGCCTTAACTGTAAGGTTATGTAGGTGCTCCTAATACTTAGGGCCAGTGCACGTCTCAACAAATTCGTCAACGCTGTAGCATGCTATGTTGTTTAACATAGTTTTAAGTTTGTTGTCGAACATTTTTTCAGTTTTTGATAGTTTTATCTCCTCTGGTAGCAAGTTATACAATTTTGCGCCTAAGACCCCAAGTGACTTCTGGGTCTTTGCGAGCCTGCACCGCGGGATAAATAAGCGGTTGTTCCAACGAGCCGACGAATGGGTAGCGTATTGGTCCACGTTGGCCCTAACATACTTGCAAGCGGTTAATATGTAAACACTGGGAAGGGTAAGTATCTTAAGCTCCTTAAATAGATTTTTAGCAGGATGGTCGTATGACTTTCCGCTAATTATACGAATAGCACGTTTTTGTAATTTAAATGGTCTATCTCGGTCCGCTGCTGTTGCCCACAGGTCAGCACCCAGAATTAGAATAGCGTGAAAGTAGCCATAGTAGGCTTTTTTAACATTGTCATATGACAAGGTCGGTGCAATTCTGGGGAGTGCATAACACGCGGAAGACAGTTTGTCGCACATGCACTACAATTCGGCATTTTGAGTAAACGTGGAATAACATTTCAGACTCACGGCAAATTGCGACTAACATGCGGTGGGCAGTGAAATGCCCATTTGGCCATGTCGCACCGACACGCGCCAAGCCCCCGTTTCATATCTATTCCTTTTTATCATCTGAGGTTTTAGGCTTTTGAATAAAATCACGCATTAATTAATTGCATTCTAGATAAAAAGCTGTGTTTGTATAATTTATAATTTTCAGTTCCTTTGGTAAGAAACGGACATAGCAATTTCTATGAAGGGCAGTTTTTTTTTACTGTCCATAACAAAAAAAAAATCTTCAAGAAATGAATACGTAAGTACCCAGTAATTTCCTAGTAGTGGGTCTACTGGTATAATTTAATTACATTACTATATATAAATAAGACTCAGATAACATGAAAACTATTAATATCCGTAAAACAAATTATTATTCTTATTACTGACAACTTTAAAACTCGTTAGTTTATTTTATACTAAAAAAACGAAACTAAATATACTTTGTCATATCATAGTATTTTAATACAAATAGAAAACTTGTGCTCAAAAATCAAATACTTACTTTATTCAAGTTATCTAACTTCGCTAACATGATGTTCTAGAACATCATGTTAGCGAAGTAATACTTACCACTTTTTAGTGCAAGTATCAATATCGGTCACGGAGTGAATTCCAACGGTGCGCTATACAGCTATTTGCATCGGCAAGCTCCGCGGTTAGTTCTATCCCGATCGCACTTACATATAGCTAGAAAGGGACGGCACCCGCGGCTGGTGCGATCTCGCTGTGCATGTGGGTGTTAGGTACGTTTGTGTGGGTGGTAGTAGTATTTACACACACAAACGCACTACGCGTGTCAAAATACCGAATTCTGAGCGAGCGCTTTTTTGAAGAGCACTCTTAAGTAAGTCGAATAGCACGGTGTTTCTTGGTTTGACGTTAGATAGATTATAGATCACCCTCCAATAACAACGCCGAAGCTTTTATAAGTACCCTGAGCTCTCACCTAGATTGTATAAAAACCTGTAAAAATATAATAATCACGGGAGATATAAATATAAATCTTATCCATAAAGCTACAGAACAGTTCTATGAGCGTACAAACTGGCTAAGTTACCTCAATATGTTGGCGACGCACGGTATACTCCCAGGTCATGTTTTACCCACCAGGGGCAAATCTTGCCTTGACCACATGATGATTAAGTCTGACAACCATAACTCTAAGAAAAATATACTAATATTGGACACGTCAATCACAGACCACGTTATGATACTACTTAATCTTGCTAGCTGCAATATTACCTCCCCAAAAAACCAAAACTACTATTAATTTCGAAAAAGCGATTAGCACCCTATCAAAAGAAAATCTAGCTGACTTAATTACCATAACTGACCCTAATCGCCTTACAAATAGTATCATATACAAAATAACAAATTGTCTCGCAGCAAATACGATTACCACCCTAGTACCAAGAAGCAATCGTATAATCAAGCCTTGGATAACTCTGGGAATACTCCGGTGCATCAGAAATAGGAACGATATGCAAAGAAAACTCACTAACGACCCGGAGAACATCACTCTCAAAATTACTTACAAGAGATACAGAAATTTTTGCAATGGATTAATTAAAAAAATAAAACATAAATACGACAAAGAAAACATAACCAAAGCGAGCAAAGACTCAAAAACACTATGGAAAGAAATAAATAAAATAACTAATAGGAAACAATGTAAAAATGACAATTCAGATTTATTAAATAGTAATGGAAACTCCCCACTCACATCAGTAAATTCTATTAATCAGTATGTCGCCAATGTTAGTAAATCTCTTGCGGAGGTAATCGTTTCTGGTAACTGCCCCTGGAACAACAACACTCCTGGCTTCCAAGTACAATCTAGCGTCAACTCATTTGAACTCTTTAGCACGAACCCGAACGAAGTGTATGTTATCCTTTCTAACCTAAAATCAAATAGCGCCCCTGGCTGGGATAGTATCCCCACCAAATTCCTCAAGCTGGCGAGCGGCACCGTGGTTCCTATATTCACCCACCTGGCAAACCTGTGTTTTAAACATGGAGTGTTCCCGGATCCTCTGAAACAAGCTATTGTCACTCCGGTCTATAAGGGTGGAAACAGAAGTATAGTGTCGAACTATATACCAATATCTGTTCTGCCGGCTATATCAAAAATTATTGAGAAACTCATAAATAATCGCTTTACGAATTACTTAAATAAATATAATATTTTATCATCAAACCAATTTGGATTTAGACAAGGACTCTCCACTGAGGATGCAGTTGCATTTCTTTCCTCTTTAATAGTTTAACAAGTAGATAAGAACAAAAAGTGTTTAACTGCTTTCTTAGACCTAAAAAAAGATTCAAAATCGCAGTCAAAAAATAAAGATAGGGAATCATATAAGTAACAAATGTGAAATGACCTTCGGGGTCGCGTTTTAGGTCCCACACTTTTTCTAATTTATATTAACCAGCTCTGTAAGTTGCCCCTCGAAAATGGATCCATCTTTGCTTACGCTGACGATACGGCTGTAGTGTTTTATGGGGATAGCTGGGAGGAAGTACGTATCTCTGCGGAACTTGGACTGGCACAAATTGCCCGCTGGCTTCAGACTAATCTACTCACCTTAAACCTAGAAAAAAGTAATTACATTTGTTTCACAAATTATAACAGGACTCAACCAGACCCCTCCTTCAAAATTAAAATCCATAACTGTCGAGAACCAATCCAACCAAACTGCTCCTGCTCAACCATCAATAAAGTTGAGGCTATTAAATATCTAGGCGTAATGATCGATCAGCGCCTGTCATGGCACACTCACACTGAGTTAATAATGTCTCGCATTCGAAAACTGATATGTACCTTTAAATCTCTAAGACACGTCGTAACTAAATAACTTCTAAATCAAATTTATATTACTTTAGCACAATCCGTTCTCGTTTACTGCATACCGATATGGGGAGGTGCCACTAAAACCAAATTCCTTCAATTAGAGAGAGCTCGACGAGCTCTCCTGAAATGCATGTACTTCAAGCCATACAGGTACCCAACCAGTGACTTATATCAGCTATGTGATCTCATGACGATAAGGAAACTGGATGTCTTGAATGTAATACTGAGGAGACATAAGTCCACAAAGCTTTATCCTAAAATCACTGCATCTGTCAGGAGGAGGATACCAAACGTAATCCTCATGCCAGAAGCTAAGTCAACATTTGCTAGAAGACAGTATTTGGCTCAATCTGCAAAATTATATAACCTCATAAATAAAAATATAGATGTATATCCACCTATAAAGAATGCAAAATGAAAGTACAAAAGTGGATCAAGACCAAAACCTACGCCGAATTAGAAAACATGTTAGTAAATTAAGTTTTTACATCCACTCAATCCACAACCACACACACACACGCGCGCGCAAACACACACACACACACACACATACACAGTTTCTAGTTATTTTATGGTACCTAACGAATTCTTATTTTCTTACTTAGGTAATCTTCGTTATTTTTTAATTTTAATATTTATTATATGGAGAAGGGGAGAGCTTAGGTAGGTATTTATTGGACCAGAAAACCAAACTTTTGAAACTTTTTAAAATAAGCCCAGCCCTATGCTCTATCCACTCCTCTGTTCACTTAACTAAATAACCTATGTTTGTTATTGTATCATGTTAAACTCTAAGGAAGAGCGGTGTCTCTTGCCACAGGCACTTGCACTTCCATCCTCAAACAAAAAAAAGCTCTGAGATTAATAGAAAAATGTGCCAATGTTCCTGACTCTCACCGTAGTATATTTGTTGACAATAACATTTTGACTGTAATTTCTCTCTATTTGTACCGTTTATGTATTTATGTTTTTAACAATATGAACATGTATGTCCAGCGAGGCCAGACTACGAATAATAATCTTAGGAAAAGAAATAGACTGCATTTAAATGTTGTGCATTATGCCCATTTTGACAAAAGTTTAAATAATACTGCCATTAGAGTGTACAACTTACTTCCTGACGACCTAAAAAATATTCAAGAGCTAAGATCCTTTGACAAAAAAGTAAAGGAATATTTTTTGACCCGTCCATTCTATTCAATCAAAGAATATTATGCAAGAATTTTCGACAAATTGTCTTGACATTTATTTATTCAGTTATTTTTAATTTTTTTTTTTTTTCTTTATTCGTACTGACCTCTTAATTGCATTATTATTATTATTTAAATTATAAAATGAATATTATTTTGTTGTGACATTTAATGTAAGTTAATAATATTTGTTTAAATTAAATTTTGTACTTGTTAATTTTATTTGTATGTTATAATTATATTTGCATGCATCGAGAAATATGTTTTAGAGCAAAAATAAAATGATTGAATTGAATTGAATTGATGAGATACAAGTAACTTATTCACAATCTGAAAATAAGTTTGTGTATATAATGTTAGTTTTGGTCCAAGCTTTTATCTCCTTGCTATTTTCTGGCATGTGTAAAACAAAATATCTATAATATTAATTCTCCAGATATCAGTACTATATCTTCACGTCACGCTTAATATGCAGTATTTTTCAGCCAAATCAACACTCCTATTGTGTTTTAACTTTTTTATTTACGAGACTTAAGAAAATGTACGACTACGTAAAAAACTTTCTGTCGACTGACACGAATACCGTTTTATTACAAAGTTAAATTGCAAAGGCTCGCTCATTAACTTTTGTACAAAATTTACTCTCTAAATGTTAAATTTTTATTACACAACATTGTGACAGGTTCGTTTTGTTTCGTATTTATTTCTGCTACAATTACTTTTGAGATATTTCAAAAAATAAAGTTGCTAATCTCGTTAAGGAGGTATTTACGTCCTCGTTTATTTATTTATTTACAAGGAAGAGTCTCTTCTTATAAAAATGCAATTTCAACATCTAACCTCGCGGATAAAGAATACGGGTCAGTAGGTGTACGTGAAAAACTAGAAGATCTCCTAAAATAATAGAGCTAGGGACATGAATGAAACTGTATATTGTAGATCATTCTATAATTAATAAAACAACGTCAAAGGTTAGAAGCGTTAATGATATGTTTATTAAAATTAGAACACCTTCTTTTCGCAACTAACGTTTGGCAAACTGATTAATTTCGCAACTTTTAATTTCCCGAACTCTAAAACTGTAAATATTTCAGGATTTATTTCAGGGCCATCGTGTAGAACCATATAGGTTAGGTAAGGTTAGTTTATAAAAATCCTGAATTATTTAACAATTTCAGAAATATTAAGAGGTTGGGAAATGAAAAGATGCGAAATGACAACAACGTGAGGTTGGGAAACATTAGTGAACCATTAAAATGACATAGGAAACAAAATATAAATAAATTTTACGTAGAAAAAGTAACAGTTCCTTTTGGTACCTCACATACAACACAAAAAACACTGTATTCCAAATTAATATATACTTCGTATTGCCTCCACGGGATCTTTTTACAGCTTTCAGACGATTGGGCATGCTGTTTTTTTCCGAAACTATATGAACTATAGGTACTCTTGAAACTTGGTAAGTAGATGTTTTCTTTATTTCTAATATATTTTTTTTCTAAGCTGAATAGTTTGCGCGAGAGACACTTCCAAAGTCGTAAAATGTGTGTGTGTGTGTGTGTGTGTGTGTGTGCCCTGTAACATCTAAAATAAGAGAATGATAAAACAAAAAAAATATGATGTCCATTATCATGCAAACTTCCGCCGAAAATTGGTTTGAACGAGATCTAGTATGTAGTTTTTTTTAATACCTAAACCGCAATTTATTTTACGAAACCCTTCACGGGCGAGTCCGACTCGCACTTGGCCGCTTTTAGTTTGATAACAATTTCCAGACGTTCGCAAGTAATGATCTTTCATTTGAATTCGTAAGTATATAGTAAAAATTTAAAAACCGTATCACAATTATTTACGGAAAACAAACTGAAAAAATCTGTTTTCTTTTTCATACAACCTATAGCCTATGTCACCCGGAGCATAACTTCGAATCGATAGATATACCATTCATCAAAATCGGTTCAGTATTTTTTAAACGCCACGGTGGAACACACGAAATAAAAACGTAGACTGCTAAAATCATATCCCTTCCATTCGGCTCTGCCGTAGTCGGGCAAAAACCAATAAATGAAATAAATGATTTTTATTCTGCAATTAGGCCGCAATAGCACTTTTACAAGTCAAAAATCTACTAGCGTTTTTGAAATTAAGAAGACCACTGTTATGGAGAAACGCCGAAAAAACTCGCCAATCAGCATTTTTTTGCCAACAAAAAGCTTATTACAATGATAGTACTTAACTTACTTAAAAAAAGTACCTAAACCTGAATATGACCACAAGAAAAAAAAAACAATGCGACCAAGTAGTACATTTTAAAATAACAAATATCCTGGTCCAAAGTTAAACTATCTTTGCACCGTTACCAATCCTTTGTGTCGAGCACAATAGAGGCAATTTCTTTGCAAAGGAAACTAGTGGTAAAGAAGCTTGTACCGGAATACGCTTATGTTGTGGTAGAGGGTTTCTTTGATATAACGCTGGGTTCCGTCGTATAGGTCGGTAAGTATTTTTTAATCAGCACAGCCGAAATGGAGATTAAACTTTTTTGTTATGGACAGCTGGACAGGCGAATTTATCTCCGTTTGTAATCCTATTAACGCTTTTATCTCGAAATAGTTCAAAAGGGCGTGCCAGGATAAGCTAAGTGATTCTGCCCCCGACGAATTTGGGCTTGTAATTTTTATGGTTGGTGTGGCTCTACACCAGTAATTTTTGTGCAAAATTTGAGCACCCTAAACATTATAGTTTTTGTAAAAAAAAAAAAAAAAAAAAACATTGTTCTTTGATAACTTTTTTTCTAGTAACCGATTTTAGTATTATTCACATATAATGTACATTGAGTCAAGATAATTGTATGACATAATAATATTTTCATTATGTCATAGCAACTTTTACAAAAAACTGTAATGTTTGGGGTGCTCAAATTTTGCACAATAATTACTGGTGTAGAGCCACACCAACCATAAAAATTACAAGCCCAAATTCGTCGGGGGCAGTATCACTTAGCTTATCCTGGCACGCCCTTTCCGAATTAATATAAAGCTTTTGTTGCCAACTGTACTTTTCTGAATACCGTCATCAACTACTTAGTGAGACGATTCTAACCCAAGAGGTAGACCATCTGAATCACTAAATTTCATTTCCCAACTGTATCGTTTGACCAAATTTTAATTTCGGCAAAAAGCCAATTATCTCGAAAACCCAAAATATTTAATTTTTTTTAAACTTATCGCGTAGAACCGGGTAGGTTAGGTTTGTTTTATAATCATCCTGAAAATGTCATGGCTTCAGAGAAAAACGGCTTTTAGGACAAATGAAAATACGGAAAAACGATACAGTTGGGAAATAAAATTTAGTGATTCAGATAGGTAACCATCGCACGGTACGCCCAAACTCAACAGGGTTACCTCGATTAAGTACTGAATTCCCATAGCCACCTTCTGTCTCCATCATCAGATCAGGTCGATGGTACCATAATATTGAATTGTCATCCAAACAAGTATTCTGTATAACCAAAATTTCAGCTCTATCGGTTGAGGTTAACTGGTTCAAAATTCACCTCCAACATGTGTCCCTCACAAACAAACTTACAAAGGCCTCAGAATCACTTAGCGTATAGAACTAAGGGTATAGAAATACCACATAACCCAGACTTCCCCCGAGAGCTGGTTACAGCTACATGGTTCACAGGTTTTCTCAACGAAAAAAAAGTTTGTAAAAAAAGACGCATGGTACCCCAAATCGGGCGGAGATCAAATAGCCCGACGCTTGTTTCGGGTCAACGATCACTATTTTACAGGGCCCAGAATGGATTGCATAGGATTATGTCGCCAGGCATATTGCTCGTAGGGGATAGATTGCGTGTTCTAGAAAATCGAGGTCTTTCTAGACAGTGTCCGTAGCTTTATATTATACTAGCTGCCAGCGCGGCATCGCCTGCGTATTGCAATGGACATAGGCAAACCTGCAGAATAAAATGTAATAAAATGTCCATGTCCACACATGAAATAACGTTTGCAATCGGTCCAGTGGTGCCGGAGATTACAAACAAAATTAAAAAGTTACAATCTCACTCACAGACACTTTCCTCTTTATCCAACGAGCGAGCGAAGCGACCGAAGTTGTATGCTTCAGCTTGGGCCGAAAATCGTTCGTATGTCCGGTGTCCGTCCAGATGTCCGTCCGTCTGTTCTCCTCTACATCATGGCTATCCCAGGACGGCCCGTGAGCAGTGTCGTGGCAACATAGACTATCCGCCTCTTTTGAAGTGTTGTAATTTGAAAGAGACGGATAATCTCGCCGCGACATAACTCGCGGGCCGTGCTGTGATAACCGTGCAGGTCGTATTTCTCAACCGATTTCTTTGAGCAGGTTCGTTAATGGGGCTGGCAACTGTCAAACTGACAGCACCAATAATGGCTTAAAAATGCTAAATTTGTATGGCGGGAAGTAGTTTTTATTTATTTTGGCGAAAATGACTTTATGTTTCGTCCCGAATTGCTCCGAAGTGGGAATCCACCGTTTACCGAAAAAGGCTAAAAATAAAAGGCTATGGATTAAAGCTAAGTATGGGGAAGATTTTTGGCCTTAGAACTGTATATGGTTTCCGTACAAATTAGGGACCATCGATCCTCTCTCTCTTTCTCTCTCATCGTACGGAATCACAATAAGCGTACAATAAGCTTTCACCGGCCAACCCCATTATATAGTTTTTTTCTTGTCTAGTCACTTCAAAGAAAGTAAAAAAAAAATTTTTTAGCTTGGCTTAGAAGTTCTACAGCTCACAGAGCTAAGTAATGTTTACTATAGACTTATTTACAAAGAGCACAAGCAAATCCACGGAATAAATTGTTAATCCGGAAAATCCATTCAGTAAACAAAGAAACAACATCTTGAAATGTAAAGATTATTTCATAGCTAAGAAAAGTTTGTACTCAATTATTCTTTCTGAAAAATAAACAGACTACATACATACATACAATCACGCCTTTATCCCTAAAAGGGGTAGGCAGAGCACATAACACTTGTGTTCCAGTGCCACTTTTAGCATAAATGTGGGTATAAAAGATCGACAAAATGTGATGTCGCAGTGATAGGTTGCTAGTCCATCGCCCACAACACACTTCAACCCTGTTCCCATAGTCGACTCTTACGACACCCATGGGAAGAAAGGGGGTGGTGCTATTCTAACCCGACACCACACGGGCAGACAAATTTATTTATTTTAAACAGACTAATTTATTTCAAAAGTGGAAAATAAGTAGTTCCTGTCCCTACACACAAACTTACAATCTAACAGACTTTTCCTCTTTAATTTAATAGTGTACAAGTATACATCAATTAATTTTAATATGTTGGTACTGTCAAATTAATTAATCATATCAACGAGTGTTACATTATTATTGCTATTGTGGCATGGTTTTGGGAGGATAATTAATGTAATAATGTGTAAAATCGAAAGTCGTTGAATTTATTGTTATGTTTTCGATAAAAGTATCTATTTATTTATATCAAGCAGATTATAGTAACTTGGGCTGTTATTAATAGAAGAATAATGTCTTTGTCTTTCGAAATGAGAACGACAGGGACATCAAAACCCTCTTCTGATATATATCGTGGATGGGCACCCGGGTTGTATTTGACAAAAGTTTGGGAACTAATATTGTAGAACTTCCCAGGCAAAATGGTAGAGCTATGATTTCTTTCAAAATGCTTTAAATGGTGGCCAAATTTCAGAGAGGTCAGCTGGGTGCCACACAATTTCCATCTTTGGCCAAAATTTGGTCTCAAAACCTGAGTTATGTGCAGTCATCTGAAATAATATTTGACAACGATAAGCTCGCAAAATATCTGGCACGCTCTAATGGCTCTACAGTGGCGTTAGATATTTGCCTTGTCAGATATAAATATTCATACCGGCGATTGTCGCGGTATCCTTTAAGATCACCTGACCCGATCACCCATGTGATCGTATTGGACGAATACATCTTATGAGATCACCCAGGTGATCCTTTTCACCTACGCCATATCCAGCACGATCCCCTGAGTGATTTTAGTGGACAAATTATATCCAGTAGGATACCCCGGAAAGAGTAATAATTATTACTTTCTGGGGTATCCTTCTAGATAAAATAATGTCCACTATAATCACCCGGGGGATCGTGATAGACATAAGGTCTAGCACGATCACCTGGGTGATCTTACTGGATAAGTTCGCCCACTAGAATCACTTGCAAAGTAATATTACTTTCTGGGCGTACAATAGGATCACCTGGGTGATCTCATAAGACATGTTATTATTCGTCCAAAACGATCATCTGGGTGATCGGGTCAGGTGATCCTAAAGGATACCGCAGTGATTGTACCTACCCATGGCAAACAAATAACCAAGTACGGAAAACCATTTCCTGAAGTCGGTTCAAAGCTGACGTTCCTCAACCTCGTTACCGTGAAGTTACAATGAAAATAAACCTCCAACAAAATTTACTAACGTCTCGCCTGTTACAAAATTACTGGGACACCGGCATGCCACACAGGTAAAAATTCCTTGAGCATAAAGCCCGAAATGGAATGTTACCCCACAAAGGGTAGCCGTAGGGGCAAATGAAAAATCTAATATCACTCAAGTCTCGAGGAAACTCAACAATTGCTTCTCATGAATTTTAACGAGGCATTTTCTTTGCGGCGGTGCCTAAAGTGATCCAGCCACTTAGTTTGCCACCTGAGTGGCAAATAGGTATAAAGGGATACATTGACTTCAGCTATACATTGAACAATAAGTAATGTGTTATAAGTGAAGGAGAATGGAGGCTTTAACAATTTTGAGAAGAGGAGAGTTTTTCGCCTATTCCGCAATTTGGTAATCGAGTGTCTGATATATAAAGAGCTTTTACGTTGCTTGGTTTTGTTGGAAGCAGGAGGTGTATTTGACTCGATATTTATGACTTTAGTATGACATTTGTTGCAAGCACCCATTTAGACACGTTAAGCCTCTGCTAGACGGTTGCCAACACGCCCCTCCGACCGAGTGACCTTGGTCCGCACCGACCATGTAGACAGTTGTTTGCAGTAAAATTTAATACTACAGCGGTCGGTGCCGACCAAGGTCGCTCGGTCGGAGGGGTGTGTTGGCGACCGTCTAGCAGAGGCTTTAGGATAACCGGGTGTAGAAGCGAGTGCGGGCGACAAAGCTCATACCGATATCTTTAGTCCAGTTAATGAACTGACGATTTGTATGATAAACAATTCAATTTTGGAAATAATTTGTAATAGCAGATTTTTTCTATGTAACGGAATAATTATCAACAAATAGTTACCTAGCGACAAAATCCAACAAAAATTCCGACATCAAAAAAGTTATAGCTTCTGAAAAGTCAGAAAAAATATTAATAAATGTTTTTATCTTTATTTTGGTTCATTTACATTTGCTCTATAATATTCAAGATAAAGACAATGCACGCTTCATTTAAATCTATATAATTACTAGTTTGTTGGATTCTTGAATAAAACATCTTATAATAACGTTTTAAAATTACAGAAACAAAAAAACGCTACTATAAATTAATGTTTTTTAAAACCATAAAATTTTAAAAATAATAAAAAAATTCTTGGCATATAGGTACTTTTAGCCGGTACTCTACCCGGCGGTTAAATGTTAAAAAAAAACGATATTTTTGAAAAACATATGTTTTATTTAAATTTAATTATAACCACTTTATTTGTTAAATAACACTTTTGGTGAGCTCCACCCTAGTGTGTAACCGCCGTACGATAAAATAAAGAACATAAATACCCAAAAATTTGACACAAAGATTGACCTCGCTGGCGGCAGCCATTAACGCTTCATACTAATTGACACACGGGGATGACGTCACATTTGTTATTTGTACTAACCTAACAAAGTTGTATGGAAAATCAAGTAAATAGTCTAAGCATTTTACGGTCCGGTTGTATGGCGAAATGGAAATAATTTATAATAGCAGTTTTTTTTTGCGTAACAGATAAATCATAATTATAGTAATAACTTCGAGACTAAATCCAACAAAATATTAGGTATTTAGATATTTTAATAAATTTTTAAAAATTAATAAATTCCTGAAAAATTGTTAAAAAATGTTAATAACCTTTTTTTTCTGTATTATGATAAATTAATATTTGCGGCGTAATATTGATGATAAATCGCGCAAAAAATGTTCCCGATTATTACCTTTATATTCAGTTAGACACCATTTTTTTTTCTATTACCATATTTTCGTGTCAAAAAATAATAATAGACTGTAGGTTCCTTCATTCCTTGGTGTATGTAGTGGACACAAATATTACAAACCAATCACACACTAAACAACAACGGAAGGTGGATTTTAGGGGGTTAATATTATTTAACAATTTCAAAAAATGCAAATTGATCAGTAAGTTTTGGGATTTTCATCATCGACACTCTTTCATTGAATGATGTACGAATCGACTGATAAAATACTTTGCAACTAATGTTTTTACAAACACCTGTTAAAGTAGGTTTAAAAGTGCCGCGCGCGAGCCGCAGAGCAAACGTGATTGGCCGATTGCATGCAGCGGGGCCTGCCATATAAATATGTCTAAGTAGGCACTGCACGAACCGGCGCGCCGCGATTTGAGAGTTTAGCGACACGATCTAACGCGTACGATCAATTATCAGTTGTTTATAATAGTTAAAATTCAATTAAGTTGTGAATCAAAAGATTAAAAAAACAGTCATATATTGAAATTATAATTCTATGTTTTTAAAATACCTACCGTAGACC
This sequence comes from Epinotia brunnichana, assembly GCA_963854355.1. Classification (NCBI taxonomy): domain Eukaryota; kingdom Metazoa; phylum Arthropoda; class Insecta; order Lepidoptera; family Tortricidae; genus Epinotia; species Epinotia brunnichana. The sequence goes on from OY977954.1 coordinate 15,587,679, forward strand.
GTACAAAAGTACCTACTTAGGTAGGTTTAGATACAGATTTTTTTAAGGGTTCACTTAACAAAATATGTACCTAGTTATAGCCTCAGATCATAGAAAGAAGATCTGAGGTTAAAGATGAGTCTTGTTGTTTCATTGTAGTTTTATCAATGAAATAGTGTCGTAGTGCCGGTTAGTGACCAGCTAGTTTAGTGTGCGGGTTTCCGATCTCCTTTTTGGGCAAATATGCTTTCGTATATCCGGCTGTTCAGCTGTTCCCTCTATAGGTCACATCTCTCAACTGATTCTCGTGAAATTTTGTGTGCGAGTTTGATATTGAGCGGGCAAAAATGCTTTCGTATGTCCGGCTGTCCAGCTGTTGCCTCTATAGGTCGCATCTCTCAACCGATTCTCGTGAAATTCTGTGAGTGAGTTCAAAATTAATGGGCAAAAATTTCCCCAGGTTTCCAAACTTTCACTTTAGTCGTATTAGTAAGAAAATAAATTCAATATTTAAAAAAGCAAAAATAATTACTCCCTTAAAAATGTTAATTTGTAATTGAATGGTTTTTTTTCTTAATAATCACTCCAAGTAAATTTGTTCCTTTTTAGTTAACTAAAAAAAAGTGTACATAACGTAGGGTAGACCAGGGGCAATTGAAACCATTTGCCTTTACAGCATATAACCGTTATATTTTTATGAGTAGAAAGATGAACGCCCAAAATTTTTCAAGGTTAGTTATCTGGTTTCTATATAAAATGTATTTTGTTACTCTATAATCCATAGTTTTCTGTCAATAATACGAGTATAATACAGAGAATGGGGCAGTATGGTTCAATTGGTCTCACATGACTGTCGACGACTGACTGTGTCTGCGTGTTTGTTTTTACCATTGTCTTGTGTAAAATATTAAAGTACAGTATTTACATACATACATACTGGGAATACTGTCAATTGAAACACTATGTGAGGTCAATTGAAACACTCTAATATCTTCGGCACAATGAAAGTAGGGTAAACTGGGTACGGTTGAAACAACGCAAATATCTCGCGAACCGTTGGTGGGACGGCGAGGGGTTCAAGGGGGGAAAGAAGCGGACGATCGGTTTGTACACGAAAAACATCGTGACGTTGCTTCCCGCGCGCTTAATTTGTTTGTAGAAAACCCTATTGTGTTTTGATCCCCAAAAGTAAGTGTTTTCACTCGTAGAGTTTTTCAATTATTCTGGTTTCTATTTAAGTGAGAGTATTGAGTGTGTGTTTATGTTTGAAGTGAAGCTTGTGGGTCATCTCAGCGTATCTAGTTTTACTGTATCATTATTCTCATTATTACTACAACGGCTTTTTCCGAAAGTAGGAAGTGGGGACGGTTGAAACAGAGTGATTTTCTTGTATTTTTGACATTGACTAATGAAAGTCAAAGTAAGTTTTCTATTAGTTTATTTACATATTCTTTTCAGGGTGTTCTCTTCTGTACAGGGTGGGCCATACATTTTTGCAAATGGCAACACTGAATATCTTCTATAATAATAAATTATATATTTTTTGAGTGGAGGGAAATTTTACATTAATTTATGCAGTGTTATTTGCAATAAAGCGTTTTACTGATCAACAACGAGCTTTTTGTGTAAAACAGTTTTATAAAAACAACAAATTGTATGTAACTGTTCGCCGCCTATTTAGGAGGAAGCCCGGATCTCACTCCCGCCGATTTTATCGTGCGGGGATATTTATAAAGTCCAGTTCTAAGTTAAAAAAACCCGACGAAAATATCCAAACTCAAGCAAAACATCCGCGATGAGATAGTCGAGATCCCTCGCAGCATGTGTCAGCGAGTTTCCTAAAATCTGCCTAGTCGTTTGCTGGAGTGCCAGTGACGAGATGGGGGTCATCTCAAAGATAAATTATATTCAAGAAATAAATTGCATTAGATGTTAGTCACAAACATTTAATGATCAGGAAATTGACTTTCATGGTTTTATTTTCATCAGTTTCAAAAGTGCAAGAATTTTTGGCCCATCCTGTATTTGAATTACTTAATATAGTCTTGTTACGTTTAAAATGCAAACAGTTTATTTTCGTTTTGGTTTAGTTAACTTACTTAAATAAGGTGAAAAATGACTGATAATACACGTAGAGTTTAACTTGTAAGCGCAAAAACGCTAGCTGATTATAAACCTATCCTAAATTATACGTTATCTCATAAAAAATACGAATAAAACACATAAAAGTATTATTTTTTGTCACTGTTTCAACTGGCCCCGGGATGGGATACTTGAAACAAATCTTTTTTTTTTTTCAATTTGAGCTACTACTAAAACACCTTGATCCAAAATTGGATTGCAAGATACAAGATATTTATTCATAAAAGCCAATGTTTTACAAGTCAGTAAGTACATAATGAATAGTATTATTTTTTAATTAAATTAGTATCTCAAATAAGGTCGCCTATATAGCTTTACATGTCTGAGTCTTACAGGAAATTTCAATTTAAAAATTAGTTACTAACTACTACTTGCCGTTTAGTAGATAAAAACACGCTCTTTCATTTGATATATTTTCTTCACCTCACAGATTATAAAACCGGCCAAGTGCGAGTCGGACTCGCGCACGAAGGGTTCCGTACCATTATCTATAAAAAAACTATTTTATTCTGTGTTTTTAGTATTTGTTGTTATAGCGGCAGCAGAAATACATCATCTGTGAAAATTTCAGCTGGAACTATCACGGTATCAGTGAGATACAGCCTGGTGACAGACAGACGGACGGACGGACGTACGTTCCCGTTTTACTTTTTGAGTAGGGAACCCTAAGAAGCAAAACTACGGACGATATTCAGTACTACCCAGTCAACTCTACTTATATCTTTTTTAGGGTTCCGCACCTCGAAAGAAAAAGCGGAACCCTTATAGGATCACTTTGTTGTCCGACCGTCCGTCCGTATGTCAATACCCTTTTTCTCAGGAACGCGTGGAGGTATCAAGCTAGGTATTAAATAGGTATTAGATATTATCAAGGTATTAAATACTCAAGCCTACTGTTCCTTGGAGCTGTGAAAGAATCAAACTTCTAACCTAACGCAATCAAAAGACACAATCATTTATGCCGCAAATTTTCGAAACTCGCAAGGGAATCAAAACCTACAGGGTACTTCCCGTGAACTCAGAATCTTGAAATTTGATACGAAGCAACGCCTTATGGCACAAATAAAGGAAAAATTGCGAAAACCATAAATCCCATAAAAAACATTCCATGTAAACAATAGGCCAAGTCTCGAAACAACTTTACTGCATTTACTAATTTTTGCATAGGTACCTAAAACGTATGTAAGTGTGATTGCCAAGTCACAAAATTTTATTTAGTAATCAAATAAAGATTAATAAGAATGTCTGACTTGGCTCTACGAAATATCTCACCACTTTTTACTGTGAAAGAGTTTCGAGGCTTGGCCTATTTTTTACATGGAATGTTTTTTATGGGATCTCATTTCTTTTGTTAGACTTTGTATGGGAATGTTATTTTACCAACCGCAAATAATCGTATGTAGGTATTTGTATAGGATTACAAACTTACTTATGCAGCTTGTATATCTCTGAAACGTGACTGAAATTGCAATATTTTTAGGTTTCTTATGAGTTATTAGGCTAAAAACTAATAATGTTTGAAATATGGAGCTTGTGGGTCTGCTAGAAGTACCTTAGAATTAGCGTGATCATTATCAGTGAGTATGTCAGTGACAAAACTAACGAACTTTGACGGACAATAGTTCTTAAACTAAAAGTTTAAATTGAATGTTATTGATATTGTATGTTAGCCATATTATGCCCTACATGTTCCTGAAATTTCAGGGTTCTAGCTTTAGCCAGCACAAAATTACAGGATGTTGAAAATGGCCTGAATGGCTTCGACAAAAGGATGATACGGCCGTGCCTCTTTGTTTTGCTCGACTTGGCGGGGGAACTGCCGTGCCCCCAGATTTTTAGTTACATGTTATGCCATGCAATAGGGCCGAGTGGAGAAAAATGCGGGATGCCTTTGCCCAGCAGTGGCTTCCTGTTTCCCAAACTGGCTAAGAAAAAAAAAATATTTCTACGGAACCCTCGGTGCGCGAGTCCAACTCGCACTTGGCCTGTTTTTAATTTTTTTCATGACTACCATAGCATACAATGAGCTCATCAAAAGTTCGCAGGCATATCATAAACATTTATCAATTTATGAGCATCTGAACATCTCGATAAAAACACGGGTGTAAAAAAAAGTATACGACTTTAGTTTCCTTTGTTGCTGCTACCTTATACATTTAGTTTAACCAAATAGTTTTAATACAATTATAACAATATAGATTTGCACAAAACAAGCATAATCATGTTTCATAAAAAGTGCTTGTTTCAACTATAACAATGTTTCAATCATAACCATTCCGTGTACCGATCCCGTGACAAAACGTGTTGTAAACGTCGCGACTAACCATTTGTTTTATTGTATACAAGAACCTTCTCCAGAATGTATTAAATACTTTTCTGAAAACCGCATCAAAATTGGTTCAACCTAACGCGAGATAATCTCGGACAACGTACATACATACATACAAACATACGGGTCAAACTGAGAACCTCCTTTTTTTACAATGACACGCAGCGTGCAGATTTCTAAAAAACCTTCATATTTCCATAATTTATAAACTAGGTCAAAAACTACACAAACAAAAGTGAACATTAATAGAACAAACATGTGCATCGAATGCAGAACCTCCTTCTATTAAGTCGGTTACTTTTGGTGACGATTAAAACGCGAGGACGATTGAAACGTTTAAATCGTCCACAAGCAAGTTGTTTCTACCGTCCCCACACCACGTTTTTAACTTCAAGGTCAAATATTACATATAAAAAAAAACTCGAACGCTGATCAACGGCCATTATAAACACTCGTTTATTCCCAGCTATAGCACCAAATTAATTTGATCAGTCAAAATACAAGAGTAAAGTACTTTTTGTTATAAAAAAATATCCACAGCACAAATACTTACTTTTTACCGTGAAAAACTGGTTTGGCTCGTGTACACTCCGGTATCGCACCATCACTCGAGCGCTACTGGCCAAGCTACTGCTCATACATGGCCAACCGTGTGTTCCTAGTGTTGCGTCAGTTGCGTAGGTATTATAGTTTTCGAAAAAATTTCCTTGTTTCAATCATGACGTGTTTCAATTGTCCGTGGTCTACCCTAAGTTATTGAATAATTTCAATTACGAAATAATGTAATTCAGATTACAAATTACGAAGTAGTCATGTATGCAATTACACGTGTAATTCATTACCTACTCGTAATTGAATTAAATATAATACAATTTGTATTTCAATTTCAAACGTAAATTAGTTACGCCCAACACTGCCGTTTACCTAAGCCATTTTTATGGCGTGAATCGTCGCATTCATACTAGCGCATCGTAGAAAACGATACAAATTATCTGTGTAGGTAGGTTTTGTGTCTTGGGGCCCGGGCAGTGCGACCTTGAATGTCAAGACACTCGTTGCGTGCCGACGCTGCGAGCGAATGTGATCCTTAACACAAGCGGAAAGAGTTCAAGTTCAGTTGTAGAATCAAACAGGACTATTCAAATGTGTTTTATGCTTTACATAAAGCTTTTTTTTGTTGGATTTATATACTAGTTTAATAATCTATATTATTAAGTTAAATTTAGACACAATTTGTCTCTATAAATATTTTTACCGATATTTTATTGGAGTAAATGTAATTATATGCAATTCTAAACAAAAATCAAAACGATTTTTAGAAAAATAGGTTCATACATTCTTTTTATGAGAATCAAATCAAAGTACTAGTTATTACTATTTTTTTCTACGAACTTATGGCACCTGTCACCCAAGCCATGAAATTTGTTAAATTAATGGCTTTACGTGTAAAAAAATTGTCGGATTTCACTTTTTACAGGTTAAAGACAATAATACTGTCGTGTTGACGATTAAAAACAGCTATTACTATTTTTAGTTAAAAAAATCGGCGTTTTTTTGACACTATTTTTTTATACCTACTTCCGGGTCGAAAGTTTGTTGGATTCGTAAATATAGTATCTTAGAATATGTATTTATGACGGAGAAAAAAAAAACCTGGCTATTATGAATTAATGTTTTTGTTGGCGACTGGCTGTGGTGCCACCTTTTTTGTACGAATATGTCATGTTTTTGTTTATACTTCTTCTATGTTGCTGTTGACGTGTTTGTGCTTCCAGTTGTCAGATTGCCTTTGTCACGTCTTTATATATTTGCTGAAACTGTGTTATATTTTAATAAATACCAGTTTAAAATACGTGTTTCCATCCTACATCCATTATACAGTCCACTCTCATCCACTAGTTATCATTTTGGTCCATTCTCGCCGTAATCATTGCAATCATCGTAGTTACAAATTGTCAAATTTGTTCACATAAGACATCGTAGATATTCATTTCATTTTGAAAACATTTCACGCATTATTTACGTACATTTTCACCATGAAGGGAACACGTAGCAAGGCAAAGGCAAACTTGACGGCTGCAGAAGTCGAGCGGGTGCATCGCGAACACCGCGAACATTCACCGCGCGGCGCCCGGCCGATTTCAGCCGCGACAACCGACGGCGCTTTGGCATTGCCTGACAGTACGAGCATACAACAGATGGGCACCGTACCCCACGGCGAGGCACAACCTAGCCCCGCTTCCGAACACCCAAATGCTCGTGCTAGCACGCATAACGAGGCAGATATCAATGCGCCATCTAAAAGTGTTCACAGTAAACAACCGTGCAGCGAGCGCTCTCACTCATCGCGTTCCTCGGCGGCCGTGCGTGCACAGAAACTGGCTCTTGAAGCAGACACGATGCGGCGTCAAGTGGAGCGCGAGCGCGAACTTGCTCGCCAACAGGCGGATCGCGAACGTCAACAGGCTGAGCGCGAGTTTGAACTCGCACGCCAACAGGCGATATTCGCACGTCAACAGGCGGAGCGCGAGTGCGAACTCGTACGTCAAATGGCAGTGGCGGAGCGCGAGCGCGAGCTCCACCAAGCGGAACGCGAGCGCGAACGCGACCTCGCCCGCCTCGAGGCTGAGGCGGAGGAGGTGGAACTACAAGCGAAACTCGCCGCTCTGGATGCCTCATAAGTCCACCAAATCTCGTAGTTCGTGTTTTTCTAACCGTAATTCCGAAAAGCGTACCACAATATGGGTCTCTGAACAAAATGCAAACATGTCCACGGCATCTTTTACAAACACGCCTGGTGAGGCACCGACTGTCACCCTGGGTAGCCCTCAGGGACTTCTTTCACAGCCGGCCGGCCCCGCCAACACGGTGTCGTTTTGTATGCCCGATGTCAACCCTGCAACCCTTTCAAAGCCCACATATGCCGCTACCGAAAATAACTACGACAGAGTGGTGCGACAACAATCATCATCCAAACGCCCGGCACCAGATCCTATAATGCAATTGACTCACGCAATTAGCGCCCTTTCCAACAGGCCAAAGAAACCCGAACTTATCACGTTCTCGGGTGACGTCGGTCAATGGATGGCATTTAAGAGTAGCTACGAGAGAACTAAATCCAATTTTTCCCCTTCAGAGAACCTAGACCGTCTTAACAACGCTGTGCGTGGTCCAGCGTACCAGTCCGTCGCGTCACTCCTGTGGAGCTCCGGTGATCCTGAAGACGTCATTAGCACTTTGGAGCAGACGTACGCACGGCCAGAACTGCTGGTAGCCCGCGAGGTTGCCGAGCTGCGCTACAGTGATAAGATAAGTTCCCCTGAAGATTTAAATTGCTTAGCGAACAGACTACGCAATTTTGTAACCACTCTGAAGGTAATAAAACAACAAGAGTACTTGTCATCACCGGAGCTCTTCCGGTGCATATTGCTTAAACTGAGCGAGCACACAAGAGGCCGTTTCACGGATTTTGCGTCTCTGTATGTACCTGAGGAACAAATTATTACAAAATTAGAGTTACTCTCACGCTTCCTCTTGATCGAGGCTGATAAACAGCTTAAATACAATTTTGTTGCTGACAATACTGTTAAGGCGCCGGCTCCGACACATTCCTCTAAATTTCAACAACGAAAGGAAACTGTACACGCTACAGTATCTAATTAAAAAACTCCTGAGCGTTGTACATATTAAAAGTTTTTTAGGTCTGAACCTCGGCGTTGGGTCCGAGAGACTAAAGTGTGTTACCGTTGCCTAAAGTCTAACCCGCACACGTGGAACAACTGCCGCGCGAAACGTTGTGGAGTTGATGGATGTTCGAGACGTCACAATGCACTCCTCCATGGCACAGCCGGTGTTAACGCTAGCGCAGCACCCAGCGGCCAGTGCAACAACACTCAAGTAGATTCTGCCAACGCTACCAGCCCCGACCACATGGACGACACCGACAACAAAACTGAATCTGCCGTTAAGATCACAAATACTTCTGATTGTTTAATTAATACGACAGGGTCCTTGCTGTCAGCGGCTCGTCCCCGCGGCCTGCTGAAAGTGGTACCGATCGTCATCGAGGGTCCTGAAGGCTGCTTCGAGACGTCAGCACTGCTTGACGAGGGCAGTACGGCGACGCTAATTGATGGGGAAGTAGCAGCGCGCATCGGTGCGAAGCCCACATGTCAAGAGCGTCTCCGCATCGAAGGTGTCGGTGGTATGAGCAAAGAAGTGGACGTAAGTTACGTTGACTTTTACATTCGCGGACGTAACCAATCCGATCGATACCTGGTGGAGCACGCGCGGGCCATCAAACCGCTAGGCCTCCGCGCACAGTGCCCTGATTCAATCAATCTCACTGATAACAATCATCTGTCGGACTTATCCCATGAATTGTCATATACGGACGCTTGCCCTACTATTCTCATCGGCGCGCCCGACTGGCACTTATCTCTGAGTCGTGAAGTGCGGTGTGGAAAAAAGAACGAACCCGTCGCCTCCAAAACTTTGTTGGGTTGGGTGCTTCACGGTGCACTTTCCGTCTCATCCAAGCCACTCGAGTTTGTGAATCATATTTCGGACGATTTAGACGCTGTCATTAAAAGTCAATACGACATTGACGCCTTGGGCATAACAAGAAATGCTCTTCGCCCAAATGACGATGATAAGCGAGCCGTAGATATTATTGAATCGTCGGCTCATCGTTTAGACACTGGCCAATTTGAAGTTGGTCTCCCATGGAGGAAGAATTTACCGAAAATCATACCCGACAGTTACCCGCAGGCACTTTCGAGGTTCAAAGCCCTCGAACGACAAATGTCAAATGACCCAACGTTCGCCGCAGCTTTTCAACAATTTATAGACGGCATCATCAGTAAAGGCTACGCAGAAGAGTGTGATACAAACACCTACCATAAGCGAAACCACCAAAGCGTAACAAACTCTTCGTGCGTGACTGCAGATGGCTCTTTAGTGTGGTACTTACCAATTTTTGGTGTACTTCACCCACAAAAAAGAAGCTCAGAGCAGTTCACGATGCTGCAGCGGTTACGAAAGGCGTAAGCCTTAACAGCCTCCTGCTGCAAGGTCCTGACATACTGTCATCCCTCCTTGACATTTTATTTCGATTTCGAGAAGGCAAAGTTGCCTTAAATGGGGACATCAAAGAGATGTTCCCTCAAATCAAAATTTGTCCCAGGGATCGGGACGCCCAACGCTTTCTCTGGCGTGAGAAAGACGGCAACTTAAAGGAGTACCGCATGTCTTCAATGATATTTGGTGCCGTCTCGAGCCCATTTATTGCGCTCTATATAAAAAACAAAAATGCGAGAATGCTAGCAAACGAGTACCCCGCTGCCTGTGAGGCAATTGTTGACGACCACTATATGGACGACTACCTCGGCAGCTACCCCAGCGTTGCTGAAGCGGCACAAATAGCCGCCGACGTAGTCACGGTCCACAAGGCAGGTGGTTTTGAGATGCGCGCGTGGACGTCAAATCATCCTGAGGCCCTCTCGCTTGTCCCCAAGGAACTCCGAAGTGACGCAACCTCCGACGTCTGCCTGCCACCCAGTAGCGAGGTTGGCGTTTTGGGTGTTAAATGGAACCCACGTCAAGACTCGTTAGGCTTTCGTACCATAACCCAGATACTGACTGACACTTTAACCAAACGCAGCTTGTTATCAAACGTCATGAAAGTCTACGACCCTCTCGGCTTGCTAATGCCAGTCGTTATCTGGGGCCGCATTTTGATTCAAAGATTGTGGCGCGCAGGCATCAGTTGGGATGCGCAACTTCCTGAGGTGTACGTGAGCGAATGTGAAGATTGGTTTACGCAGTTACGAGTTGCAGCCAATGTTAAAATTCCTCGCTGGTACATGAATAGGTCGGACGCTTCGGACATCCAGCTGCACGTAGTAGCTGACGGCGGCGAACAGGCCTACGCTTGTGTCGCATATTGGCGTTTCAGATACACCGACGGCACCGTGTCCACGGCTCTCATCGGAAGCAAGGCACGCGTCTCGCCTCTCAAACCGGTCTCGATTCCTCGTTTGGAACTGCAAGCCGCGCTCATTGCCTCACGTTTTGCGCAAACAATATTGCAAGCTCATCGTTTTCAGCCCTCCGAAACCATCTTTTGGACCGATTCTACTACGGTCCTCAAGTGGATTCGGAGCGACGCTCGCGCGTTTAAACCGTTCGTCGCGCACAGGCTGGGAGAGATATTGGAAACCACCAACCCGTCTAATTGGAGGTGGATCCCAACCTCTCTTAATGTCGCCGACGACGCAACTAAACCGAAGAAAATTAACTTTACCGCGTCTCATCGGTGGTTTACCGGTCCACAGTTTCTTTTTGATCCGCCAAGCACTTGGCCGACCGAGTGCGTTGCAGGCGTGGAAGAGAGTCCACCAGACCCCGAGTTAAAATCTGACCTGGTGGTTCTGCTCCTCGACACTCCGCCAACGAGTTCAGTACCTAACCCAACGCGTTTTAGCTCTTGGCAGCGACTACTTCGTGCTACCGCCCGCGTTCTCCAGGGTGCACGACTATTCCGGCTTAAACTGTCTCGGCCTGTACCTCCAAATTCTAAATTGTACTTAGACGGCTCCACATCTCCCTACCAACTTCACGCTGCAGATATCGTAGAAGCCGAGAAGATGGTGATGCAACAAGCTCAGGCAGAGAGGAACTAACAGCTTTACGTTCTTCAGAGCCAGTGCCCAAGAACAGCAGAATCTCAAAACTCGCACCGACTCTCGACCAAGATGGCTTATTGAGACTGGACACACGCATAAGTTCCGCTCCAGATGTAAGCTACGCCGTGAAGTCTCCGATTATCCTCGACGGTCGTAACCATGCTGTACGACTACTCATCCTCCATGAGCACAACAGAGCATCGCACCAGTTCAACGAACTAGTGCTGAACGAACTCCGACAAAAGTACTGGATACTTAGAGCCCGAAACAGTATTCGCAGTGTTGCGCACGCCTGCTTACAATGCCGAAGGTGGAAAAACCAACCTGCTCACCCCCAGACCGGCAACCTACCCCAAGAAAGACTTGACCATCACAAAAGGCCCTTTACCCACACAGGCCTGGACTATTTCGGCCCCATAATGGTAACGATACACCGCCGCCAAGAGAAGAGGTACGTTGCACTATACACTTGCCTAGTAACGAGAGCACTTCATCTGGAAATTGTTACCTCACTGTCATCCGATGCTGCCATAATGAGCCTGAGGCGTTTCATCGCTCGCCGAGGATCACCTACGACCATTTTCTCAGACAACGGGACACACTTCGTCGGGGCTTCCCGCGAGCTACGCTCTCTACATGATGAGTCAGTTGAAGAATACGCTACAAACCAGAAAATTGAATGGCGCTTCATCCCGCCTGCATCACCGTTCATGGGCGGCGCATGGGAAAGGCTCGTGCGGACAGTGAAAACAGCCCTCAAATCCTGTCTAATAAGTCAACCACTCAAGGAAGACGTCCTGGCAACGCTCTTGCTTGAAGCAGAAGCCATAGTTAACTCACGGCCATTAACTTACATACCATCTTCTCCTGATTCACCTGAGGCCATAACTCCCTTCCACTTTATTTTGGGCACATCATCAGTGGTACCATGGACTTCATCTCTGACAGACGCAGACCTATTGCGAAGATGCGACTGGCGCAGAACACTACGGCTCGCCGATCAGTTTTGGGCACGATGGCTTCGCGAGTACCTGCCGACGCTTCGACCGAGAGGAGCCACCACCAACGACGCGTCTAACCTTAGCGAGGGTGATGTGGTGCTGATCGCCGACCCTAGCCTCCCTCGCGGCTTATGGCCACTAGGAAGGATAGTGAAGGTCTACTTAGGGCCCTACGGAGCGGTCCGTGTAGCGGACGTCCGTACTAGGGGCGGTATTCTACGCCGACCGGCCCGTAAACTTGTTTTGATGGAAGCCGCACCCCAGTCAGTCACCACTAGTTGTTAGTGTCCCACTGGGGGTCCGGTATGTTGGCGACTGGCTGTGGTGCCACCTTTTTTGTACGAATATGTCATGTTTTTGTTTATACTTCTTCTATGTTGCTGTTGACGTGTTTGTGCTTCCAGTTGTCAGATTGCCTTTGTCACGTCTTTATATATTTGCTGAAACTGTGTTATATTTTAATAAATACCAGTTTAAAATACGTGTTTCCATCCTACATCCATTATACAGTCCACTCTCATCCACTAGTTATCAGTTTTGCTAAACCGTAAAATGCTTAGACTAAAATTGCTGTTCCGGTCGCGAAATACTGCGTTTAGGTACATAGATGTTGTACAATTTTGTGTCTATAAAAGCGAAATGATTCTATTGATAGCTATAAATATAGTCTACATTAGACATGCATATATTTTCTAAACGTTCAAGGTCATCTATCTTTTAATGATTTTAATTATTAGTACTTATATTTTATAATTTATACTTTATTACAATAATTTGATGGTTTACTATCCATTTAGCAACACTACGTTATCAATTTTAACAGGCCTATATATAGTATTTTTTCTAAGAACTTGGACACTGTTGTCTCCTGACTATTTCGGAACGTAATAACAACAAGAACAAGTTGATTGACCCAACTAACAGATGATTCGGGAACTGTGTCGCTCGAAATAAGTTCAAAAACCCCCTTTTCGTAAAAGGTAACAAACCTCTAAAGTTTAAATAGCTTTTGTCTGTTTATGTTGCTACGGTAAGAATATTTGTGAGCGCAAGATATTTCTACAACATCTCGGAATATAATTTGTAATGTTTTCGTTCCAAAATAGCTCATTTTCAAGGGTTCAATTTTCATTTAAGTTTTATCTCGTGACAATGCAGTTTAAAGAAGTCGCATGTAAAAAGAAATGGCCGTGTGCATTAGCAAAACGGATGCTTACCCCGCTGTGCTGTAATGCCAGATGGGACTGACTAGTGCTGAGCCACGGCTATCGACAATCGACATAGTAATCGTCTTCTTCGTTGTTTTCACTATTGATAGAGTGGATCTGGTCATCTTATCAGGTATTGGCAGCAAACTTTACAACACGCCGCCATTCCTGTGTCACAATTACCTTCCTAATGCTTGCATGTAGTGATGCATCTACTGCAGCTTTAATCCTGTATATCCATCTCTTCGGTGACCTGCCTCGCAGTCTGATGCCTTCGACCTTTCCCTGGACCATAAGTCCATATGTGCCCAAAACGTCAGCATGCGAGACTGCACTATGGATAATAGACGCTGCTTGATGCCGAGTTCCTGGTGTACGGAATATATGACTTGTTTATTTCATCATCCTCGTCTAGCTCAATCGTTTTTGCTAGCTAAATCAGAGTTAACGTAGCAAATAAAAAAATGTTTCTACTTCAACTAAATTTTATTGGAATCTGTGAAGTACCTACACAATTGAGGAGAACCGTATGTTGTATTTTGTGGTCATCATCATCAATTCCACTTCACCAAAGTTTTTGTTTTTGATAGCAAGTGCATGGTTAACTACAGGACATCACATTTGAGGATATCCAATCGTCAGAGCTCCAACCAATTTATATGCTACCATCCTGAGGGTACCTGCTTTCGAACAAAAAAAGAATTATTAAAATCTGACAACACGATGAAGATTTATTGTTCAACATACATTTATAACCACTCACTTGCTTTCGGATTTTAAAAAAAGTAGCCTGAATTGATTTTAAGTTTTTCCTACCCCCATACAAACTTTGCACCCCTATTTAACCGCTTAAGGGTGGATTTTTCCGAAACCCTTAAATAACTTTTCTTGTATTGTAATAAAGAGTCCACACACAAAGTTTCAAGTCTCTTACTTAAAATTTTACTCCATCCCTATACATATTTTCAACCCCCTTTTTACCCCTTTGAGGGTAGAATTTTCAAAAATCCCTTCTTAGTGGGTACTAACGTTACATAAACTACCTATTGTGAACACATCAGATTTTTAGGTTCAACGGTTTGGGCTTGGCGTTGATTTAAGTGAGTGAGTGAGTCAGTCAGTACCTTTTTTTTTTTTTTTTTTTTTTTTTTTTTCGTGGGGAAAATGCATTTACACATCCCGCCTGGCTGGGGAACCAGGACGGGTATGACGGACTCCCGGGAACCGCCCGGACTACCGTCTAAAACCCCACGGTGCTCTGCGCACTGCTTTATGGCGGAGCCACGGGAACGCTCACGCACACTTCCGCGACTCCGCCAGCAGCTGTCCCCATGTGAGACCCGTCGCGAGAGGGGAGGAGATAAATACATGTCCCCAGAATAACATTTTAAGGGGCGTGCCCGAACACCCGACACGCCCTTCAGCTCGAGGACCTCTTCTCTATGGGTGGCAGTCGCCCCCGTGACTGCCACCCGGAGGTCTTCGTTAAGGCGGCAATCGCTGGTTGTGCGCGGCGCGCCTGCGTCCGATCCTGCGGCGGCGCATTGGGTCAGCCTCAGCCCGGGCTTCCCGCTCGCGCTCTGCCGCCTCCTTCTCGGCCATAACGTGCTCGCTAAAGTCCAGCATCGCCTTCCAGGCTGCTTTGTTGGACACCATAGCCCGCACTACGGCTGGCAGCGACAGATCTTGCCCTATTCGGGCGACCAACTCCTGTCTTTCTGCACTCCAAACCAGACACTCGGCCAACGTGTGTTGCACCGAGTCTATGCCGGCTCCGCACTGGTGGCATTCCGGGGTCGGCTCTCTCTGTGCGATTTTGTGCAGGAAGGTGCCGAAACAACCGTGTCCCGACAGCACCTGCGTCAGCCGGAAGGTGAGAACCCCGAAATGCCTTTCAACCCAGTCATGGAGGACTGGGTGAACCGCGTCTATGGTGCGGGAGCCGGCGCTCGGCTGTTCCAGCCGCTGCTCCCATACGTCCATCGCCTCCTGCAGCAGCTCGGTTCGCCGCTTCCTTATTTCCTGTGGAGCTAGCAGGTCCCCCCGGTCTCGCGCCTCCTCGCGCCACAGATACAGGTCCGCGAGGGCCCTTGCGTCCAGGTCCCAGGGCATGGTTCCGGCTAGCACACACGCGGCTTCCGCGCTTACGGTGCGATACCCTCTGATTGCCCTCAGAGCCATCACTCTCTGCGGTCGGCGCAGCTGAGCGATGTTTTGGCTGCTGAGCGCGTCTACCCATACTGGGGCACCATAGAGCGCCATAGAGCGCACAACCCCCGTGTACAGGCGGCGACATGAGGCCTTGGGCCCTCTCAGATTTGGTAGTATCCGCCCAAAGGCTGACGCCGCACGCAGCAACTTGGGCGCCAGGCGCTCAAAATGTGCTTTGAAGTTCCATTTACTGTCAAGCATGACGCCAAGGTAGAGCAGCGTCGGCTTGACAGCAATTGGAACTCCTCCCACCACAATCGCTGTGCCGGCTGCGGGCGCTCTCCGTGGACCATAGAAATATATGGCCTCGGACTTCGTCAGAGCCAGTCAGTACCTACTCTAACGTTTATCTAGACACGCGGTAGCGTGTCAAGCCAAGTTCAAGCAAAGGAACTGGCTAGCCAGCGCCAAGTGTGCCACTTTTGACCCTTCTATAACTCAAAACCCATTTAACGTAAACACATAAAACTACGTGTGTTTAATTATATTCATAAGGACATCTAGAAGCCCAAATTTAATGAAGCTAGCTCAAGCGGTTATAGAGATATGAAGGTCAAAAAGTCGTAAATTTTAGCACTGACTGACTGACATATAGTACCTAAACCTAACCTACTTCCAGATGACCTAGAACGATGAAATTTGGAATCCAGCTCGGTAATTGTGTTAAAAATTCGTTTTTTTTTTTTTAATAACAGCAGTTGTTATAGGTATCCAATAAAGCAAAGACATAGAGTTTAATACTTACGAGTTAAGATCGGTGCTTGTAAAGTTCCACCATCTGAATTTTGTACTAGACAAGGCTACTATGTATACAGTGTACTATGCGCTCGTAGACTCACTTTTATCCTATGGATTGACAAGCTATGGTCGGACATTTAAGACTTACTTAGACAAAATAAAAGCGTTACAGATACGATTCATGAAACTAATGGTTGATAAGAAAACAAAAATAGAATGTAAAAATAACACCTACGAACAGCTTTTCTTAGAATGTAAAATATTGCCAGTCCATAAAAAAGTAATGTTGTTGTTGGCTGTGGAACAATTTAGTAACGACGAGTTTAAACAACCTATTGGTGCTCAAAGGCTTGTTAGAAACAGAGACAGAGATAAACTAATATTGCCTAGGTTTACTAATTATTATGGCCAAAGACATAGAAAGTACCTAGTTCCGAAAATATATAACGACCTGCCGTCCGAGACAAAGAGTGCAACTGTCACAAAACAATTGTTTAAGAAGAAAGTAAGCGACGTCTTATTAAATACATTAAAAAATGAAATTCAGCTATCTTAAGTAACTTTATAGATTCCTTTAATTGTATCTAGCATAAGTAATACCGTACATATATATTACTATTCATACAGCTTTTAGCTAATAAAATGTAAAATCAATTAGGAGCGTTGTTTGCCAACAAACCGCATTGTGGTTTGGCAGATTAATTGTACCTATGTAAATTTAGCTATAAGCCTTAAAGAGAGAGATTAAAAAATAAAACTTGTTCATAATGTTATTTTGTTCCTAAAAATACATATTTGGTTTTTGCATAAAACTTTTTTACATTTATGTTTTTGTTGGGATATATTATACAGAAGATACTAATATTAATGAAGCCACCTACTCGTATTTCCAATCATCGATGTCGATATCAAGAATAACCGGTACACCCTTAACATAGTCGTGCCAGGGGATTATTATCTGAGAGATTACCATGAGGGCGACGTCGCGCCAAATACTGAAAAAGAGTTGCAAATCTACAATTCGCTGCGACGACCATTTACAGTAAGACCTATGAATTAACATTTTCATGTGAATAAAACCGCAAAGAAATTTAAGAAATTGATCGAGGCATCCTTAAGGCAAGACTTTGACTCGTGTAAACCACGCCCCCATGTAAGACATGCTTATGTCTTCCGTGCATGAGGAAACGAGATGCT
Source organism: Epinotia brunnichana (assembly GCA_963854355.1). Taxonomy (NCBI): domain Eukaryota; kingdom Metazoa; phylum Arthropoda; class Insecta; order Lepidoptera; family Tortricidae; genus Epinotia; species Epinotia brunnichana. Next base: position 15,605,170 of record OY977954.1, read on the forward strand.
ACATCTGCAGTCGCCATCACATACATCGGAGCAAACAAGCACGTCACAAACATCGGAACACACCTCTATTTTCAAGGCGTTAGGGTGCATGTGCCGATATTTATGAACACCTATAGTGTACCTATGTATGTGATGGCGACTGTACTATCGGTACATTTTTGTAGTAGTATTATATTGAGCGGTAGCCGGAGAGTACAGTCGCCATCACATACATCGGTACACTATAATATTGGCACATGCACCCTAATGCCTTTAAAATAGAGGTGTGTTCTGATGTTTGTGACTTGCTTGTTTGCTCCCTGGCGACTGTACACCATGCCAAACAGGAAGCTATAAATGTTGGCGCTCACAGTAAAGAACATGTACTGCCTTGACTGACTGCTGACATTGACTGCTTAATGATACCGCACCGTTACCCACCACTAAATGCGGAGGACGCCTAAGGTGAGCGGTGCCTTAGGTAAAGTTTAGAACCTAAGTATTATTGATTCAGCACATTATTGCCAAACGATTAGGAAAACCTAATTATTATCTATATAATTTATATAGGTAGATAAACTACTACAGGGACAATTTAAAAGTTCACTACACAGAATATTACCAAGAAGCCTCATGAAGAATGGTGAAGTTATAAGTTTTTAAAAACCTAAAATGCCAGAAAAAGTTGTTGAAATTATACTGAAACTAACAATAATTGTTGAAGAAACGAAATGATAGCATTGAAAATGAAGACTTTATTCTTTAGCTTTAAAGAAAAGATCTAACGTCATATTTATATTACTTTTACCTAAAGTTTACCGATATTGTACGGGTATATGACAGGTTAATTCAATTGAGTAGGTACTCTTAAAAAGTAAGCATTTTACCTTTCAAATTATTCTCTCTGCAAAGTTTTCTTTGTTTCCAACTTATTTTACCCAAAACCTATTATTTACCTATAGCGAATGTCCATGATATAATTTAGCTTCGATATGAACTGTCTGAAACCATCTCATAATATTTTATCTTTCTTGAAATGAAATCCTAAATATTATGTAGCCATTTTTTTAATTCTTGCCACACGTCATTAATTTAAAGAAATAGTTTTCAACGGTAGAAAATAATTTTATCGCAACCCGCACCAGTATAATACTCGTCATTCGTTTTTCTTTCGTCAGTTTAATACAGAGTATACCTACTTAAAAGGGACTTGCTTTCAATTTTGAAAAATAAAATAAAGTAAACTATTGTATTAGTTTTATCCCTCGTTAAAACAACGAAAAAATAAATTACACCTATTACGATATCAAAATTACACATTTAACACATCAATAAAATTGGAGATTATTACTGTGTATAACAGTTAGACAGAATATTGAATTAGAAATGATATTTTGTATGACAAGTGATAATTGCAAATTAATGACATACTTCATAGATAGTAAACGCGCCGAAAATATGAGTTGTGCAGTTGTGCCGTCATCTCCACTTATAATAAATCTCTAAATTAAAAAAAGAATCAGCCAGTTTGAAACTAAGCTTTGTGTTGTTACGAATGTTCTCAGCATCCCATGAACGGAAAAATATAAAACATTTTTTTTAAGTGTACATTATTATTCTAGCTGTAACTTAGGATAGGTTTTATCCGACTGCAACAATTAATTAATTTTCCGTAATATACGACTTCATTTAATTTTTCATTTATTATTCTTAAAGTATATTGCCGCCACATCCGTCAGCTAAAAGAAACGTCAAAATCACAGACTAATAAGAGATACTACGGATAAAATGGCCGAATTGCTTTGCCTTTCTTTCACCTATTAATAATTTTAATCCCGTCTACGATATACCTTGACGAGACACATAGGTACCAAAAGCAAATATAAAATTAATCGATTTTGATATGCGAACAAATGTCGTATTAACGCGTAATTTCAACAAATGTATCAACATATTCGAACAATATAAACTTGGTTTTTTTTAATGGCACGCGCGCGCGCTCTTTGCGTATTCAGCCAAACCACGAAAACCGAAACTCGAAGTTCGTAGGTATATCTGCATCCTATATATATCCTGTCACTTGTTAGTGCGATAGAGATAGAGATACCCGAATATTTTCGAATTCCGAAGTTCGTGGTTTAAAAGAAAATAAGGATGTCGGATAGATCTAAATTAATATTTTATGTGTAAATATGGTTAAAATTATTTGGAAATACTATTGTTGTTATTGTTTTAGTATATTTGACTAGCTTTAAGTTTAATATTGTACGTCCGAAATGGGCAAGCTGTTGGACTTTATTTTTCCCCTAACAACTAAATGTACACAGTTCTGACAATAAGGAAATCTTATTTTATCTTATCTTATCGAAAAAAGGCATGTAGACACTAAATAAAATAATCATAAAGTTGTATTTTTTTTTAAAGAAAACAACGCAAATATCAACGCAACGCAATATAGGTAAGATAATCAGTAAGTTATAAGTGTCCAAAGTTTTGAGAGGGGGTTTGTTGTGTCTCTTTTCCGCATAACGCACCTTTATAATGAAACGATTGTTTTTACTATGACGCTCGAGGATCGTGACGTCACGGTCCCTGATCGTTTTCTTACTCTAACAAGCGACATTAAAACGGTTGTAGCTTCGTAATTTTTTGAGATATTTGAATGAGTTTTTCGTTTCTTCTTTCTTTTGAAGTGAGTCTACAGCTACACCTTTATTTGGAAGACAAGCGGAAATAATCCATAAGTACTATCCATACTTCCATACTAATATTATAAATGCGAAAGTGTGTCTGTCTGTCTGTCTGTTACCTCTTCACGCCTAAACCGCTGAACCGATTTAGATGAAATTTGGTATACAGATAGTTTGAGCCCCGAGGAAGGACATAAGGTAGTTTTTATATCTAAGGGGCTGAAATTGGGGGTGGAAATTTGTATGGAGCTACTTAAACCGCTGCACCGATTTAGATGAAATTTGGTATATAAATAGTTTGAGTCCCGGGGAAGGACATATAATAGGTTTGATCCCGGAAATCATCCCCTTAGGGGGTGAAAGGGGGGGGGGGGGGGGTGAAAATTTGGATGTCATCTATTTTGATGAAATTTGGTTTAGATATAGGTTAAGTGAAATTAGGGGTAAAAATTCGGATGGATCCCATTTTAATACAATTTGGTATAGAGATAGTTTGAGTCCTGGGAAAGGACAAATGATAGTTTTAATAACGGAAATCACTCCCTAAGGGGGTGAAAATTTGGATGGATCCCGTTTAGATGAAATTTGGTATAAAGGTAGTTTGAGTCCCGAAGAATGACATTAGATAGTTTTTATTCCGAAAATAATTCCCTAAGGGGATGAAATAGGGGGTGAAAGTTTGGATAAAACCCATGTAGGTACCTAGTTGAAATTTGGTATAGAGATAATTTGAGACCCTTCGAAGGATATAGAATAGTTTTTGCCTCGGAAATCATCCCTTAAGATGGTAAACGTTGGTTTGCAATATTTTTTCTAAGGCGGTAACAAGTTCTACGCGGACGAAGTCGCGGGCAACAGCTAGTTGTATATAAGCCCGTTTAATAAGTGTATTCGGTGGGTGCCAGCGCGTGCAGATTCCAAATGCATATAACATCAGAAAAATAAATTGGATTATACCTACTTTTGATTTTCGTCATAAAATAATATAATAATCATATGTCGGACTATAGGGGGCAGTTTGAGGGCAAGGTAAGGTTTACAAAAAAATCTTAACTCATGAGTATTATAGTATACCTACAAATGTACCATGAATGTAAATTAAATCAAATATAACACAGACTATTCAATCTTATTTTTATTTAAAATTTAAAGGATATAAAAAAATAAACACCTAACTTACGTACAGCCTTAGAGCCGTGACTTGACATTGTCCAGTTAACTCATTTGTGTTTTGTTCCTTTCTCACAGCTGCAATTGTCTGAGTGACGGATAAAGCCAAACGAACTTTTTCGCCATTTTGACTTATGTGTAGTCCAAGTACGTTTATAAGTAATGCAGTTAGTTGCTATGATATTTGGAACTTCACATTATAAATACTAGGTACCAAATACTATGTACAAATACTCGAAAGAGAATTGATTGATTTGCGAACCTTACCTATCATTCTGACATGCCACGAAAATGCCCGCTGGAGGCCGACGTTTGATAATAATATAATATTTTGCGGACAATCTTACACAAATCAACCTAGTCCCACAAACTAAGCAAAGCTTGTACTATGGGTACTAGACGACGATATAGATACTTATATAGAGCAATAAATTCTTAAATACATAGAAAACATCCATGACTCAGGAACAAATATTCGTGCTCATCACACAAATAAATGCCCTTGCCGGGATTCGAACCCAGGACCTCTTGATTCGTAATTTCGTAGGCAGGGTCACTACCAACTAGGCTAAAGCGGTCGTCAAAGATGCATGGTCCCTAATGTACCTACAACGTAAAGGTCGCGGGAGGCCGCTTGATGCGAGTGGCGCAGGACCGGTCTTTGGGGGAGGCCTATATCCAATAGTGGACGTCTTTCGGCTGATATGATGATGATGATACTTAAATGACTTTGTTATATTTCCCGTGAACGGGAAAGACGACAGAAAGTACCTATGTACTTACTGATAAAAAGTTAGCATAATCTCCTTTGTTACAAACAATGCAACTTTTACTAGCAAACTCAAGTGTTTCGACATGATTTGCATTCTCACTGTTTGCAGTCGCGTCTCTATGTTTTTTTCTTTTATTTGAAATACAAGTTCATTTGAAATTTTAAGCAGTAAGTTTTGTTGCAATGATTATTGTTGGACACAAAAGAAGTTCGCTAAGCGCAAGTTCCGCGAACATTATATTATAATATAATTCATTAATGCAAAAGCCGGGGGTCAATTTGAGACATTCGTTTTGTATTCCAATACTATTTTAAAGGGAAAGTAAAACGGTAACCCCGTACAATATAAATTGTAGGTCCAGCTCTGTACTGTTCCCTTCTCCAAAATTCAACCATTTAACGCTTGAAACAATGAAAACCTTTTTTTTTATTTCAGACGTTAGTGAAAATATTTACCGTTAGCTTTTCGGTGAAGGAAAACATCGTGAGGAAACCGGTCTAATCCCAATAAGGTCTAGTTTTCCCTTTGGGTTGAAAGGTCAGATGGCAGTCGCTTTCGTAAAACTAGTGCCTATGACAAATCTTGGGAAGGTGTCAAAGCGGACCCCGGGCTCGTTTAGGCCACAGCCGGGAATAACGCTAGGAGGATGTAGACCGTCTTATTTTCACTATCGTCTACAGGCCTGGCTAGCATGAATGGCATTATCACGCGATACGTTACAAGATAGAGCATCCGTCCCTGGCTGACACCGTTCGATAGAACGAGACGACGCTGTAATCTTGTCACTTATCGCGTGATAAGGCCATGCTACGGGGCCTGTTGACGATAGTGAAAATAATAGTTTTTTTTGCATTCTATAAATTACTCTTAATTCAATAATAAATCACAAAGAAAAACAGAGAGCACAGACAATCTCTTCATTATACTGAACATAAAAAAAACCATACAACCGAACAACCTCCTCCTTTTTTTTCAAGTTGGTTAAAAAGGTTGAACCTTGGAGGAGGAAACAGTCGAGAGCCGGACATCAAATTTACTCTATTTTATGTGCGACCCGTTTTTTATCCGATGAAGGGTAGTAGCTATGTCAAATTATCGTCTTTCAAACGCTAAAGCCCTTAAATAAGTGAGCTGAAAATTAAATCTGTCAAAAATATTATGTTATCCTTTAATATTTCATTAATAAACTGATCGTTTGAATCAAATAATTATTGAAATGAGGTGGTTTTTCTGGTAATTTGCTGCTGTTTCTAACCCACAAGACAAGTGCCTTCATTTGTCTACAACCTGAAACATGGATGTTTCGAAATAATAATTCGATTTGACGATATGAATTTGATTCATATTTGTCAACACCAGCCAAACGCGACAAACTGAGCTAGGTAACGTTCGCTAGCAAACGAGACACATTTTTGTGACACGTTTAGCAAAGAGGGCCCGCGAGCCAGCTGTGTCGAGGCTACCACCTCTTACATAAGCCCTGGCTAGACGGTCGCCAACACGCCCCTCCGACCGAGCGACCTTGGTCGGTACCGATCGCTGTAGTATGAAATTTTGCTGCAAATTTTGTCGCGCAACTGGCACAAGCTTTTCGAAGTCGCAAATTTGTGTCTACACTACCCTAACTGATCCATAAAACAAAACCAAATAAGTTACTGACAAAATTAACCTACATACAAACAGGTGAAGTTAATATAAAGCTTGTAAAAACCAGAACTACATCGTGCTTTGCGATTTTAATTTCGAATTCTATAGTCCTAACAACGCATCGCTTTGAACCAGGTTCATTGGATGTGGTACTGGAGAGCACCGAAGAGTTTTTATGATATTCATGAATATACAAATGACTTCCACATAGCACTAACAAATTACTATAATTATGTTATTAGTGTCTACCCTTTGATGTAGGTATCACCATCACCTGCGACTACATTACTCACTTTCGGTTTGCTGACGACACTACTTACCGTACATCACAATCAAAGAGGCACCAGGGGATATCAGTGACAGTGATTAAAGAGTACTAAATACGTATTAATATATGTAGGTACGAGTTTATTAGGTCTATTTAGTATAATTATATTCTGGCCTGATATTGGTTTACGGGTATACCTAATACATTGGTGTTACACTTTCATAATAACACTTCCAACAGCAGCAGAAACCGAATGTATAATTATGTTTTAGGACGGTATTTTATACTTAGTATTATTTGTAGTACCTACTTTTTTGCATTCTCACACTATAAAACTAAGGAGCAAAATAAGGATTACCTAATATAGATACCTACCCAGTAACGTACAAATAGGTACGTACCAACAAGGCTCGATCATTCTGACTGACGTGATCGCTTAATGGCCTCTCTATTGTGATGAGTTGAGACTTGAGAATGAAACTGAATTTTCAAATTTAATTATCCATCCAGGCTCAAGCCCCCCAAAAAGCCAGCTCGATCTGAGTCCTTACTTTTGTCAAGCAATGTTAATAAATTTTTGCTTGCTTATTTTCATGAAATTTTGCACCTTAGCGAAGACCGAATAGAGTTGCTATGATATGACATTGCCAATCTAAAGACTAATCTATTGACTTATCAATAGTACATATTTCATATACCAAAATTTACCTAAGAAACATACGCAGAATCATCGCAGAATAAGAAAATGTCAACAAGTCTGACATTATTCAATAAGATGTTTTGACAATTTCACTTTCTGTATGGAGGTTGGTGACTGATTTAAATGTATGATATCACTAAAGCAAAAAAATACCGAGGTCAGTGACCTGTCACAATAAAGTGAGATAGTGTGCGTGAAATGTAGCGGTGTGTGTTTCTGGGGAGAATTACGATAATGTTGCGCCGCCTAGTAGGTTTTTAGTGTCGCGTATGTAGCTTCACCCGAGATGCCTCACCTTAATGTTATGAAATATTTTTCTTCGATTTGCTTCGAACTTACATGTTTTTACAAGCTTTTATTTACTTTCACCTGTCCCGTTGTCTGTCTGTCAGTCTGTCTGTAATCAAATCTTACAAGTTAAATTTGACCCACTTCCCGGTTTCCGATTGAACTGAAATTTTTCATGCATATGTTTATTGCATGACAATGCAATATTATTATGACATGGAGCTGATCTAATGCTGGAGCTGGAAGGTGGCCATAGAAACTTTGCAATAAAACGACACAAACCCATCGAGTTTGGGCTCGTTAGAATCATCCCAATGAGTAGTATGATGGTATGCAGAAAAGTACAGTCAGCAATAAAAAATTGTACCAAAATTTAAATTTTTGACAAAAACTTGTTTCCTATTAAGCATAGACTATTGCCAAACGATTGATTAAAATAACAGTAACAACCTCAGGTAAAACAATCAGTATCACCCCAAACAATGTTGTCAATGAAACCCAAAGCATAAGGCAACAAGGAAACGAACCATTCTTTTCACTGACGCCGCACTTTGTTTTATGACTCTCGTAAATTATAAGAGCTGCCTTATAGCTCCGATCCGGTCAGTGGATGGGGCGGCTACTTTATTTCACGCAGAGAGATTGGGTATGTTGCTTCGATATGTTAAGAATTTTTGCACAAAATATGTATCACTATTTCCATGTGACGTAGTTTCAGACTATTTATAGACTCAACGTTATCTAGCATGATGCCTTCTGGTACGCCTGAGACAACAGAAGCCGACTTCAGGGGGGTAATCAAGTAACGTTCCGAACGCGCGTCGGTACAATTTAACGGTCGGTACAAAATGTACCAATGTCTATGGTAAACGAAGATGGGAATATTTGTTACCTAGTATCCTGAATGACTTACCATCTGATGTACTCACAAATATATGTGATAAACCGCAACATTGTAAACGTATAATGAAATCTGCTTGTATATCCCAAACCTGATAGTAATAATTAATGAAATAGCTAATCTAAATTACTGTTGCCGCCGTAGACGTGTATGCAGTTTTTGGACCCTAAGCCGCGGCAATAGGATAAGAAACGGTATGCACGTCTCCAGCGTGCTCCCAAGTGCTTCACAGCATATCACGTCATAATGTCGCATTTTGTGTAGGCAATCGCCGTGTGCGCTTTATTTTTATAAGCTTGTTATCCTATGTATAAACTAAATATTAATTGAGTGAATGCAGTGGCAGTTAAACCCTGCTGGGTTTTGTCCGCTGTCTGGCCATGTATTGTAAAATAATTATAAATATAAATAAATTAAAAAAAAAAAAAAAAACCGTCAATTTTCCATATCATTTTTATATATATAGTGATCGACCTGAAGAGCGCATCAAATTTATGTCAATCGGTATAACAGTTATAATTGTATGTAACCAATATCCTTCTGTCCCATCACGAAACGCATTAGTGAGGATGTAAGGATGTTGGGGTTGCTAAAAAAATGCCAATGAATGGTTGACTACATAATGTATAATATCAACGCACGATGATGCCAACACCAGATGCTATTAGTCCGTTAGCCCACTCCCAATACGCCTGCGTCTCATGAACACACTATAGAATGCATGGCAGTAGGTCTTAAAAGTTGTGCTGAATCAGAAGATTATCGCACCTAGAATTAACCGAAAGTTTGAAAAATCCTTCACTTCCGGTCAAAATTGTAAGGGTAGGTGCTTATATTCGTCATGTGACAACAGTACGAGACATGGGGCATCATTTAACCCTTTAATCGTAGAGAGAATAAGCCTTAGTCTGTCAGTCCTGAAATGGCCGGAAGAACTTGGCAGACGGTATCAAAGGTGTCCAACTTTGGCACCTTCACTTGAATAATCTTTTAGAGGAAATATTTTTATTTATTTGTTTTGGATTATACAGACGTTATCCATTGACGAAAGTTTTAGTAAATTATAGATAAGGTTGTAACAGTTAAATGCGACACTCTATTGAAGAAAAATACCACTTTTATAATATTTCCCTGGATTTACAAGGGTCACTAAGAAAATGCTGTGTCATACCTAAATCCACGTTAGAATTCACTTTCTCTTTTTACTACTAGTAGTACTCATTATATTCTAAATATTAACAAAAAATCGCGCTCGTGTGAATTATCAAAGGTGCATTCTGTTTACGTACCGGACTATATGCTGTGTAAACAGTCTCAGCAACTTTTAAGAAAGGAGGCCAAAAGGGATTTTGCTCTGACAGCGTAACCACAGGAATCAACACTGACAGTAGAGCGCCATCGACTAACTTAACGCTTGCAGATTGCACAGGAACAATCATCATCATCGTCATGCCACAATGTATACGTCCAATTCAATTTAATTCAAATCAATTATTTGTGTCACTGCTGGATACATGCCTTCTCTCATAGATTCTCATGGTCTTTCTCGAGAATGGGCAGTTATTGTTCACATACACTTTTTAATTTATTTTGCAGATGTATGCAGGCTTGTTTGTCATCACCGAAGAGCTAATGGTACATACGAAATTATGTTCTGAACATAAGTTGCAAAAACTCATTGTTACGAGCTGCAATTCGAAGCCACAACCGTAATACCTACCTACCATAGCTAAGGATAGGATACAAAAATGTACAGACTGGTTTGCAGTTAATGCATAAACTTACTCTCTTGCGTAAAATTGAAAATAGGCAGCCCTAACGTTACCATAATAAAGCACCTCGCACTAATGCTAGAAGCTGGTTGGGTACTGATTGGGCAACCAAATGAACGCTCGCAAACAACAATCAAGCTGCGCTTCCGAGCGGCAGAGGCAGCCCTGTGTGGCGTTAAAATCACTTCAATACGCGATTTAGCATTCTATTTGGGCCATATAGACTCGGAGAAATAAAAGGTAAATACCTACTTGCTCAAAAGTTTAGGACTGGACCATTTTCATTTTATACCTAATGTGTTAAGTACACGCTCATTTTAACATGCTAGGCCACATCCGCATCCGTCAATATCTTAAATTAGGTACCCATATAACAATTATTTCCACGTGGTTTTAATAGAAAAAAAAAATCTTTAAATTAAGTTTTCTTGTATTGTTTTATTCTTCTTGTTCTGGAGTGCTATAAGTAACTTTTTATTTTAAAAACACAAAATAAATTAAATTAAAATTAAAAAATCACAGAAATATCTTTTGAAAGCAAAAATGCAAAAACTATTATGACTGACATGGTGCTACTTACCTCAAAATCTGCATTAAATGCTGTGCTGTGATGTCGTGGTGCCAAGATACATTACTTGGAGGTCATAACTTTCGATCAACATTTCTCCGATAACAAAAAAATAATAAATTAATGGGACACAGGGGGTTACTGCAAATGCTCTTAGGAAACTTCCTTTTGAATATTTATTATTATATTACCCGTATATCTACAGAGGAGCTATTACGGTTGCCACAATAATAAACAGAAAGGCTCCTATGCTGCTAAATTAATACCTGGTCTTAATATGCCAGATGGCTTACCATAAACAACCTACTTAATTTGGGCGGGTCATGGTTTATTTGCCGCAACTTCATATTTACTCAGATACAAGCTGTATCTGAGTAAATATGAAGTTTTTTATTTGCTGTATCATACAGCAAATAAAAAACTGTAACTATGACAAAGGCAGCGCCCTTTCTGTAACACTTATTGAGATTTGTATACTACTATCTCGCTCTGTCGTTGTATTATTATTAACATAGCTCTTCAGTAGAAATCTATACTCTAAGGAGTCTAAGGAGTCTAAGGTCAATACGGACTCGGTGCAGTTTCAATAAGCTGTCAGTATACACTCCACATACACTCACAATCACAATTGTGTCAGTCATAGACTATATTGAGTAACCTGTGTCAGTCACTGGCCGCGGCGGACAATAGAAAACTTGTCATTAGCTGTCAAATCTACCATGGTCTGCCACCGCAGGCCACGCCAGTGTGATGCAGGCTTAACTGCGACAGAAAACACATACTTAATTTTAATATAATTAATTATCTGTACTCAATAAAAAGTGGGTATATATTCTCTTTGGTAGGTATAGTTCAGTCATTATAGATTTTGACCCGTGAATAATTAGTTCTTGGTTTTTTTTTTCGTAGGTTCCTCGGGAGTGTAAATTCGGCTCCTGCGTATATTCAAAAAACGGTTTTTCTTGAATAACTCGGCCATTTTTGATTTTACAGTAAAACCGTGAGGGCAAAAATTGTAGGAAATTTGATTCTCTACAAGTTCGTATTTTCAACTTTACGGCATAAATGAAGAGGAGTACACTTGTCAAGTTGAAAATAAACGAGATGATGAAAATAATATGAATTTGTCGCTTTTTTAACTTTTAAACTTAATTTCCAAAATATCGATCCTAGAAGAAAAGTTGTAAGGACCAAACTTGTAGGGTCGGTTTTTTGGATATAATGACTGAACTAGTATGAGGAAATTAAAACGTCTGCTAGACGTTAACAGTTGTTTGCAGCAAATTTTCATACTACATCGGTCGGTGCCGACCAAGGTCGCTTGGTCGGAGGGGAGTGTTGGCGACCGTCTACCATACACTTAACACATTTTGTTGAACTCCGGTGTAATATTTGTCTGTTCTGACACGTTAGTATCTCTTAGTAGTCTGCGGTTCTGACCTACACGTATAAATATTGGAGCCGTAGGAAAAATCTGTCTGAATCAGTTAGCTACGCTACTTCTCTCAATTCTTTAAGCACGTCACTCGAACATGAAATAAAATCGAATCAGCTCCAATGTCATTTTGGTCAGTTTTGCTGCAATTTAAGTCAAAACGACACGTGTCTCAAATGTTGCAAGTGTTGCAACGCCCTGAGGGATTGCCGCGTCAGTATTTCTGACCGTAATAATAATTTGACGGCCGAAGCGCCGTTTCTGATATCAACTTTTCTCCCTTGAACAGGAAAGATTTTGAAAATGATTTTTCAACACATTTGCTCGTAACGTGCCTCTTATTGTGCCGCTTTTGGGCTCATAATCCTGGGTGCGTGTGTTTAATAACATTACGACACTCGTGTAGTTATGTTTATATCCCGATTAAGACACGTTGGCACCTTGCAGCAAGGTGTGTGTATGGACTCGGCGCATTCTTAAATTGACCGGGTTATACAGGTTTGTTTTTAATTCTCGGCAAATGGATTCTTACTCGACTAAACAAACTAAATCCTTCTTGTGGATTAATTGATTATTTCGTGTTGGATATGATATAGAAACGTTTCATTTAGTAAAACTATTTACTTTTGATAACATTTTACATGAATTTATATTGAATAAGAAAATATTTATTTTATATTGTATTGGCTGTTTAGAGATTTCATCTAAGCCTCGCTGCGGGCGCACTGCGCGAACTTCACGAAAAAAAAATAGTTGCGCGCCATTATAGGTAATTTCACAAATATTTGTAAACATTGATGATGCGTGTCTGGTTATTGTTAAAAATGTTGAGTCGTTGTGAATAGTAAAGTGATAAATAGAATTGACGCCACTGTACATTCTTGGAGATGTACAAATATGTGAGTAAAAACCTGTTGTCATCAATAATTAAAGGAAACAACTTAGGAGCCTGTAACATGTTCATTTTATGAAAAGGATTTTTTCCTCGCAAATGTGTTGAAAAACGTCGTATGACACGCGTGAGCTTTGATAATTACATCCTCAGCTCTATTATCACGCTCACCTGCGGTTCGCGTGACAATTCCGCCTCTGATGTAATGATCAACATACCTCACTTGTACCATATTGTACCCGAATAGGAATTCGGTATCGTATTACACCGTGAAGGTAATTTTGGGATTGAGAATCTGGATATAATTTTTTTTTTTTTTTTTATAAAACCCTACAAAACAGCTTCTTAAAGGAGGGTTAAAAAATACTCAATAGGTCACTCAGTAAAATTATTTCCCATTTAGTAATTTATTACTTTGTACATATTAAATATCAGGTTTAATAGAATTTAACATCGCTCTAACTGCATGCGAATAAGCGCATAATAATTAAAAGAAAATCTAAATTGCCTATTAATGGTCACCTCCAGCAACTAGGTACTTTGCCAAAATATCTAGGTAGAATTATCTTTGAACATAGGTAATTATAATACTATTATATAAAGCATTGTCATATTGTCAAAGTATTCCTAGTACGAGTAGTATCAGTAAACAAATGGAAACATCAATAAATTTAAGTACTCTAATTTGTATGTGATATAGTAGCAGAGGTTGCTTTATAGGATACTGAAGTATTGTATGTATAAATAATAATAGAGGATATAAATGAGACTTGTGAAATATATTATGACTTTTGATGTAAGAGAAAATTTGCGAGTGACAATGACATAAAACAAAACATTGGTTGATTAGGATCCATATAGACTCGAAGTAGGTTTCTACATTAATACTTTCCTTCAATCAAGGTTTTCATTGTCATCTTCATTGATTAGGTTATAAGGTTTCAGTTAGTCCAATACGACTTCTTAACTGTATCAGCCTTGGTCTTGGCATAGCTTTTGTTAGCATATCTGCCAACTGGCTGGTTGTGCTAGTACGCTCCACAATTATATTTCCTTCAAGAACTTTTTCTCTTACGAAGAAATGTCTGATTCTTATATGTTTTGTTTTCTTGTGGAACTCGGGATTGTGTGCCAGTGGAATTGCTGCTTCATTGTCAACTAGATGTATTGGAACTTCTTTTAGTTCCGTAAGATCGGTGAATATTCGTTGTAGCCAAACAAGTTCTTTCGTTGCTTCGCTGGCTGCAACGATCTCGGCCTGTGTTGTTGAAATTGCCACAGATGCTTGTATTTGGCTTAGCCATGACACTGCTCCTCCAGCATACGAACATATCACACCCGTGGTTGACCGCCCGGTTTGCTGATCTCCTCCGTGGTCAGCGTCACTGAAGCCAACATTGAAGTCTTTGGTCGATTGGTCTGTCCTATGATACTTGATACCAAGGTTACTTGTGCCTTTCAAGCATCTTAAAATCTTTTTCACCATTAACTAATCTGATTCATTAGGATTCTGGAAGCCACGCCCACTGCATATGCTATGTCCGGATGAGTTCCGACCATAAGGTAACCGACAAAGCACCAACTGCTTCACGATATGGAAAATCTTTCCTTTGTTCTACCACTTTCCCTGACTCAGTGTTCAATGTTACTGATTCCTTCTGAATAGGAGTTGAAAGTGGATAGCAGTCCACCATATGGAATCGCTCCAGAATTTTCTTTGTATAACTTTCCTGTTTAATGGTTATAGATCCATCGCTATCTTGCTCAATTTCTAAACCTAGTTAATAGGATGCAGTTATTTTCAGCTTTTTCCTCAAGTCTGCCAGAAATGCGTCTGTTACTTCTGCATCCGTAGCAGCTACCAGCTCATCATCCACGTACAACGTTATGAGCAATTTCTTTCCATTAACGTTTTTGACAAACAAACAACCGTCTGCGTGACATTGTTTGAAGTCTAGATCCAAAAGTATCTCAGCAAAGCAAGAGTTTCAGGCTTGCTTAAGTCCGTATAAACTACGTTTCAGTTTCCAAACTCTGTTCGAACCGTCATCAAAGCCATCTGGTTGTTGCATGTAGATCTCTTCTTGTAGTTTTCCGTATAAGGATCCCGTTGACACGTCAAATTGTGTAAAGACCAATCTTTCCTTAGCTGCAACACTAATAAGCGCTCTTATTGTGCCCATTCTGGCAACCGGACTGAACGTTTGGTCATAGTCAACACCTTTTTTTTGCTTGAACCCTTTTACCACCAGGCGTGCTTTGTATTTATCTATAGAGCCATCGGGATTTCTTTTAATCCGGAAAACCCACTTTAAGGACAGCGCCATTCTTTTAGGTGGTACTGCACTCAGCATCCACACGTCATTGTCTTTGAGTGATGCCAGCTCTTTTTCCATTGCTTCCTTCCACTTTTCTTTCTGAGGGCTCTCAATTGCCTCTCTGTAATTCTCGGGGTCTGCAGAGCAGTTAACATTACACACATAGTAGTCGAGTGAAGCCGGTGCTTGAAGTATCGATCTTTGCCTTAAGTTGCGATTGTGTGGCACGACGTCAAATAATTCTTCAAGTTCAGCTGGCACTTCTTCGTCAGCTAAAACCAATTGCTCTGACCTCTCGTCACTAAGAGACGGCTCTGAGTTGATCGAATCTTTGACTATACTTTCCCCCTTAAAATCGAACGGTAATGTGTTGTCTTCTTGGAGAGTTAAATGCTCGTTTTCGTTTTGTATTGGTTCACCAAATATTAATGTTGGACGGCTACTAACTGGTGGTTAATCTTATCTCCAGTGCATTTGTAGTTGGGGTATTCCGAGATATTTCTGGTATATCGATCTCAGAATTTGCTCTGTAGAGTAGTTTTTCATCAAATATGACATCACAAAATCTAACGAGTCTATATTTGTTGGTCTCTACTGCTGCCCATATTAGTCTTCTGATCCTTCTCAATTTAGTCAGGTAACCTCCATCCCTTTTGGGCATTCGCTGGAAATTTATCTATTAAATTCACTCTAGATGAATTCCCAGCGAATGCCCAAAAGGGATGGAGGTGACCTGACTAAATTGAGAAGGATCATAAGACATATGTCATCCTAGTCATCGCATGTATGTCTTTAAACTTTTGTCGTTTTATATCTGTCACGTCAGTTTCAGTTCAATTTTTGGACAGGTGGTGACAATCAACGTTGGTCACAAATAAAAAAGCCAATTGCGCTTGTAATACATACTCATACTCATACTCATTTATATATAATATTATAAAAAATATTTTCGATGGTTACATCTTTGTCATACATGTGTGTGTGTGTGTGTGTGTGCTCTCTCCTTTTTCTATGTCATTGCGTGTATGTTTCATCTTAATTCGTCCTTCATCGTGGAAAAACGGCAGTATCCTTTGACAAGGGTGGTTGTTTACAAAAAGGTCAAACTCCCCAGGAATCTCGTTAAAAGTTAAAACGCCACTCTTACTTAACTGAAATTCACCAAATTTACATTCCTTGTATTTCCATTCTCAAACTATCTCCTTTGAAAATAGCTGGATGCAGGAAGCTGTTACGCAGCACTAAGAAATTAACAGATTGCTAACGTATTTATATTGCAGGTTAAGTGTTTAAATACAGAGGCTCTAGTATAAGTTTTAACGATACAATACGTTTTCGAACGCGTTTGCGTTTAGTTTCAATATGTATGGCAACGCGAACAGCGCCTCTGGTGGTAACTATTAGGAACTACGCGTTGTCATACAAATTAAAACTAAACGCTAACGCGTTCGAAAACGTATTGTAACGATAAAACTTATACTAGGGCTACTGATACTTTTAAACTATGTATACTATACTACATGTAGAAACTCCTGAGAACTAAGTAGAGTACCTACGCTTTTGTGTTATGGCAGTAGAAATAACTTTTTGCCATTCATTAAAAGTTCACAGTCAATTTTGATAATTTCACCAAATTTTGTACGCGGGTTTTACGAGTAGGAGGTTAAAATATAAAAACATTGAATATAATAATTACCAATTTGTGGTACCAAAATTACTTAATTAAATACACCAAAATTACCAATCGTACTTCTGTATAGAACGTCCTCTGTCTAACAAAACCAATGTTTGAGAGCTAGAAATGTTCGAATCATGGCATCCCGCGGGATGCGCGCTCGCCGCAGGGCTCGTGCTCATTCGTTCCTAGCTTTATCGTGTTTATCACACCTTGGAGGTGCCTATGCCAGTTAAGCCGAAGCGGTAAGGGGAACAGGTATATTAATACATCCCGGCGCCTGAGCTGAGTGATGACAAACAAGCTGGTGACACAGAAACATTCCGTATACGCGATGAGGGACAGAAAATATGACATTGTATTATCGTTCCCACTTGCGGTATTGTCTATGCATACATCCTTGTGACTCATGTGTGTGTGTGCGTGAGTCTATTCCTTTCTACCTCTATCGGTCAAGTGCATATGTGTTGCCCGTTTAGACTTGTAAAATTTTAACTCTTAGCTTCTTGAAACCTGTCACAGTTGCCAGAAATAAAGATTAAATTATTTTAAGCAGAAAACACGGATTTTTTTTTGTTGTTAGATTGATTCGTTGTTACTGTTTTAATATATTGCCTGTGTTGTAGCATCGGTCGCCTCTGTACGGATCTTCCAAGCCGGCGACTTAACATCTGTAATTACATTATTTCATTTTGATTCTGTGTTTAAATAATATTCGGACAAAGCTCTTGTTTCTGCATGTTAATGAACAACTTCGGAAGTTACTTCGACTCCCCTCTAATTTAATTTGCAAGGAATAACAGGATTATGACAAAAGTTTCTCAGCTGCTTTACTGCATTTTGTGTTCTTCAGAATTCTTGTATTGCAAGTTTCAAAACATCGTAAAACGCTCCTATTTTTCTCCGCCACAAACAAGGGTAGTTCTGTCTGTGGCATTGAGCTCCCAATTAGATGAATCAATTTGAGTGCAATTATTTTAATCGAAAGTGTTTTCTGTCGAGATTACAAGGAACTTAGGTGGAACCGCGAGATGACATGTAGCCTAATTCCGTCCTAAAGTTGACCGTACCTATTAAATTGACACTTAAGTGTCGTAAGTATGTTAATGGAATGGAACTTTAGGACGGAATTAGGCTACATGTCATCTCACGGTTCCACCTAGGTTCCTTATGCGTGGTCTGAACCGCTAAGAATTCCGCCAGTGGGCTCAATGACCCAAACAGGATCTTGGCAACACAAAAAAAACGCCACTCTTCCCTATTCTGCGCCACATCACGCAAGTTAGCATTAAATTAACTAGTGAAAGAATATTTGAAATCGAATCACTCCATATAATTATTTATACCAACTAACAAAGCTATGAACTTAATAAAATTTCCCAGAATCTACCTCTTTCACAACGAGTATAGGTGAAAAAAAAACCCAGACTGCAATTAAATATACTTTTCCACTGAACCAGAAACAATTTAAGCCGTTAATCTGGTTTAAACCGGCGAGACACCTATATTTAGGTAAGTATCGTTTATGCGAGGGCTCTTTGCCCTCCCGTGTGAAGTGCCTTGCAATGCCGCTACCACGAGATAACCAATTTTGAAACCCCGGTAAAGGCATGTTAAAAGATTTTTTCAATAATTTGGTACAAGCTTTTATTACCGACTGTAATTTTTTGCACGGTCGTCAACTATAAGTTTTAAGGGTGAATGAGCTCAAGCACTACAGGTTATCTTGTGTATTTGAGGAGTTGAAAGATGAGGGTAGTACTTGATTTACGTCAGAGATATACATTGTTCAATCTATGATGAAGCGTTCCATGGTAGCTGGGTGAATCCTGCGTCATGCGCTGATATGGCGGATAGAAAAAGCATCTCTCCTGCCTGCACTATAATGAGAAAGAGTAAAGTGCTTCCTTGTGGATTGGGTGATATTATGACTCGTTGAAAATGTTATTTAGACTCTCATTTGTTTTTGGCAACCAGAGTAGCCTTCTTCGCATGTCCCTAATAAGATTGTGGCAACTGTAGTTTCCAAGTGGACAATAGGCGGCCTTGAAGTATTTTATAGCAATTTAGGGTAGGTACCATTCTTAATCCGAAAACAAGTGATCGGCTAGAACCGAGATCCTAGAGTCCAGAAATATAATAAAAATCTCCATCGACAAGCAAACTTCAATATGATCGGTCAAATACAATTTTCCGCTTCAAAATGATTGGACGAATATACAATTTACGCCCGTGAGAACCCGGGGTAAGCGCGCCAGCGAATATGAAATCTGTTGACAGGTGCCCGAAGCGGAGTGGATTCAATTTGTGCATAATATTCAATTTGGGCCATGTCAACTCGTCTGTCGAGTGCTGCCCAAACATATTGAACTATCGGCATATGATTATTACTTTTTAGTACCGATTTATTTATGACAATCTACCGTGAAGTTGTTACAAACTTCTGATACGGCACCACCGTCCCAAGTTACATTGAGAATCGTTCGTAACAATGCGCTACTCCATTTTAACAGTAAATTTATACTAAGCAGAAACGTCCGCTAACGAAATTCTAAGTTTCGATCAAAGAGGAAAATTGAAAAATTATTCGCCAGGGGCGGGATTTGAACCCACGACCAGTCAGTCAGATCATTAGCGCATTGTTACTAACGATTCTCAATGTAACTTGGGACGTTGGTGCCGTATCAGAAGTTTGTAACAACTTCACGGTAGATGTCGCTACGAGCCTCCTTAAGGTTAATTAGAAGAGTGAAGGGATTGAAAGATTCGTTGCCACTGGCGGAACCCACGGTAGCTCAGTTGGATAAGAGCAATGGACGGATTCCAGAGGTCGTGGGTTCAAATCCCGCCCGTGGCGAATAATTTTTAAATTTTCCTCTTTGTTCGAAACTTAGAATTTCATTAGCGGACGTTTCTGCTTAGTAAACATTTACTGTTAAATTGGAGTAGCGCATTGTTACTAACGATTCTCAATGTAACTTGGGACGTTGGTGCCGTATCAGAAGTTTGTAACAACTTCACGGTAGATGTCGCTACGAGCCTCCTTAAGGTTAATTAGAAGAGTGAAGGGTTTGAAAGATTCGTTGCCACTGGCGGAACCCACGGTAGCTCAGTTGGATAAGAGCAATGGACGGATTCCAGAGGTCGTGGGTTCAAATCCCGCCCGTGGCGAATAATTTTTAAATTTTCCTCTTTGATCGAAACTTAATATTGAATAATGTCCTAAATACATACAAACACACTTACAAACTGTTGGATCTCCTCGCAAGCGAGATCAAACGAACCATACATACATACCCTCGACATATGCTGGACCCCCTCGCAAGAGGGCTCCAGCGTATCTGATCTCCTCGCAAGCGAGACCAGACACATGTAGGTACAACTCCATTGAGCTTGTCTCCTACACCATACAAAATAATAATAAGGATTCTTTCCTCATTCCAACTATAGGTATTTTCCTGGCATGCTCTTACGGACGGGCCTACACCCTCGTTATGAATAATGTAAACACATCATTATCAAGTCAGACTGTCACCATTGTGACATCCTCAGAAGTCGGACTGCCTCCCTCGAAAGAGGGCATCCTAGTAAAGTTGGACTTTCACCATTGTGACATCCTCAAGAGTCGGACTGCTCCTCGAAAGCGAGCATCCTAGGATAGTTGGACTGCCACTATTGTGACAGTCCAACTATCACAACTGCTAAACTATGATTAGCACAAAGTAAGTTTCAAAGATTGCAAGAAAGAATAAGAAATATCATGTACTTTTAACCACTTGCAAATACTCAAAGAAAGTATATCACTTTAAAGACAGTTAAAGATAATTTTATAGCTGTGAAGTTTTAAATACTTATGTATCCAATAGTATACTTAGCTCTCAATTTATCGTTCCTCGCAATAGAGACATCGCTTCTATAATCAACAACAGTATACGGAAGCGTTTGGTAACATTGATTCTTCTTTTATCATAAATTATGTACAGGTTATTATAAAGGTGTCGCTACACGACACGGTCTTGACGGATTCGCGATCATCGCGACACAAGTAGATTGCAAGCAATTTGATTTACTGCCATGCGGAGGGGTTGTAGGGGGCTGCAAAACCGGCACGTGTGGACGTATGTGACAGCTAGGTACAGGCACGTCGCAAAAAAATCAAGAAGGCATGCAAGATTGCATGCAAGTTCAACATGTAAATGTATTCAATGTGTGCCAGTTACTTCTACATGCCTTTAACTAGTATGCACGCTACTGTTCCGTTTGCCAGGTATGTGTATTCTCCGCCTTAACTTACGGATACAGCAGTCGAAACTTAAATAAAATGGGATAGCATGTCACGAAGTCATCGAACCAAAATAAACCAAAATATGTTAATAAATAACACTATTTGTTATCTGGTTACGCCGTCAGGGTAAAAATCCTTTTGGCCTTCTCTCTTAAAAGCTGCTGAGACTGCTTACACCGCCTACATACATTAGAAGAAAAAAATTGTCTGTCATGTCAACAATTATCCAAATACGCCTGTCACCGCGATCAAAGACGAATATACATACTGAGATAGACAGGCAACTCGACCAAATTGAGAAGGCATTTAATGCTTGCGTATACAGGCGCCATCTCTTCTGCGTTATTTTGAATGTACAAAACATACAAAAAGTGCGTCGGTCGCAGGGTTTGAACCCCGGCTCATCGACTCCAAATACCGCCGTCTGTACCCCTAGGCTACTGATGTCTTATGACAATACGGCGAATTTTGAAATAACTTGACAGCCTAGCCTAGCAATCGCTAGAGCTTCAGAGAGTTCGCGAGCTATCTAGTAGGTGACACTAATTTCAATAAGAAACTGGATTTGCATTAAGTTCTAAGCTCGCATAGCATGACCGCGATATATATCCGCTAAAATAATACATTACGCCTACAAATTTTAGGCGGGTGAGGAATCCGAGCTAGGTAGCTAAGTAGGCGATACTTGAAGCTGCACACCAAGAAACCTTTAGGTAAGCAGTTTCAGCGCTTCAAAAATGAATACGTTTGGTTTTTCTTTTTAATTAATTCTACGGTGTAACCTTGCTCTGTGTCTCCCTTCAGCTCCGCACCGCTCATTACCGCATAACTAATTCAAATTGTCTGTTAACACGGCCTAATCAGTATCCTCAGTTGACAAAATAATTGCAACAATCGCTTCCATGGTGCAAACGAGCCGAAACCTCGATAAATCATGCAATTATACAAAACTATTATTCCTCCAAAGAAACATCCACGAATTCAGTCCAAGTTAGACAGTAACTTTCGCAATAACTCGCGACAACGCCGTAATGTGAGAACTTAGCATAGTTCCAATCTCGACCAAGAATTTGCAATTCAGTTTAATATTTCATTAGGTACGATCGGGGTTCGAGGATTCGGGAAATCGTTTAGCACTTCTGGAATTTCTGTGAACGAGAAATATCGCAGTACCTATGTATCGTCTTTATCCTGCTTCTAGCTACTGCTACTAGTTTTACGAAAGCGACTGTCAAACTGACAATTACCGGAAGGCACAGCGTGGGTAGACCCCCCCCCCACAAGATGGACTGATGAACTGGTCGTGGGAGTCCGCTGGATGCAGGAGGCCAGGACCAGTCATTGTGGCACTCTTTGGGGTAGGTATATGTCCAGTAGTAGTTTCACATAATGTCATAATCAGGCCTCGGAGTATTTGTAGCACGGTAAGACTAAAGTATGCTATCGAGTCGTTGTAAGCATTAAAATTAAATTTATACTATATAAATTAAAGTCATGACTGTTATTTTTTGTGATTTTGGGTTGAAAGGCTTCGGGAATATTAGATAGTTATCTTACGAAATTGTCAGGTCAGGCAATAAAATTGTCTTTTAAAAAAAATATTTTTTTCAAAACAAAGTTTTAACCGACTTCAAATCAGTAGCCAAATGGCTTCAAGTTTGCCTATAAAATTTTAAGAGTTCCCTCGATTTCTCCAGTATCCCATCATCAGAACTGGATTTTGGTGACAACGGGACTAATCTGGAAGTATACGAGTATGCTTCCAAACAATGAAAACATTTTTCAAATCGGTTCGCAAATTACCGAGTTATCACGTAAAAAACACAAATAAAAAAAAAAACCGGCCAAGTGCGAGTTGGACTCGCGCACAAAGGGTTCCGTACCATTAGGTATCTATAAAAACGGCAAAAAAATCAGGTGTGTTGTATGCCCCCCTTAAAAAAATATTTTATTTTGTTTTAAGTATTTGTTGTTAAAGCGGCAACAGAAATAAATAATCTATGAAAATTTCAAATTTCAACTCTTTAGCTATCACGGTTTTTGAGATACAGCCTGGTGATAGACATACGGACAGACGGACGGACAGACGGACGGACGGACGGACAGCGAAGTCTTAGTAATAGGGTCCCGTTTTACTCTTTGAGTACGGAACCCTAAAAAACATACAGTCGAATTGAGAACCCCCTCCTTTTTTGAAATCGGTTATAAACGCTCCGAAAGTTTGGAGTATTTATCAGTAGTTTTCTTAGATCGTACTACTTATTATAGTAAAATTAAAATGGAATGTTGACTGGTAATAATTTTCAGATTGAAATAAATGATTTTTAAAGTGTCCATGATAGAATAATTTTTTGGAAACCGCTGCTTTAAAGTAAAAACACTCTTTGCCATAAGTATATCAAAAATACAAAAACCGGCCAAGTGCGAGTTGGACTCGCGCACGAAGGGTTCCGTACCATCTAAATATATAAAAGAAGAAACTGACTGACTGATTAACAACGCACAGCTCAAACCGCTGGTTCTAAAGATTCCAAATTTTGCACGTAGGTTCCTTATAAGGTCTAGAGGTGCACTAAGAAAGGATTTTTCAAAATTCATCCTTTAAGGGGGTGAATTAGGGGTCCAAAGTTTGTATGGGGAAACAAGATTAGTCCGACTATTTTATTCGAAACTTCACACGAGTATTCCTAACGATAAATGAGTAAATACATGTTTCAGGACTTTTGAGAATTCAACCCCTAAAAGGGGTAAATGTGGTGTCAAAGTCTGAAAATCAACATGGGTATTGTTTCTATGGTTTTTCGGGTCGCTGATTACGAAACAAACAACGATTTTAAAATCCAACGTGGCGGACGTGAAATACCATCCCCTGTTAGGGTGCGATGGGGTTGAAATGTCGAAATATCAATATTAGTGTCGTTTTTATGGTTTTTTGTGGCGTTAATTACGAAAATAGCATCGATTTTGAAATTTAATGTTGTGGACATGAAAATTCTTGAAAATATTTAGTGTGTAGGTATATGTAGAGTCGACATGCAGAGTTTATATGTAGAGTGTGAACCAATTTCAGGGTTTTTTTTTAATCATTCCTTAAACAAACATTTACATTCTACGAGGACGAACTCGCGGGCAAACACACAGACATACCCATAGGATAAGAGGGGTGGTGGTGTGGTGTGGGGGAAACTACCTGCATCCGTAATTAATTAGTACATTCAAGGTGCTGCACGAAGGTGGTTGTCTGCTTGCTTTCGATAAGCTTAGGTTTGCTTTATAAGTGAAATGCAGAAAATCGTAAGTACCTACATACATATAGCTACCTACTTACGTTCCTCAATTATTCAATTGATAACATGTAATATAATTGATAAATAGTAAGCACATAATACTCTGTGTATGCATTAATTAACGTTACAAAATCTTCTTTTGCAGCCAGAAAACACATTTCTAATAAAGGGGTTAAATAGGGGTGCAAAGTTTGTATGGAGAAAACTTTATTTTCTGAGCAAGAGACTTCAAACATTGTGGAAAGATTAATTATTAGAATACAAATAAAGCACTTTCAGCGTTTTGGAAAATTCTGCCCGTATGGGGGGTAAAAAGGGGTGCAAATTTTGTATAAGAGGAAACTTTTTTTTTAGCAAGAGACTTACAACTTTGTAGAAAGCTTACTTATCAGAATACAAATAGAGTACTTTCAGCGTATTGAAAAAAATCTACTCCTAAGGGTGTTAAAAAGTATTTCTAAGTTTGTGTGAGGGAAATTATTTTTTGAGATAGAAGGTTAAACGTTTGTAGATCTAGATTACTTATTGAAATACAAAAAAGTACTTTCAGTGTTTTAGAAAATTCCACTTTTAAGGGGGTTAAAAGGGAGTGCAACATTTGTATGGAGACAACGTTTTTTTTAGCAAGAGACCTACAACTTTATAGATAGCTTATTTATTAGAATATTATTAAATTACTTTCAGCGTTTTGAAAAATTCCACCCCTAAGGGGGTTAAAAAGGGTTGCAAAGTTTGAATAAGAGAAACTCTTTTTTGAGATACGAACCTAAAAGTTTGTAGAATGAATTTTAGAAAAAGGGGGTGCAACATTTGTATGGAGGAAACATTTTTTTTTAGCTAGAGACTTGAAACTTTGTAGAAAGTTATTAGAATAAAAATAAAGTGCTTTCAGCGTTTTGATAAATTCCATTTGAGGTAGAAGCTTAATACTTTGTAAAAAGCTTACTTATTAGAATACAAATAAAACACTTTCAGCATTTTGGAAAAATTTACCCCTTAAGGGGTTAAAAAGGGGTGCAAGGTTCGTATGAGAAACATTGTTTTTAGCTTCGAGACTTGATAGTTTGTAGACAAAATTCTTATTACAACAAAAAAAAACTCTTCTCCTCAATTTTTCCCTGAAAAGCGTTATGGGGTTCAAAGTTGGTATGGAGAGTCAGTAAATTTTAAAGTATCAGATTTGTAACTTCGATCTCAGCCTGTTTGCTAAAAGACTACAAAATTTCGGTTGTAGACTGTTTGCTGAAAGACTACAGAACTTATTTAAGCGTTTTTATTTAATTCATCGCGTAAGAAGGTTGAAGGGAGTTTGAAGTTTGTATAGAGAGCAAGACATTTTTAAAGTAAGAAATTTCTAACTATGGTTTCAGACTACTATGAGGGTTCAAAGAGGTTCTAAGTTTGTATAGAGAGCAATACATTATGAAGGTAAGTGATTTGTAACTTCGGTTTTAGACTGTTATCTTATCTTATCTTATCTAGGTGAGGGCCCTTTCGGCTGCACTTCGACCCAGTGCAATCTTTAGTGCATTTGCCCTCTCCTTTATACCTGCTCCCAGGCTTGCTCCATCATTTCCACAAAGCGGATGATGCAGTTCGCCGGGAGCACCTTGAATTCCTTTGGTTGCGGGTAACCATTACCAAAGTAGTTCATTCTTTGTCTGGCAAGGGCATGACATTCACACAATAAGTGTTCCATAGTCTCACCCTCCTCGCCACACATTCTACAGTCTAAACTCTCCGATAGTCTCATCTTGGCCAAGAGATCCTTGACCCCGAAATGACCTGTGAACACCCCAGATATAATTCTGAGTTGCTTTCTACTGGATTTCCAGAGTTTCCTGGTCCAGCCCGAGTCCACTCCTTCTATGAAGAGCTTAGAGTGCCTTTTAGACTGTTATACTAAAATACTACAAAACTAATTTAATTTTTTTTACCGAATGAAAAAAAGGAAGAGGTTATATGTGCCATTGTATGTTTTTTTTATGTAGTTTCGCCGATTTCTCGGTCAATTGTGGACCGATTTCAAAAATTCTTTATTTATTCGAAAAAGTATACTTCCGAGGTCACCAAATCAGGATCTGATGATAAGATCCCAGGGAAATTGAGGGCAACTCTCATATTTTTTTATTTCGGTATTTTCTAATATAATATGTGTATTTACTTACCTTTGGAAATTGCAATTTTGGTGAAGTCAAACTGATGATGAAGACCACAGATGACTTATGGAACTCCTCAAAGATGTAAAGTACGTTAAAGATTCTGACATGATTCCGTTGAAGTAGCAACTCTTGAAGTATTAATTCTGAGATCCTTTAGGAATCGACGGAACTCCTCAAATATTATCAGCCCACATATATCGAATTGGGTTTTTTCTGTAATAATCAACGCATTTGCTCTCAGAAAGCAGTGCATGTGGTAAATTGGAAAGGAAATGTTCATGTACCTATGTGGCTTGGCGAAGTACTGAATGGAAGTCGGTTTAAACTTTGTTTTTAAAGTAATTATTTTAATTCATTTCTTTAAGTCCTTAAACAAACATTTAGACGATAACATGTTCTACGCGGACGAAGTCGCGGGTAACAGCTAGTTATCTATAAAAACGGCAAAAAAATCACGTTGGTTGTATGGGAGCCTCCGTTAAAACATATTTTATTTTGTTTTAGTATTTGTTGTTATAGCGGCAACAGAAATACATAATCTGTGAAAATTTCATCTCTCTAGCTATCACGGTTCTTAAAATACAGCCTGGTGACATGGTGACAGACAGACGGACGGACGGACGGACAGCAAAGTCTTAGTAATAGGGTCCCGTTTTACTCTTTGAGTACGGAACCCTAAAAAAGGAACATGACATTTCAAAGTCACCTGTTTGTTGTCTCAGACCAAGAAAAAAAGATAGACGGAGCATGACGAACAACCTAGAGTAGCCAGTTTTCAACCAAGCCAAATAAATAAGTTTAGCACACACTCACGCAGACATAAACAAATTTAAATTGTACAAAACTCGAAATAGGTGATCTTGACAGCATTGCGACACTTGCTTAGGAGTTTTGTGCAATAGACAGGGTGGTAGAAGCAAATAACCTCATGGACGGCAAGCTGCGCTTTGATAAACACATACAAAAAGTTGTGAGTAACTGCTTCTACCGCCTTAAAGTTCTTTACAATGTTCGCGATTACTTAAGTGTTGATTTGCGTGTTAACCTTTGTGAATCGCTGATATTGTCAAGATTAAACTACTGTGATGTTGTCTATGCTGGCTGCATTAAGGATGATTCACGCTAGACCGGGCCGGTTCCGGCCCGGGCCGTAAACTTACCGAGCCGTCGCCGAGCTTATTTTGATACACCTTTGACCACCGGGCCGTTTCCGGGCCGTTTCCGGGCCGACACCGAGCCGACACCGGGCCGGGACATTGTGCAAACGTTATGTCACCGAGCTCGCACCGGACCGGGGCCGGGCTGACACCGAGGCTCGGTCGCCGTGCCACGTCCGGGCCGATTCCGAGCGTTGCGTGTCAATCACAGCGAGCAGCGACCGGGCCGTTTCCGTCGTTCTAATGTCAAAGAAAGTCTGTCATTGTCACTGAGTCATTGTCATTGTAATTTATTCCAGCACTGCAACATACTTGCATAAGTTCTCTCATTTATACGATAAAATACGATAAACAAAGCTAAATAAAATGTCGAAGAAGAAGATACTATGTTCTTCAAAACAATTTGGCGTGCATCGACTTTGGCGTTCCCGTGAAGCAAGAGGAGAGTTCAAAATGTTGTGTAAAGATCTTTGGACCTATGATGACAAATTTTATGATTATTTTCACGTGACACAAGATTCTATCCATGAAAAAGTTAAACACTGTTTGGAAAAGAAAATTACTAGGTTCCAGAAACCGATATCCTCCGAACATCGACTAGCTCTTTGTTTAAGGTAAGCAAAATGCAAATTCAATAAAATCTAAGTAGGTATGCGCTATGAGAGTGTTGGTGAGTTGCGTATATTACCTGCATTTTTCTCCAGCCCCGCTATTCTGTAACTTGTTTTAAGCTCAACTTCCTCAACGTTCACCCACAAATATATCTTGACGCCGTGATTCGATAATGCTACCCAATCATATCTATAGGTAATGCTAATAATTATAAATTTAAATCCATTTGTAAATTATAAATTAAGGTAAAATTTATTTGCAGATTCCTGACTACATGGGATTCATTCAAAACACTCTGGCTCAATTTTCGAATTGGTCATTCTACCGTTTGTAAAATTGTTAACGAAACTTGTCGAGCAATATTTTGTTTAATGAAAGAGGTGGTGGCCACAGCCAAATGAAGAGACGTGGAGGAAAATTGCAGATGAATTTGAAAGGCTGTGGCGTTTCCCAAATTGCATTGGAGCATTAGATGGCAAGCATATTTGTATCGAAGCACCAGCAAATAGTGGTTCTGTATACTTTAATCACAAAAAATCATTTTCCATAGTTTAATTGGCCTTGGTTGACGCACATTACAAATTTATCTACGTGGATGTTGGATCTTAAGGCCGGAATAGCGATATGGCAGCATTTTTGCGAATAGATCTAAAGAGCTATTCCTAAAGGACAGAAATTAAATAATAATACTTAAAATACCTAGTCGATCTTTGCCGAATTCAATAATTACGGGTACCACCCCGTTTGTCATGGTTGGCGACGAAGCTTTTCCTTTGAAAACATATTTGATGCGACCGTCAGGCCAATTATAATTTCAAATTATCTCTTGCCTGACGGTAAGTGGTAAATGCTAGGAGGATGATGGTGATTCCATGGTATTTTTGGGGCCTTGATTGAACTTAGAACCGATGGCCGTTGTTGCGGAAAGTTTCTCGAGTGGTGACCAAGTAACTCAAGAAGGTGGACTGATGACCTGGTAGGCAAATACGCTCGCATGGCGCAGGACCGGTAACTGTGGCATTTCTGGGGTAGGTATAGGCATCCCCAGCAACGTACTTTTTTCGACATTTATGACCTTATGACATCCAATAGGGCAATTTAATTTGAACAGAAGTTTTTGAGATTTTGTTGTCAGTATATGGTGTCAAATCTCCATCTAAGTACCTTGGCTGAAATTGATCCTAAGGCTCCTGTATGTCCGTCCGTCCATCTGTTACAGGGCTGTATCATTTGAACTCTTGGCACCTGTTTCTTCTGAAGTACGGAACCCTCCGTATGCGTATCATTTTCGTTTATGTGAATGTGTTTCCACACATTCACGTCATTCATTTGTGTGTTCGGGGGTACGTATCCTTAGGTATTCTTTTAACGTGTTTACCAATTTTTTTTTTTTTTTTTTGTGGTTTTTGAGCTGCCCTACCTATTAACGAAACTTGGTGGACCCTGAAACACGAAAGACGTTTACAATACCCACAACCAACGCCAGCCTAAGATTGTCTTCTACAAATAGGTATATATAATATCTACTTCCATTAAGCTCGGGTTTTATAAAGCCCGTTAGACCTTATTTCTTATTGACTTTACTGATAGTCAAAAAATGTACCGAATTACTGAAATTTGATATGGGTCAAGTATTTTTATCTGTAGAAATATAATAAAGAGGAAAAGTTTGTGAGATTGTATTAGCTTTGTAAGGTTGTAAGTTTGTATGTAGGGAGCTAGGGAGTATTATGCGGCACCATTTATCCGAGGAGTAAGTTATTATTTTGTCTTTTTCTGGTTCTGTACTCTGTACCTAGGATCCTTCAACTACTCAGGCTCCGTCCGTCTGTTCTGTTACTGGGTTGTATCGTTTGATGATATGCCGAGAGAGATAGCTTTGGAAGAATTCTTTAATACTAAGTGGGTGGAAAACAGGCATACGGTCTGCCTGATGTGATTCCAGAATAATGAAAAGCGTGTGGCCGACCCTTTATTGATTTGAGGATTCATTGTGGTGATAGCTAGAGACGATCACGGGTCCCTCGCTCTCATCACGACACATCTTCGAGAGCTCTTGCGACCTTACTCACCACCAGGAACACAACACCACATACCTAACCGACAGAGCAAGTAGTGGCCTTATTATGACTACGGTCTTCTGTAAGGTGAAGGCACTACTCCAGTTGGGCTGCTCCTGCTTCAAATGTGCTAGTTATAATTATATATATTGTAGGTATTTGTGTATTGTATATAGCTGGTTGATTCACTTACTGTTTATTCTTGCAGCATAGTGTATTATTATAGCTTTTCGCGTAGTCGAGGTACCTACTTAAGAAAGTAGTTGAACCGTAAAACACGAAAGATGATTTCAAGACCCACAACCCACGCCAGCTTAAGATTGGCTGCTAAAAATAGGTACGTACTAATCTATAATATCTACATATATTAAGCCCCTGTTTTATAAAGCCCGTTTAACCCTTTTTTTCGTAGACATGGAAAAGCTTAACCCTTTGAACGCCATGATTCACGTACTAAAGTGTCACTGACACGCCAACCGTTTTTCCATAAGAGAGTGACTATGAACCTTATATGAAAGACTGAAGGTTGCTTTGACAGCGGACGTCATAACCGCTATAGGGGTTCTTGGCGTGAGGGGCACGACGACACACGACCACTTTATAGGTTCTTGGCGTTCAAAGGGTCATAAATCACATTTTATACACGCAGTGTATTAATCAAACTTAAAAAACCGGCCAAGTGCGAGTTGGACTCGCGCACGAAGGGTTCCGTACCATTATCTATAAAAACGGCAAAAAAATCACGTTTGTTGAAATATTTTATTTTATTTTTAGTATTTGTTGTTATAGCGGCAACAGAAATACATAATCTGTGAAAATTTCAACTCTCTAGCTATCACGGTTCTTGAGATACAGCCTGGTGACAGACAGACGGACAGCGAAGTCTTAGTAATAGGGTCCCGTTTTACTATTTAAGTACGGAACCCTAAAAACAACAAGGCATAACAACGTGTGATGCTAAAAAAGGGGCTAGACTCAGCATAATGTTGCAGTGAGTACTGGGAGATATGGTTTAACCTCAGAGCATAGAATACTAGAGAGAGCACAAGCCGCCGGCGGCCGCGTCGCAGTTGTTAGCTCAATGGGCATACTCTGCCGCTAGTTCACCGTCCGTTGTTACCGAGTGTGCACGCGTGATGATCACAACGAATATTATTTACGTTTCTTCCCAAAATGCCTGATATGATGCGCGTGTATTGTCCAATAAAAGCGTAGGTATACAAATGTGTGTGCTTTAGAAGTGTGCGTGCTTTGTCTTGTCAATTAATTGTGCTTTGTGTGGGTAAAACTTGCGACAGGCGTACTCAATACAAATTGGCCGGCATATCCGATCTCCTTTTATTAATCTGTGGGTTTAACGCATCTTTATAGAACCGAGTCGAAGTATGTTAGCAGAATGGGAGTAAATATTGCTCTAGCTTAGAAAGTAGTAGGTACTCATAATTTTTTTTTTTAATGCTGTTGCCGGTTCAGGCATGTGGCTGTCAAGCGGCGGTCGTAGGTTCGAATCCCGGCCCGTACCAATCAGTTTCTCGGAACTTATTACGGAGTATTTACCGTTAGCTTTTCGGTGAAGGAAAACATCGTGAGGAAACCGGTCTTATCCCAATAAGGTCTAGATCTCCCTCTGGTTTGAAAGGTCAGTGGCAGTCACTTTCGTAAAACTAGTGCTGTTGCCGACCGACTAACCTTTTTATATAGGTATTTACCTTTTTTGATTTTTACTTTCTTTACTTTTAAAATAGAATGACTTTTGTAACAGAATTTGAGTTGGATTAAATGACTCTTGCTGAATGGAAGTATTCTTCGCGTTTTCCTCAACAACATATGGTGTCAGAAGTGAAAGTATAGCATTACAATTGTGACAATGCCCGTAACGCGATCAATTAAGAAGAAACCATTCTGGACTGCGGAGGTAAGTGAAACCGCTCCAGCCTCATCGTCAGGCATTACGCCTGCTCACACTGCTCAGGTCTGCCACGATGAAGCTCTCTTACAGGAGCACAATATTCCCGTACCGCCAGAGCCTCAACCTTCTAAGGCGCAATCCGCAGTGCCATCGTGCGCCAAGACGCACTCCGCAGCGCCATCGTGCGCCAAGACGCACTCCGTAGCGCCATCGCGATCCTCGACCAAAACAATGAAGCTGGCTGCCCTTGCCAAGCATGCTCGCATAAGCGCGGACAGGGAGCGTATGCTGGCCGCGGCGGCTGCAGACCGAGAGCGAACTTTGGCAGAACACGAACGCAAGGCTGCCGAGTTGGAACTGCAGGCGGAGCTTGCAGCCATCGAGTCTGTCGCATCAGAAAAAACCAACTCCACCCAAAAATGGTTGCTTGATTGTGCCGACAATGCCATGTGTAATAGTAATGAACTAGCATTCCCTTGCAGAACTTTAGAGTATATCGATGTACCTACTGCGGGAACTGCACGAAATGTCGCCGTCGCCTCTACAAGCTTGAATGCGCCGCGCGGGGACCAGTGCCTACAGTTCAACAACAAAATAAACACTACACATTCTCAAATATTAGGCACACACCACAATCAATTCGCAACTAACATTTGTAATAGTGAGAACAGAAATAAAACGATTAATAATGTAGGAACACAAGACTCTTTTATTAAACTGGCTGAAGTTATCGCAGATCTTGGAGGCAAGAATAAACAGGTCAGTATTAAACTTCCTTTGTATGATGGTAGTGTCTCCGGCTGGCTCATGTTCAAGAAGACATACTCGCGATCCGAAGCTAGATTTTGTCCAGAAGAAAACTTGGCCAGACTCGATACTGCGTTGTGTGGAGCCGCCAAGGAATCTGTCTCTGCTCTTCTCATGACTGCCGCGCATCCAGCACAAATAATGAGTTCCCTGGAGAGTCGCTTTGGCCAACCGGAATCCATCATTTTAAACCAACTCTCGTCCATTAGATCCTTAGCCAGGCTGCCGTTGCACGAGTCTTTGAAGGACCTTAACATCTTCGCGTGCCAACTTCGCAATTGCGTCGAGGTGATCAGAGAGCTGCATCAGCCGGAGTATCTGGCCTCTCCTGAGCTTGCCAATACCATCATAGGGAAATTAACCCCTCTTTTACGTTATAGGTGGTCCGATTATGCGTCTTCGAACGATGTTACGAACAAGTACAAGCTAGAATTATTAGCAGACTTTTTAGATAATGAATTCAAACAGCAATCAAAACATTGTGCATATTATTCGGAAAATGTTTACGGAAAAATTGTCATAACAAATAATTCGCAGATTGTCAAACCAAATATCGCTACTAAGCAACCCGCGAAGGTTTTTCATGCAACGCTGTCAACGAAACCAAAGAGTCTGACAACATGTAGATATTGTAAGGCAGATACACACAATCTTCATGAATGCGAAAAGTTTATTTCATTGCCATATGACGACCGCTAGCAATGGGTTACTGAAAATAAGGTGTGTTACAGATGTTTATCTAAAGGTTCACATAAATATTTAGCCTGCAAGAAATATTGCGAAGTCGCCGGATGTAAGTACAGTCGGCGACATAATACTTTGCTCCATCGACCCATGGTAGAAACCGCTGCCCATGTCGACGTAGATGAACACGACAAGCCCCAGTCTGATGAGGTACCCACTGCTATTGTATCTCATAGTGCCTCCCCTAACCCAATGTCAATCCAAAGGTCCTTATTAAAGGTACTCCCTGTCACTATTACCGGTCCTAAAGCTAGTTTCGATACCTACGCGCTGCTTGACGACGGGTCTACGGCCTCATTTATCGATAAATCTGTAGCTGATCTGGTAGGTGTTACCGGGCCCAAAAAACACATTCAAGTCGAGTGTATAGGCGGTCTTGGTAAAAATATGGAGGTCAGTTTCGTGAACATTAAAGTCACAGGCTGCCACAGTGTAGAAACACACGATATTGTAGTGAGGTCTATTCCAAATTTGACTATTGCCACCCAGTGTGTTCGTTCAGAGCAAATCAAAAACTGCGATTATTTACGCGATCTAGCCGATGTCTTGTGCTATGAGAACGCAAAGCCCATGCTTCTGCTTGGAATTGATAATTGGCATCTTACCTTTTCAAAAACTATTCGGCGCGGTAAGCTATCGCAACCAGCAGCGTCTTTGACTCCTTTAGGTTGGGTTCTATACGGCTCTACTTCAACCATATCCAAACCTATTGACTTCGTGAACCATGCTATAACAGAGTGCGAAGAAGATAGTCTAGGGGACAGCCGTACTTTAGAAATCCTCATCAAAGACTATTATAGTTTAGACTCTATAGGTATAGAAAAAAGGGATGGCCGCTCTGTTGAGGATCAAAGAGCCTTAAAATTGCTAGAGGAGACTACCAGGCGTCAAGCATCTGGGCGATTCGAGACAGGGTTACTGTGGCGTGACAATATCGAACAGGTCCCCGATAGCCGCCCACTTGCTTTACGCCGTTTTAGGTCTCTGGAATCTAAGATGATTAAAGACTCTAACTACGCTAGTAAATATAAACAAAATATCCACGCCATGCTTGATAAAGGTTATGCAGAATTGTGCACTGCATCCCTTCTGGTATATAATGGTATTTACCACATTTCGGAGTAGTACATCCACAAAAGAAGAAACTTAGGATTGTCTGTGATGCCGCCACCAAGTGTGAAGGCGTAAGCCTAAATTCCCTTTTACTGCCCGGGCCCGATCTTCTCCAATCCTTGTTGGCCATTTTGATGCGATTCAGAGAAGGCCGAGTAGCTCTTTCGGCTGATATCCAGGAAATGTTTCCACAAGTTAAAATCATACCAGAAGACCGTGACGCTCAGCGTTTTTTATGGCGCGACGATCCTACCCAGCCTATTCAGGAATACCGCATGACTGTCATCTATGATGTTCGGTGCAGTGTGTAGTCCGTTTACGGCCTTGTACCTTAAAAATAAGATTGCCACCGAACATCAGCGATCACACCCGAAAGCTGCAGCAGCTATTATCCGCGACACATACATGGACGATTACTTAGGTAGTTGTGATAATGAACAAGAAGCCGCACTTTTATCCTCAGATATTGTCTCGGTTTTAGCCGCAGCCAAATTTGACATGAGATCGTGGGTATCGAATTCTGAAAAGGCTCTCAACATGCTTCCTCCTGACCTTCGCGCTGTTGGGGCCACAACAATAAATGTATGTTCGGACTCGCGGCCTCCGACACGCGTCTTAGGAGTTTCCTGGGACATCCCTAACGACACACTGTCTTTTCCACATATTGATTTTGATAAAATCTCAGCGAAACTAACTAAGCGTGTTGTCCTTTCAAACCTAATGAAAATTTACGACCCTTTAGGCCTTCTTACTCCCGCGGTTATAAAAGGTCGTGTCCTTTTCCAAAAGACCTGGAAACTTGCTACATCTTGGGATGAATTATTGCCCAACGGGTTCATAGAAAAGTGGAGAGACTGGTTCACAAGCTTAGTCAACATTTTGAACAATTGCGTACCCCGGTGTTATGCCACTAACGACCTGATAAGTTCAGTGCAATTACATGTTTTCGCAGACGCGAGCGAGCAAACGTACGGTTGCGTCGCTTACTGGCGCTTTATGTGTCCAAACGGAAACATACAAGTCTCGTTGATCAGTGGTAAAGCTCGCGTGGCTCCCCTGAAGCCCACGACCATACCGAGGCTGGAGCTTCAGGCGGCTCTAATTGCTGCTCGCTTATCTGTATTTATCTTAGAATCTCACAAACGAAAGCCAGAAAGGATCTTTCTCTCGTCAGACTCTCAAACTGTACTCAAATGGCTATGCTCTGACCCAAGCACTTTTAAATCCTTTGTCGCTCATAGGGTTTGTGAAATTTGTGAGATCACCAATGTTTCCGATTGGAACTACGTACCTTCATCCTTGAACGTCGCGGACGATGCCACCAGATTCAAGGATGAATTTACAATAAACTCTCGATGGTTTACCGGGCCAACATTCTTGCACCAACCATTAACCGAATGGCCCTGTGAACCTACAACTGTCCACGCACCAACGTCTGAGGAATATAGAACCAAGAAAGACTTGGTGGGTTTGACATTAACTCAGTCACGTGACTTATCATTACCTGTGATTGCTGACTACAGCCGCTTTAGTGTCTGGCTACGGTTTATTCGTGCTACCGCGGCGAGCTCACCAGTGTGCCTCAAAATTTCGCCATTTGTGTCAAAATCCTAAATTGCCGCAACTTGGTTTAGCAGTTTTAGATGTAGCTTTTATCTCATCGGCAGAACGCCACGCCTTTCTGCGTATACAATTAGATTCTTTCAATGATGAATATATTGCAATTGACGCTGCACGCCCCGTTTCTAAAGAGAGTAGACTTAAAAACTTGTCGTTGATAATAGGTAACGATAGGCTATTACGGTTGTACGGCCGCACGGGAGCATCCACTGCCATTGATCCACAACCAGCTGTTCCGGATGGGAAGCACGCGCTCACACGCCTACTAATCGGCTCCTACCATGTCAAATTTGCCCACGGAAACAACGAACTTGTGGTGAACGAATTACGACAACGTTTCTACATCATTGGGGTCAGACCGTCAGTACGAAGTGTGGCGAAACATTGTCAGCTCTGCCGGAACATGAAAGCTAAGCCACAGGTGCCACCGATCGGAGACCTACCTGAAGTCAGGATGGCGCATCACGTTCGTCCCTTTTCTTTCGTCGGTGTCGATTATTTTGGCCCATTGAACGTCACATCAGGACGACGAACCATTAAGCACTGGGTAGCACTATTCACCTGCCTGACAGTCAGAGCTATCCACATCGAAGTAGTAGAATCACTATCAACAGACTCAGCCTTGTTGGCTCTACGGCGATTCATAGCACGACGTGGTTGTCCCATATGCATTTACTCTGACAACGGAACGGCTTTTGTTGGAGCTTCGAATATACTTCAAGAGCTGTACGACTTCTCAACAAATAGAGGAATAAAGTGGAAGTTCATCCCACCATCAGCTCCATTTATGGGTGGCTGTTGGGAGCGTCTGATACGCAGCGTGAAAACTGCACTCAAGATCACTCTAAAAGACCGATCGCCCCGAGTAGAGGTCCTGAACACATTGCTTGCAGAAGTAGAAGCCATTGTCAATTCACGACCTCTCACCCACGTGCCCGTGGACGAGGACAGCCAACAAGCACTGACACCCTTCAATTTCCTGATTGGTACCTCAAGCCATGACCAGAGTCTTCGAGAATTAGACGACGCCGACCTATCACGACGCGCTGACTGGCGAAAGGCCCAAAGACTTGCAGAACATTTTTGGCAACGGTGGACTAAAGAATACTTGCCGCTCTTGATACCACGAAAATCAGTTGCACCTCATGAAGAGTTGAAATTAGGTAATGTGGTGCTGGTTGCGGATGGCAATCTACCAAGAAACTGCTGGCCTATTGGACGAGTCACCGAGTTATTTCCGGGTAGGGATAATATTGTCCGCGTAGTGAATGTTGCGATTAAAGGGGGTGTGCTGCGTCGGCCGGTCCGCAAGCTAGTACCACTAGATTGTTAATTGGTGTTCCACACCGCTTGGGGCCATGTTGCCGACCGACTAACCTTTTTATATAGGTATTTACCTTTTTTGATTTTTACTTTCTTTACTTTTAAAATAGAATGACTTTTGTAACAGAATTTGAGTTGGATTAAATGACTCTTGCTGAATGGAAGTATTCTTCGCGTTTTCCTCAACAACAAGTGCCTACGCCAAATCTTGGGATTAGATGTCAAAGCGGACCCCGAGCTCCTTTAGGGTTCAACCGGGAATAACGCTAGGATGATGATGAACGCTGTTATGGTCCACTCTCATTTTTGGATTGCAAAGAGAAATTAAATACACTTCAGCGTCAAAATTTGGATCAAGTAATATAATACAGAGGAAAAGTCTGTGAGATTGTGAGGTTGTGGTTGTGCTTTGTAAGTTTTTATGTAGGGGGCAATATCCAGAACCATTTATCCGAGGAAGTTCTCATTTTGTCTTCTTTGGGTTCTGTACGCAAAAGGACCCTTACTGTTACTGGGTTTAATAGTATTGTTTGACGATATGCCGAGAGAGATAGCTTTAGAAATTTTAGTTTGTAGGCATACGGTATGCCTGGTGCGATTCCAGAATCATCACTGACGCGGTGCTGACCCTTTATCGATTTGAGGATTCGTTCCGTTGTTAGCAAGAATCAACCCGGCCATAACAGAAGCCGGAAACAACACAGTCTCGGGAGCTCTGCTGCTTGACCTTACATGTCACCAGCAACACAACACCGCATACCTACTGAGCAATAGTAGGATAAGATAGGTACTCGTACATAGGTAGGTATAACTGCAAATAATAGGTTTAGCTACTCTTTCCGGAGATAGCGTTATAATTATATATATCTATAGTATGCTGTTATTATAAGACAACAAACTCGGCAGCTGCACTGTTCCTTCTGAACCTCGCAGCGCACACTGGAACTCTATCAGCGACATCAATACGAATACATATATTTACCAGTGTGAAACCGCCATGCGATTAATAAATATAAGACGATTCATTCACTTACGGTTTATTTAAAAGCTTAAATTTTGCAGCATTATCTATTTTTACAGCTTATCGTTATCGCGTAGTCTTGCTTTATAAAAAAGAACTTGCTGTATTGAGTTTGATTAATAATCCACTACCAAAAATAAAACTAAAAGAACCCTGCATTTATTTAATTCACTGAATAAAACTTTACTTTGGATGTTTTATTTCTTGTTACATGTACGAGCAACGTGTGCCGGTCTGGATGATACAATACTGCAGCCACAACAGGCTGATAGCCAAACGAGCTGGTTTTAGATACAGCATCATTACACGTAGCATGATGCCATCACTTCTCTGCCAGCGGGTAGACCCAACTGCTTGCAGGCCCGTCGTCGCGGGATCGGGGTGACCCGCGACGTTGAATAATCCCGGCCCATATATTTTTATAGTTTATAATTTGTAATTTGTATTAATATATTCGTGTACCTATCATCTTATTTATTTTGTGTATTCTAATGTACTCGCCAATATGGACTTGTTCTGGATTAAATTATTTTCATTTCATTTCATTTCACCACATGTAACGGCGGCGGAGAGACGATGGCCCATCGGATGCCATTACTTCTCTGTCAACGGATGGAAATAATTTCTTCACACATGGCACGGCGAAAAGACGATGACCTATCGGATGCCATTATTGCCATGCCATCACTTCTCCGTCAGCAGGCGGCCAATCGCAGCCAATCTACTACTCAATAAGTTTACCTACCTACTATACTTTATTATTCAAGTTGTAAATAAAACTATCGGTGTTTTTTTTTTATTCCAACGGTAAATTGGATTACTTACAGCTTTCATAATGGCACTTGACTTTGACATCAAGTCATGGCCATAGACAAAACACTTAGCTGTCATCAGGTTTTATCCGGATAAGGTTAGTTGGGCTACGTTACGAGCCGTTAGGTTGGTTACCATTTCCAAGTAATGTTATTCGCTAACCTAGGTTAAGGTTAGTTCACATGCATGTTACTCAGACTAGCAAATGCGGAAATCGGAAATTTTCTGTCGCTCTGAACGGGTCTATCCCAGAAGTTCCATATTTTCTAGTTCCATATGGAACTATCGGTACATTTGTAAATATCAAACAAATGATCCCAATAGTTCCATATACTAGGCTTTACACCTGGTTTTATTTTAGTTCTAAATCAGACCATTTTTTTTAAGTATTTATTATTTCTATTTTGTGACTGTACCTACACGATTAACCGTTGGCTCACATAATAAATTTAACACTAGAAAGTGGATGTTTTCCTGATGACTTAAAAAAGGCCTTAATAAAGTACTTATATAAAAAAGGTTCCAAACATGACATTGCCAATTATAGGCCTATTGCATTATTGCCGAATTTTTCCAAAATATTTGAAAAAGTCGTTCTAAACCGGATACTATCCTTCTTTAATAAATATAACGTATTAAACAAAAATCAGCTAGGATTCCAAAAGGGAAAAAATACAACATTAGCCATATTTAATTGTTTGCAACCAAATAAAACAGCATCTATTGGGCTCTTTGTGGACTTGTCCAAGGCGTTTGATTGTGTATCTCACAAGATTCTGTTAAGTCAACTCGAACATGTTGGAATTCGAGGGCCAGCATTAAAACTAGTTCAGAGTTATCTTACAGATAGAAATCAAGCCATAATATTAGACACCTACGACAAATCAACAAAATTAATCAGAAAGGTACAGTCAAATTATGAATACATTTTGCGGGGGGTGCCACAGGGCAGTGTCCTAGGGCCTTTATTGTTTTTAGTTTATATAAACGAGTTTCCCCTGGTGACTGACCACCCATGTGTTATGTTCGCAGACGATGCTACTATGTTTATAACTGACAACAGGTCTAATATTTGTAATGAATTATGCAGTACATTAAGAAAAGTAATTAATTGGTTAGCATCTTTACATTTAAGAGTTAATTTAGATAAGACTAAAATAATACAATTTATTAATAATAAACAGGTTACACAAGATTTAAACATAAATATTGATAGTAAACGAATTGAGCAAGTAAATTCTACAAATTTTTTAGGGGTAACTATCGATAGTAAACTAAATTGGAAGTTACACATAGACAAAATTAATAAAAAAATTGCTAGCAGTTGCTACGCGATATCTATATTGATAAATATTACTTCAGTAGAGGTAGCCAAACAGGCATATTATGGAAATGTTTATCCTCAACTAACGTATGGTGTAATATTCTGGGGTAACTCAGTGAACGTTCAGTCCACATTTATTCTCCAAAAAAGGTGTTTGAGATTAATATTTAATGTTAAAACTAGAGAATCTCTTAGACCTGTGTTTAAATGCCACAAAATGTTAACCCTGACATGTATACAGGGTGGAAAGTTAAAACGGGGCAGTAAGGGCAGCTACTAGATCCCTTGCCGCCACGCAAAAATGGCATTAGGATTTCATTCCTAACTTTTTAAGTTATGACAATCTACATTCACAGATTTTTGAAAAAAGGTACAGTCAGCGAGAAAATCATCACTTTTGACGAAATTTTTTTTAATGCTATTCGATCCCATTCCTATTAAGGATCAAAATACTCTTCGGGACCGACTAGGGTTAGACTACTAGAACGCCCAGAAATCAAAGAAAACTTTTTCCATACAGTTAGTATGGGAATCCCGAAGTGCAATTTTTTTTTTAATGCCATGCGATCCCATTCCTATTAAGGATCAAAAAACTCTTTGGGACCGACTAAAGTTTGACTACTAGGACGCCCAGAAACCAAAGAAAACTTTTTCCATACAGTCAGTATGGGAATCCCAAAGTGCAAGTAACGTTAGTAGTAGTGATCGTCTAGATTTTATGGAGACGGAGATTATACAATTTGATGATCGTCTAACTATAGTACTACTATATATGCCGGGCCCGAGCTGAGACCGGGCTACGGGCATTGGAGCGTTGTTATACTTAACCGGGCCGTTTCCGGGCCGTTTCCGGCCCGGGCTGGGACCGAGCTGCTTCCGAGCCTCGGTTGGCGGTAGAACGGCCGTCAAACGGTGGTGTTACAGTTGAGCGACCGGGCCGTGCCGACACCGAGCCGCTTCCGAGCCTCGGCCGTGGCCCGGCCGGGCTTGGGTATGACGTCAGCCGCGCAAAAACGCCGCGTTTTTCTTAGAAAACGGCCCGGGCCGGAGACGGCCCGTTTTAGCGTGAATCATCCTTAATGCCGAGCATGGCGCGCTCCATGGCTCTCTGTGCTACCCGTACTTTATGCACACTTGCACAGCCTCCTTTATGAGCGTCCATGTCTCAGCACCATACGTCATTGTGGGCAGGACACACTGATTATAGAGACGAGTCTTCAGGATGAGACTAGCACGGGACCGGAATAAGTGGCGTACGCGAAGAGAGGCTTATGCTCAGCAGTGGGCGATTACAGGCTGTAAATGATGAAGATGATGATGATGACTGCCACCGCAGGCCGCGGCAGTCTGTGAGAGGCTTTACTCGTATTTAAGTGCTGTGCAGTCGTATGGCAGTTTGAATTGAATGTAACCCATTTTACACAATCAATGAATTAACAGAAAAAAATAAACAAGAGAGATCCATTTTATAATTGTTATACATATAGTTAGTACCTACGTAGATAATTCAATAACATTTGACTTGTAAACTTTTCATTATTGTTGTCCTATTCTATAAGTGCATGATTAAATTAAGAGAAAAGTATTATGTATTTATTTATGTATCATGACTTGCTAGATGTAACGTTATTTTGTTACTTGGCCAAATAAATAAACTTGAAACTTGAACATGACGTTAAAGCCAAACGGTACGAAAGTGTTCCTCCTCTTGTGAGGTCTACCGTACTGTTACACATTTACTGTGGCGGATGAAGCTTATAGGAAATTAATTTACTAAGGGTTTTCGCTCGCGCTCTAGATGGAATTTTGAATAGCTAGTTAAGTGCGTCTCCGGAGCGCGCTTTGTGTGAATTACTCAGTAATCTAATGTCACGCCTGAGCGAGCTTCGGATAAAACTATTAGT
This sequence comes from Epinotia brunnichana, assembly GCA_963854355.1. Taxonomy (NCBI): domain Eukaryota; kingdom Metazoa; phylum Arthropoda; class Insecta; order Lepidoptera; family Tortricidae; genus Epinotia; species Epinotia brunnichana. Next base: position 15,648,387 of record OY977954.1, read on the forward strand.
TTTAAAACGGCTGTTATGTGTGCAGGTGTAAAATGCTTAACGAGTAAACACAGCTGATAATTACAGGTTTTGTTTCTCCAGGGGCCGTAACTTGGTCGACATTTTAACACTTATCGCTGTCGATAATACATGCATGCGAACGCGAGAGTAATGTATGTCTTATCTTATCCACAAAGATAAGTAAAAACCTGGCCACCATCTTAAAACCACAGTTGTATTGATATAAAAGAAACCAACATGTCTCGAGACTCTCGAGCGAGTTTCATGTCGCTGTCTTTCAAAATCATAATGACGGAGACATTAGAGTGAAGATACGTATGTCCATTTCTGTCAAATATGGCAATTATAATATCGGCCCTGAAATTTTGTAGAGATTGTCGCAAAAATTAATTGTTGTTAGTAGACGGTGTTAAGAGAAGTAAGTATCTTCTTTTTAACCGACTTCAAAAAAGGAGGAGGTTATATGTTCCACTGTAAGAGGTGATGGGATTCCAGAGAAATTTAGGGCAACCTTCAAATTTTATAGGCACGCGTGTAGTGATTTATTATAACTCGTTTAATTACCCTCGGAAATGTCAATTTTGGTGAAGTGGAACTGATGATGAAGACCACAGATGACTTATGGAACTCCTCAAAGATGTAAAGTACGTCAAAGATTCTGACATGATTCCATTGAAGTAGCAGGTAATGAAGTGTTAATTCTGAGATCCTTGAGGAATCAACGGAACTCCTCAAATATTATCAGCCCATACATAGCGACTTGGGTTTTTTCTGTAATAAAATAATTAACGCATTTGCTCTCGGAGAGCAGCCCTTGTGCTAAATTGGAAAGGAAATTCTCAAGTACCTATGTGGCTTGGCGAAGTACTGAATTGAAGTCGGTTTAAACTTTGTTTTTAAAGTAAATTATTACTTTATTTGTTCCCGGAAACACTCAATAGCCATTGGAGACAGGCTTAAGTAATTCAGGTTAATTTTCTCAGTTATTTACCAAATCCAGCTTAATAAGAGTATCATTAGCTAACAGAGTAAGTTCAAAGACGCTCTTCACAAATTGAGCAACAAACAGAAATTAACATAATACTATAATCCGCTCTCCTTACGAACAGTTGGTAATACACTTACAGAAACATAGTGTTACTGGCAGAATAATTTTCAATAGCTTCAGTTGACTATAAGCAGGTGCATTCCGTGCTTTCGCTGAATGTAGAAAGTACTCAGATGTCTGGCCTCATTTTTTACCTTCTTATGTTCGGAGTCTAAGGTCTTATTAGACAACTCTGCAGAAAACTTTCAGTACGGTTTTGAATATAGTTTTGTAAAACATTAAAGGACGTGTACAATTGTACATTCTGTATGACCATTACCGTTTACAATATTTTAATCCAACGAGCTAGCGTACTGAACGAAGTTCTATGGTTTATAATTAATTTATTTATTCAACCAAGTTGGATTTGGTTTAGCTTGGGCCGAAAATCGTTCGTTTGTCCATTGTCTGCAAATATGTCAAGCTGTCCGGCTGTTTTTCTCTACAAGTCGCATTTCTTTATCGATTCTCGTGAATTATTGTGAGCAGGTTTGTTAGTTGCATACATACATTACAGTTATTACATAATTGCACTTCGTAAACAGAGGGCACAAGTTCGAACCCCAAGATTAGCAATTTTTTTCTTTTTTTTTTTCTTTTGATAATTTTTTTTTTGGTTTTGGTTTGTGGCACTTTTATTTTTTCTTTCTTTTTTTAATTAAGAGACTTACTTAATTCTGCTCCTGTTAAAGGCCTAAAAATGCCTGCCAATATATGCGGTGGATGCAGTAAGCCCATATCCAACGCAGAATTCATGAAATGCACAAACTGCAATACACACTTCGATTTGCTATGCCTTGGAATCGAGTCTCCTTCATTCAACAACTTCAGTCAGGAGCACAAAGAGCAGTGGCTATGCCCCTCGTGCACCAGCTCGAGGCCCAAAGGCGACAACACGCACACGCCCATACGCGGCGCTGCTGCTGCAGCCTCAAAATTCTCCGACCACGACTCAGAAAACGTCAACACAACACGTGGAAATCGGTTGAAACCGGCGAAAACAAACACTGCACCGTCCAACAGCAGCCCCGGCATGCCTGAGCTGGTGAAAGAGATTAGATTGCTGAGATCAGAAGTCGTGGCACTGAAAGAACAAAAGGAAGAAATTTCCTTACTAAGAAAGGACGTTCAAGACCTTCGAACTCAATTCTCCCTGGTGACATCCTCTCTTAAAGATTCCATCAAAGTATACGAACGTAAACTCTGTGCGCAGCAATCAACCATCGTGGAGCTCACCGACGCTCTAGAACAACTTCAACAATCTCACAACACTCTCGAGCAGAGAACCATTCAAGATGAACTGGAAATTACTGGAATCGAAGAAGATGACTCTGAAAATCTTAATCACATCGCACTTGTTACGTGCACAAAACTCGGGGTACCACTGACTGATGTTGAAGTAGATCAGGTCCACAGAGCCGGTCCAAAGCGAGCGCAGAGTTTTACCTCGACGTTAGTGCCCGGTAAAAAGCAGACTCCCCGGCCAATTGTTATCAAACTCACTCGGCGCTCAAAAAGAGATGAAATAGTTAAAGCCGAAAAAATCTCACGTCTGAAGACATCGCGCCGGGGCCCATTAGCAAGGTGTACATCAATGAAAGACTCACCAAACTCAACCGCGCTCTTTTTTACGAAGCTAGACAACGGTCCGTATTGCACAAGTATCGCTTCTGCTGGACTCGCAACGGACACATCTACGTTCGCAAAGCAGAGGGAAGACCTGCAATCCACATCCGCACCCTGCGTGAAATCGACCAGTATATTGGACCCACTGCGGCTTCGGAGTCAACTGACATTGAAAACCCGGCTCGGCCTGAGACCCCCCCAGCTTACAGGCCCACTGCAACCGCGGCCGACTCAGCGGGCCCCGTGGAACAATAGGACGCACCAGCTCCAGCGGTCTCTGCCGATATCAATTAATCAGTGTTCACCGTTTATTTCAGTGTTTATCTCACAACTTATCATACTTTGCTTTCAAATTAACTGTCTAACATATCTTCATGTACTGATATCCATAAAAACAGACATCCCTATACACTACACACAACACTTAAGCAACATACAATACTCGTACATACTCAACACAATACCTACAAGTCGTGCTCGTGGCAACAGTTTGAGCCTGACATTCATCATCTCCGTCTGCAGTTTTATAAGTTGCACTGTCAAAATTTACCAATATGCCTATTCATAATATTATAAATGACATAGACCACTCTTTAGCAATTGAATGTCAGGTTCATAATTACTTAGAATCCTGCAAAGACGTGTTAATGGAAATGTATAACTTGAAAGTGCTTGCTTTTAATGTTCGCAGCATCCAACGCAACTTTGACTCGTTTCTGGTGGCATTACAGCGACTTGACTTGAGCATAGATGTTATTATTCTAACAGAGTGTTGGCTAGCAGGCGGAGCGCGACCAGGTCAAATACCCGGTTATCGACACTATGCCACAGGAAACAACTTGACCCGTGCTGGAGGCGTAGTGGCTTATGTTCGGGACTGTTGGGATGCAACTGTTAACGAGCCCTCCTTTGAAGAGGCCGAATGTCTTGTCATTAAGCTGTCGGAATCCTTTACAGTCCTTGGCGTATATCGTTCTCCTTCTTTTACCCAAACAACCAAATTCATCGAGCACCTCGGTAGTACGCTTACCAAGATCAATAGCAACTCTACGGTTATCGTCGCCGGCGACATTAATATCAACATATTGAATACGCTCGAACAAAAAACTAATAATTACTTATGCTTCATGGCCGAATCGGGTTTTCGGCCCGCTATTTCTGTGCCTACCATGCTCATGTCTGGACCACATATTTATAAGGACAAAATTACACCATTTAGTTGGTTTAGTGTGCAGAACTGGTATTACAGATCATGATCTTGTAATCTTGGGTATGTCATCGCATACAGACAATGTAAAAAAGCAAAACCGTACCGTTTTTAAATCAGACTATAAAGCTATTGCTATAGAACTTCAGCAAAAAACTGGTCCCTCGTAACAAAAGAGAATGACCTAAATGTAGCCGTAGAAGAATTTCATAAAGCACTAGACACAGTTATTCAGAAACATACATCCAAAACTCGCACCAGTAGATCAAGACACACTCTGAAACCGTGGATCACTCCAGGGCTGATCAGATGCCAAAAGCATCGTGACCGATTGCACCTGGAGGTAAGGAACCACCCCGACGACTCTATGCGTAAACTAGTATACAAAAGATACCGAAATTTTCTCAACGAAATTCAGCATAAACTAAAAACTGCTCATGAAAGCAGAGAACTAGAAAACAATAAAAATAACCCCAAAGGCCTTTGGAAAGTCATTAAAAGCATTGCAGAGTACACAAATAGCAACACGAAATCAAATGAACTAATCAAAATAAATCTACTCCCCAGGAAGCGGTCGATCACTGTAATGACTACTTTACCAATATTGGTACAGATCTGGCTAATAAGCTTCTCTCGAGTATGAATAAGACTGAGCTCACTCTCTCTCGCAACCTTAAACTGTCTGATCCAACACAACACACACTATTCTTACAACCCACTGATGAGAGTGAAGTGCTGAAACTGATCAGTCAGTTGAAGGACGACAGCGCACCAGGCTGTGACGGTTTAAGGCCCTCCTTGCTAAAAGCGATTAAAGGAGCTATTATTACCCCCCTAGCGCATTTATTTAATTTAAGCCTTATGACTGGAGTTTTCCCTGCTACATGGAAGAGGGCTGTCGTGATCCCCATACACACTTCAAACTTCAAACTTCAAATCATTTATTTGTGAACAATAGGTATGCACATAATGTAATTATGCTAGATGGTAGGTACATATAAATTAGTCCAGCTATGTTCTGCCCCAAGGCTTACAAAGATCTTATAACTAAAACATGTTCATTACAGCAGATTAAACCTATCATTTAAGTATTCGTTGATTGAGTAATATGCCTTTTTAACTAGTAATACACTTAAAGCCCGCTTAAAATCTAAAATAGTTTCTTTTTGCTTGATATCAACAGGTAGATGATTAAAAATTTTCGGGGCCATTCCTATAATACTTTTAGACATAAGTCCTGTTTTAGACGGGGCCGAAAACAATTTATTTTGTAATCTTCTGCCTGAATGATACTGAAACTCATTAGGATTTAATTTTACAAACAAAGCCACTTCAAATATATATAAACTAGGTAAGGTGAGAATGTTTAGGTCTACGAAATGAGTTTTACATGAAATCCTGGGCCGCAGGCCACGTACTGCTCTTATGCACTTTTTCTGCGCCCTAAAGACTAAATCCCGATCAGTAGAGTTTCCCCAGAATATTACCCCATATCTTAGTGTTGAAGAGACGTACGCATGGTATGCAGTCAATACCGCTGATTCGCTAACTATCTTTCGTAGCATATACAAGGCATACGAAAAGCTACTTAGTTTCTTGCATACCGTTTCAATTTGATTTTTCCATGACAGACTATGATCCAATACTAAGCCTAAGAATTTTGTGTTGTCTACTTCTGAGATAATCACATCTTTATAATTAACATTAGGGTTTGGTACACTATTGCGTCTCTGTTTGAAATTCATGGTATGCGTCTTAGATAGATTCACTTTAAGATTATTGTTTGTGTGATTATTCAAAAAAAGCCTGTTTACCCTTTTAGTAAAAAAAGCCTATTATTCACTGAATGAATATTTTACAGATTGTGAACTATAATAATATAATACTTACTCTAAATTAGATGCATGCTGCTCCATCTTCTCATAAGTATTTGTATGCCATATGGCAAAACATAGTGGTACATAATTTTAAGTTCTTTGACCATCCATATACCTATGTTTACAAATAAATGATTTTGAATTTGAATTTGAATTTTGAATTTGTTTTCAAGCCATTGTATAGTAGATTCGAGAGTTCCGTTTATTTCTGATTCCAGTGTTTCTGGTTTTGTGTCATTAAATATGATAGTACTGTCATCGGCAAATAGAACCATGTGGTGTTTAGTAATTTTTGGTAGATCATTAATGTATATTATAAATAACAACGGTCCCAAAATGCTCCCTTGAGGGACGCCGTACCGAATTTCTCTCGAACATGATGAGTAAATGATCTCTTCCTTAGATTTTGAGTCAATCGTTGTAATTTGGATCTCTTGTTTCCTGTCACTAAGATACGATTTGATTAGTTCATGGACGTTTCCCCTAATTCCATATTTATACAATTTATTTAATAAGTTTTCATGATTAACAAAGTCGAAGGCTTTTGTCATGTCCATATAGATGGCAGACACCGGTAATCTATTGTTCATATTCGCTAGTACTTTTTTTATCAAATCGAAGATGGCCATATTGATGGACTTGTTTTTACGGAAACCTTTTTGCTCCTTAGCGAATAAGTTATTTGATTCAAAGTATTCATAAAGACGACTATAAATTACTTTTTCTATAACTTTTGAGATGATCGGTATTAACGCAATTGGTCTGTAATTTTTCACATCAGACTTACTGTCTTTTTTATGTATTGGTCTGATTATCGATACCTTTAATTTCTCAGGAAAGCTCCCTTGTTCAATACACATATTTACTATATAACTTAATATTGGTGCAATTATGTGAGCACAAAAATGGCAAAAAAGATACACCTGACAACTACAGGCCAATATCGCTCCTACCAATTTTTTCTAAATTGCTGGAAAGAATTGTCAACGATCGCTTATGCAACTACCTGGAACGGTTCGCGCTGCTCTCAGACTTCCAGTACGGGTTTAGACGTCGGAAATCAACAGAAGACGCAGTTGACTATCTAACCAGAAGGGCTACTACTGCACTCGACAATGGCCAGAGATGTGTAGGAGTATTTTTAGATCTCGCTAAGGCCTTCGATACCGTTTCAGTACCCTTGCTTTTGAAAAAGTTGGAACACTACGGTATTCGAGGGCGTCCGCTTCAGTGGTTTAGGAGCTACCTCACTGAAAGGTTTCAAAATGTTAGAATCGGTGACTGCACCAGCAAAGAAAGTCCAACTCGTTTCGGGGTGCCGCAAGGAAGCGTCTTAGGTCCAACGCTGTTTACTCTGTACATGAATGATGTATTCAGTGCCTCTGAGTCAGATCTTATATGTTACGCAGATGACACTGCTGCCCTCTTCTACGGTAAGACCTGGTCGGATGCTATGGAAAAAGCTGAAGCAGGCATGAATAAAATCAAGCACTGGCTCGATAACAATCTTCTCTCCCTCAACCTACAGAAAACAAAATACATTTGTTTCCATAAAACAAAGGCTTCTGCATCGGATATATCCACAAAACTAGGTATCAATTGTAATGCAAACCCATCGGACTTATGGACTCCGATTGATCGTACAGAGTCTATACGATATTTAGGAGTAGAAATCGATCAAAACTTCTCTTTTAAACCGCACATTATTTCCCTATCACATCGCGTAAGGAAACTTATCTTTGTTATGCGCCTGCTCCGCAACTCTGCTGACAGCCGGGTCCTTCAGCTAGTCTACAACGCACTGTGCAAGTCTATATTGGAATACTGCATTTCGGTTTGGGGTGGAGCTGGCATCACGACGTTGCTGGCATTAGAAAGAGCACAAAGATCGGTTCTAAAAACAATGAAACGGAAACCCTTTCAATATCCAACCGCTCAACTTCTGTCTGAAACCCAGACACTTTCTGTTCGCCAGTTATTTATTTACAGAATAGCTGTAAAAATGCACCGCTACACTTTACAATCCTCAAACCTGGCAGCTCTGCAAAGCAAGAGAATTTTCCGTATTCCGCAAGGCAGGCCAAAAACTTCCTTTGCCCGACGCTTCCCTCAAAATTCGCACCAATTCATATACAACCGAATAGCAAAAGCTCTGGATGTTAAAGTATTGAGTCTTCGAGAATTACAGACTAAAGTAAAGAAATGGCTACTCACGCTCTCTTACAAGGCCACAGAAAATATTTTAATACCCTTGCGTTAACTGGTAATATCACCATTTGCCGCACACATTCACACGTTTACGCACTCACGCACGCTCGCACGCACATATTCACACACATACACACACACGCATGCGCCCACACGCACGCGCCCACACGCAAGTGCCCACACACACACGCACACAAACACTCACACACAGGTACACCTAAACACTCGCTCAAACATACACACACAGTCACACATAGATAGATAGATATGTGCAGTTAAAAGTATATCTTATCTTTTTATTTTCCATATTTTTTGTTTAGAGGTAAATATTTAATTCTTTATAAATGTTATCTGTACACGCATCTTCATATTGTATAAAATCCCTAACTGTTTTCTTTCGGTCCTCACGACACAGGCTAAACCTAGTGTGAGGGCCACTGATAATGTATTTATTGTTTTGCTGTTTTGGTAAATAAATAATTTTGTATTTTTTGTATTTGTATATAATTATAGTTTTTTTTGTCGAGTCACTATTTCGAAATTCTATAATATTTTTTTAAAGACAGGCTCGCGCGTTTTATTTAAAGCTTACAGAGCGACTAGTGCTTATTTAAGTTACCGGATGATTATAAAAAAAATGCGCCTTTATATGTTTAGAATGCTAAAAAGCTCTCTCAAAAGACGGCTCGTGCAAAAAAAATGGTTCTACCCGGTTAGTGAATATTTAAATGATGGCATTTCATGATAAAGGGTGGAATAGCAAATGTATTCCCAAAATAATTTTGTCTACTACAATTATTTGACAATTGATTTGACATACATCCCTACCTACCTACTTCGACGATAACCGAGGGGTAATCACGTAACTGTCATTTTTCCATACAAAATTTGTCATTTAGCTCTACCTAACGTTCGTACAATGCGTTACGTGATTGACCTGCTGCAGGTCGATCACGTAACGCATTGTATGTACCTACGCACGTCAGGTAGATCTAAATGTCAATTTTTATATGGAAAAATGACAGTTGCATTGTCCTAACGCGCGTTCGATACGTTACGTGATTACCCCTCTGGTGTAGGTAATATTAAATTTAGAATTTCAATATTCATAAATTTGCATGGCGTACGATAAATCCTATTCATATTTTACGTGTTCGGAGCAAAAAATTCGAGACTATTGTTATTATTGTAATATCTTTTTGTACACCATGTTTTTATGTAAAATAAATGATTGATTGATTGACGTAAAATCGTAAGAGTTGCATCAGACTGAAAATTTACGTTCTCGTATCAAGCTAAAACGATAGTTAATTATAATTTTTTAACGAGTGAGCGAACCAAACGAAGTTCTATCAAGTTCTATGCTTCAGCTAGGACCGAAAATCGTTTGTCCGGCGTCCGGAGTCTGTCCCGCTGTCCCGCTATTCAGGAGGATATGCTGAAATGCGACGTATAGAGGATACAGGTCACATTTCAGCGTGATGATCAGCATAATCATTATATTAATCAAAATATCAGGGTATTATTTTTTACTAAAAAAACGAAACTAGGTATAAGTACTTTGTCATATCATATATTTAGTATACAACGAGTGCAAAACGCATGCATTCGTTTCTGTTTCCGAGTCCCACCCCTCTCCCATATCACTTCCTACTTGAACGCCGCTGGTCTGCTGAACATGCCTGCACGCAGACAGCTTCACCTTGCCACTCTTCTCTTGAAAGACTTAGAAGTAGACTTGTATGGCCCAAGAGTGCGCGTAGGTGTAAGGCGATGATTCTGGTGCCAATGCATCGGACCACGGTGTTTCGAGGTAGTTTTAGGTTCGCGGCGTCCAAGTCTTGGAATGATCTCCCTCCAGCTATTCAAGGAGCGTCTAGCAAGTATACCTTTAAGCGTCAGCTTAAGGGCTATTTGTTGACGCTCCAGAAATCCAAAACCCAATCCTAACCCATCCAGCACTTTCCTATCCCAACCGTGTCGCGTTTTTTGCTTTGTGTTTTTCTTTCTATCCCATTTGGCAACTGGTACATATTTTACAAATTGATTACATTTATTATTTATTATGTGTATACAATAATTATGTGTTTATCAATGGTCTTCTTATGCTAACCGTGCTGGATGCTGCGCTCGCGCATCATTTCCTATTGGTGCATTTCTTTGTCGGTCACCGCCTCGCAACCTCGCACAGCTCTGATGGACCTTTAAACTCTCGGTACATATTAATGGGAGTAATAATTCAATACATATTTTTACGCGACTGCACGACGCAAAGGAGGGTAATGTGTTTACCAGTTTACAGCCGTAGATGGAGATATGTATATATTTGCTGATGACGCGTGTGATATTATAATAACAGCAGATACCGCCCAACAGTTGGAAGTCTCTTTGAAATCCGACATTTTCAAACTACTGAATTGGTTCCGCGCAAATGGCCTAGTTTTGAACTTGTCAAAAACTCAGATTCTGCACATTGATCTAGGCGGACGACCTCCAGATCCACTAAATATAAGCATCCTCGGTAATTTGTTGCCACAATTAAGACATACCAAGTTCCTCGGTATAAAATTAGACTCTGGACTCAGATGCGATGCACACATAGACAATTTATGTGGTAGGCTGTCTAGCGCATGCTTCGCTCTAAGCAGATTGGCACACGTTTTACCCAAAAAACAACTCAGATCATGCTACTATTCACTATTCCACTCAGTTATAAACTATGGTCTCGAATTGTGGGGTACGGCTGCAGAGTGGCAACGTGTAATATACTACAAAAGCGTGCCGTACGTATCATCTCATTTGTCCCTCCACGCACTTCAGCTCAAAATCTCTTTAGAGAAAACAATATACTCACCCTGCCCTCGCAGTACATATATGACGTCGCTAAATTCGTCAAAGAAAACATTGACACGTTTCCCCGCAAAAAGATAACTCGCACAAGACAGGGGTCCCTGAACCAGCTCCTCACACAAACCACTCGACTGACCAAGTCAAGTAAAATCATCACTCACGTGGGGCCAAAAGTATTTAACAAACTACCAGTAAATGTAAAATGCGCGGGTAGTAACTCAACTTTTTTAAGAAAATTAAAATCATGGCTTCTCACGCACTCTTTTTATGACATTAAAGATTTTTATGAGTTACCAGAATAAGAATGTTATATGTTAACACAATTAGTATATAAATTTCATTTAATCTAAACAATCGATGACATGTAATATTAATAATATTATAAATAAAAAACTTATGACTTATGTATGCATGTTTGTTCGTTTGTTGCTAAAGACCAATAACGCGTGGGTCGATTTTAAATAAAACATCCGCCAATCGATTCATTTCAATCTTGCGGCTGTCACTAAAGACAAGACATCACATAAAATCCAAAATAGCGGACACCATACTCCATAATAGTAAAAAATAAAAAATAAATAAGTCGCAGAACTATGTCATGTGGGGTATCGTTGAGTTCCTTATAATCGTGGGAGTAATAAGACTATATTTTAAAAAAGCAGTTGGGATATTGAAAAATATTTTGATTTTTGCACTAATTGTAGGTATAAGTTTATCAACATCAACGCCTACAAATATTCGCTTAGCACCTAATTCTACTAACAAATCTTGCTCATACGTAAGAAACTCACTCCTCGCCAGCACATTCAAAAACAAACTCTATTCCACGCACATAAAGCTCAAAATCACCTGCTTCAAGCTCATTTTTAATATTCATACAGCGAGACACATCTTGCGCCGTGCGGAGCTCAAAGTAATTTAAAGTCTATTGTTGTATAAAATAGTAATACAATTTTCTGAGAGGGTGGGTGAAATTATATTTCCTAATAAACATTGGCATTAATTATTCCCTGACGAGACGCGTGACTTTTGACACTAATGAATAAAGAACCTCAAATACGGATCTGAAGTTTCTGAACACGTATCCTTGAAGTAGAGATATAAAAATAAGCCATACGATAAATAAATAACACGTAATAAAATAATCAATAACGTAAAATTTTCTTGAAAAAAGGGTTAAAAATATAGTCACATGGAGAAAAAGCTGACACAAGAGAATAAGGGCGGGTTGCACCAACTAACGACTACAGGCCGTAACTTTAAATATGGCGCCGGTAGCTGTCATTCCATAGGAACGTTAAACTTTCCATACATTCAGATTTTAACGAACACCGCTTGCGGTAGCAAATTGTTTGGTACCTAAATAGTTATATCCTGACTAAGAATGCAACTCGCTCAGTGTAGGTAAGTAGTGTAACTTATTCGACGCGAGGTGATAAAAAATATTACGAATGAAGAATGAGTATGATTATAATGGTATTACTAACAAGCGTCACAAATCATCATATTTATGCTTATACTCTAATGAGAACAACATGTGGTTTCAGCAAATTTCGAGTGCAAACATATTCAGATGCGGTCGCGGCGTGTTATTTCCGTGTTGGTTGGGCGCAGGTCTTATTTACAATGTATTAAAGATAAGTAATATGACACTAGTACCAACGTCATAGGTATAACAAAGACTAAACTAACTAAGCTGACAGCAGACCTGACGCCTCTAGCTATGTAATCTAACTTCGCCGCCAGAAGACCAGTGACTCAGAGGGTGTGAAATTAATAAGACCGCCTGAAACTTGCAACTATGTCAGCATATTGGGCGCACAGATTACTGCAGTCCTTTCATCGTTACAGAGTTCGTTACAATTTTATTTGGTGTGTTTGCTATCAAACATTTTTAGACGTGTTGTGTTACAATTGTTTATATATTGACTCTCTGAGCAGGGACGGACTTTTGTGATGAGGTGATGACTTCTTCCACATTTGTTTAAATTATGGATTATTTTTGTTTGTTAGCTGATACTAACAAATGGCGTGGCGATGGCGATGGCGTGTGTGATCACGCATTAACTCGGCGCTTAAGGAAGCCAATTTGATGAAATTTGGTTCTACTATCTATTTCTATCTATTTTATTATTAGACTCCTTCTATCTATTTACCAAATTTCATCTAAATGGGTTAAATCCAAATTTTCACCCCCTATTTTAACCCTGAGAGGAAGATTTTTGGGATTAAAACTATCCGTTGTCATATTCCGGGACTCAAACTATCTTTCAACCAAATTTCATCAAAATGGGTCACAAACAAAATTTCACCCCCAATTACACCCCCTTTTGCCTTTTGGGATGATTTTCAGGAGTAAACTATCTTATGTCCTTCCCCAAGACTCCAACTCGCTATACCGTAAATGGGTTCCATCCAAATTTTCATACCCCAATTTACCCCCTTAGGAGATAATTTCTGGACTTAAATTATGTTAAGTCCTTCCCCAGGACTCTGAACTATCTCCATACCAAATTTCATCTAAATCAGTTCTATCCAAATTTTCATCCCTCATTTCACCCGCTCAGGAGATGATTTAGGATAAAAACTATGCATTGTCCTTCCCTGGGACTCCTTCTATCTCTATACCAAATTTGAACTAAATGGGATCCACATTTTCATCCCTATTTCATCCCCTTGGGGGATGATTTTCGGGATTAAAACTATCCATTGTCATCCTCCGGGACTCAAAGTATATTTATACCAAATTTGATCTAAACGGAGTCCATCCAAAATTTCACCCCCCATTTCACCAACTCAGGGAAAGATTTCCGGAATAAAAACTATCCAATGTCCTTCCCCAGAAATTAAACTACCTCTTAACCAAATTTCATCAAATTGGGTTACATCCAATTTTTCACCCCCCCATTTTACCCCCTAAAGGGAAGATTTTCGGGATAAAACCTATTCTTTAACCTTTTCCGGGACTCAAACTAATCATTTACCAAATTTCATCTAAATCGGTGTAGCGGTTTAAGTAGCTCCATACAAATTTCCACCCCCCATCTCATCCCCTTAGGGGTTGATTTTTAGGATAAAAACTACTTTTAGTCCTTCCCCAGGACACAAACTATCTCTATGCCAAATTTCATCTTAATCGGTTTAGCCGTTTTCACGTGATGCGCGGTCACATAAACAGACAAACAGATAAACAGACAAACAGACAAACAGACAAACAGATAAACAGATAAACAGACAAACAGACAAAAATTCTAAAAACTGTTGGAACGTGTTCTGTTATCGATTCTAAGTATCCCTAGCCAATTTTTTTTCGAATATCTTCCATGTACAGACTTTCGACCCTCTTCAGCTTTATTATATGTATATAGATATTATATGTATATAGATATCATAATAAACGTTGACTCGTGGTGAATAAAAACCTTTTGTCATCAATAACTAAAGGAAATAACTTAGGAGCCTGTAACATTTTCATTTTATGAAAAGGATTTTTTCCTCGCAAATGTGTTGATAAACGTCGTATGACACGCGTGAGCTTTGATAATTACATCCTCGGCTCTATTATTACGCTCACCTGCGGTTCACGTGACAATTCCGCCTCTGATGTAATGATCAACATTGCTCACTTGTATCATAATGTACATTTACAGTGCTGGAATAATTTATTATAATTATTTTTAAACTGGTATTTAATTATAAGCGGTACAATGGTTTACAACATTCTTATTTGTATATTGTTTATTCGCTGTAGGTAAGTTTTATAGGTTCTTCCATAACAAGATATTCCATAATTTATTATCGAGTCAGCCATGGCCATATACAATAATCGAAGTGTAATATAAGGCATTTTATGTTTAAGTATGCTTAAGTTGCTTAGAATGGCTCTTAGTCTCTTGCATACGTTATCTATATGAGGGCCCCAATTAAACTTGCTATCAATTGCTCAATTTTCTTGTTATCTATTATTACTATTGTATTGTTTAAATTGCAGGGACTTACTTTCTACCGATATAATTAAATACGAGTGGTCAATACCACTTGTTAACGCCTCTTTGACATCGCGGCGATGACGTGCTCGCTGGCCGGCGAGAGTTCCTGTCATTCTTTTTACCTTTTGAATTTAAGACAGAAGAAAAATGTTCTTGCAAAATAAGATGATTGTCAATGAGAAGAAATAAGATATTATTTTAATTATTGTAAAACGTAAACGAAAAATATACATATATCCAATGGTTGGAGTCTTTATCTATCGGCAACTTGGCCGTAACAAGTTTTTGGTGACCCCGACGTGATCGAACACGCAAGAAGAAAAAATCCCATTTACGAGACAAATATGTTGTGAGTTTAAGCCGGCGAGAAAAAGGATTTCGTTTGGTACCCATTAATAATTATTTATGTCTACGTAAGTACGTATTTGGGATCTAACTACAAGCGGGATTATTACTGTAAGTACTTTCACTTTAATGCTTTAAATGCAAGTGTCATATTCATATAATTATATCAGTTTAAAATAATCTCGCACCTACAAAATGGATTTAGTCGAACTCAGACGCCAGAGAGGGACGATTCGTACCCGTTTAACCCTCTTTAAAAAGTTTCTTACTCCCTTATTGGAGCAAAAAAAGCCAACTCAAGTAATCGTAAACGAATGTGCGCTGAGATTGACTAATATTCAGGAATCGCACAATGTATTCGAGGAAATTCAATCAAACATTGAATTACAAGATAGTTCTCTAGACGAACAGAACCAGCGAGAGGATACAGAAAACGCGTTTTTCAGTTTAATGGCTCAGGCACAAGACTTTATTGCCGCCTATAAGGAGGAACACCGTCAAGGGGAAGAATTCTATAGCCAGAGCAGTCGCCAGCGCGCAGGTTTGAAAAATGTCAAGCTGCCTCAGCTGCGTCTTCTCCCCTTTGACGGAAAGGCAGATAAATGGTTGGAGTTTAGGGACCTTTATCTGTCTTTAATCCACAATAACGAGGATGTTGATGACATATGCAAATTTCACTACCTTAAATCATACCTCGAAGGTGATGCCAGTCTTGTCATTAAATCTGTACCCGTCTCAGCTGAATCTTATACTATCGCCTGGTCGCTGTTGTGCGAAAGGTACGACAACAAGCGTCTGTTGATTAATCAACATCTTAAAAGCCTGTTTGGTATAGAGCCTTTGTTGAGGGAAAGCGATAGGGGCATCCGTCAATTAATTGACAACTTATCTAAAAACTTGCAATCACTCAATTCTCTCGGGGAACCCACGGATAAGTGGGACACATTAATTATATATATAGCTTCATCGAAACTGGACGGCACCACCACTAGACAGTGGGAAGAATTCCGGAGTGACATTACTTCTCCGTCATTGCAGGATTTTTATAAATTTTTGCGCAATAGGGCAGACGTTTTGGAAACGGTGTTTGGTATGAGAAACGACAAACGTCAAACTGAAGTGGATACACAAAATAAACGTCAAAACGTTTCCAAAACAAAAGCGTTCATTGCTTCAGACCTGCCATGGTCGTCTTCAGCTAATGTTGCGCCATATCCGTGCGTATCTTGCAAACAAAATCATAGGCTAATTGATTGTCCCAAATTTAATTCACTTTCCGTGGATGAGCGCTACCTAAAAGTCAGCCAGTGGAAATTATGCAAAAATTGTTTGCGCCCTGGCCATATTACGTATCAGTGCCGCGCCAATGGGTGCAGTACTTGTAATCGAAGACACAGTACTTTACTGCATAAACAAATGCCTGACCAGCAGCAAAATGAAGAGGA
Organism: Epinotia brunnichana; assembly: GCA_963854355.1. Taxonomy (NCBI): domain Eukaryota; kingdom Metazoa; phylum Arthropoda; class Insecta; order Lepidoptera; family Tortricidae; genus Epinotia; species Epinotia brunnichana. The sequence goes on from OY977954.1 coordinate 15,665,021, forward strand.
AGCAGTTGCTGCACCAAGCAATAACCAGCGTCTACAGACGTCAGCAGCTCCTTCGTCTTCAGGCGCAGCTGTTGAATCTGAATCAGCGATTTTATCGAATACTAGTGTCACGATGACAGCGGCCGACTGTCAACAAGTTTTGCTTTCCACTGCGCTTGTTGAGGTTGTAAGCAACGGCGATAGGTTTGTTTTACGCGCGTTACTTGACAGCGGCAGTCAATCGTCATTTTTAACTGAAAAGGCAAAGCAAAGGATCGGCTGCAATACAACTAAGGTAAATAGTTCGGTTTCGGGTATAAACAAAGGATTATTGAAAATAAATGAGTACTGTGATCTTCAAATAAACTCATTACAATCCTCCTTCAGGAGGTCGGTGAGGTGCCTTATAGTACCAACCATAGCAAGCAAACTTCCTGTCAGGAAGATGCACGCACAATTGAATATTCCTAATTATGTATCCCTAGCGGACCCATATTTTGATTCTCCGGCAGAGGTCGATTTACTACTAGGTTCAGACATATTCTGGGACCTAGTTGGGTCTAATCAGGTTAAGCTGGGAAAAAATCACCCAGTCCTGACAGAAACACAGCTAGGATGGATAGTGGCTGGCCCTACGGGGGGGAGGCCCAGGGACGTTATCAAGCCCCAAATTATTCACTGTAACGTTTCACAAGATATTAGAAAACACATGTCAAAATTCAGGCCAATTAATAATATGAAGGGTTCTGCCACGTCGAAAGTTTATTACAACACGAAGCTTTTCAACCGTGATAGTGACGTTACAAGGATCTCTTTTCAGCAATTGTCTCATGCTCCGCACAAAATGCCGAAATATTATAACTACAGGCATGTGACAGAAGTTCCAAAGTAACTGACAGTTTACCTACATCTCATACGAGTTATAAAGAACTAAACGGCCTAACGAATTATATAAATACGTGTACAGTTACAGCGAATATATAAACTGCATATTGTTAGGTTCTAGTAGGGCCTAGCCATCGCATATCTATATAGGTTTTTTATAGTGACCTATATTCTTAGTACTTACAAATTGATACACTTTATAATAAGTAACCTATAAGGTTCGTAATTAAACGTATAAGGTTTGTAAGTTACTGGATTTAATTGGATTAAGCCAATTCCAGCTCAGCTGTCAAACATAAAGAGGCTAGCTGTTTATATTCTAAATAAATATAACTTCGGTAAAATAGAAATATCTAATAAATAGAGAAATATTATTTGTTTATAATTGCGAACTTGTATGTTTATAGGTTCTTGCGTTAGCGTCATCAGTAGCATACGTTTACATCACTTTAATTATAGTGAAAATAATGGTACTTTTGTGTACAGTTAATGTAAACAACTTACGTTCAGTATTATTTGACTGGCGTAGCACATAAGCAAAGGTCACATGTCTATAAATGACATCAGTTTCGCTATTGAAACTTTTAGGTGCCTTTGCCTATTATCTGTTCGTCTGATAAACACTAACGCAAAACTAGTGAACATTTTGAAAAATATTTATTAATGCTATACAAATACTATTAATATATAATTCAATATTAAAACCATGTATCTTCAGCATCGTTGACTTCGAGAAAGTAGTCTATTGTTAGCTTCTTTAACTCTCGCAGTTGACGACGTTGGCATGCCGTTGCTACAGCATAATGTAATATAATGTATTTAAATCTAGCTAGGAATTAATATCCACCGTCAAATTACTCAAAAGTAAATACTTATTACCTACTTGTAAGTAGACTTACTACTTAATGATCGTATAACAACTAAGATAGTACTAACTAAGACATTTATATTGTACGGATGTCCTCAATTCATATTAAATTTGGTATTTACTCAATACCTACTAATTCCAAGTCCTTAAGTGACAAAGTTTAAATAGGAGACCCATTGATAAGTTATGCCATGTCCGCAAGCATATTATTATGTACTTAAACCAAGCAGAATGGATAACAAATTTACCTTGATAGGTTCCATAGGTTCATGTTCATCGAATGAGTAATCACAAAACTTACGGGACGGACGCGGTTGCAAGTTAAGATAACGCAGGCTTACTTAGCTCTTATCGTTTGTTTCTCGACAAGGGTTTTACACTTGTAACAAGTCAATAGTCTTACAACTGACGCTTTCATTCAATGTCTAAAAGTTTTATTTCTCGTCGTTGGTATTCACATGAGATCCACTGCTACAACGGCATAAGTTTTGTAGGTGCGAGCAAGGAACTAGCCAACCTTCTAAAGTCTAGTAATGATCCTGTAGCTTCATGGGGGGGCTAATGAGGGTATAAAATTCGTGTTCTCGCCGGCTTATTCTCCACATTTTGGAGGGATATGGGAAGCCGGGGTCAAGTCAGCAACGTTCCACCTGGCAAGAGTACTGGGGAACACTCACATGACATACGAAGAGCTATCGACATTGTTTACCCAGATAGAGGCGATATTGAATTCTCGGCCTCTGACCAGTTTATCTGCTGACCCTAACGATTTAGAAGCATTGACACCAGCACATTTTTTGATCGGCTAGTCATTAATTGCGTTGCCTTCTCCGAGTCTTGTTGTGAATATGAATAGACTGAGCAGATACCAGCACATCGAGCAAATGCGACAGCAATTTTGGAATCGCTGGCATAAAGAGTTCCTTTCTGAATTGCAACAACGTAACAAATGGAAGGTCAATACCTAGATGGAACGCAGATCAACGACGTTGTCGTTTTAAAGGAAAATAATGTCCCACCGATGAAGTGGCGCTTAGGGCGCATCCTGAAACTGTATCCAGGAGAAGACAACGTGGCCAGAGTGGCGGACATCTCGACGACGCGAGGCACTATACGGCGAGCTGTTCACAGGCTGTGTGCCTTACCTAAACCTCAAGGAGCGTTCTTCATCCTCGAGGCTCTACCTCCTCGAGGGGGGGGAGAATGTTAACGCCTCTTTGACATCGCGGCGATGACGTGCTCGCTGGCCGGCGAGAGTTCCTGTCATTCTTTTTACCTTTTGAATTTAAGACAGAAGAAAAATGTTCTTGCAAAATAAGATGATTGTCAATGAGAAGAAATAAGATATTATTTTAATTATTGTAAAACGTAAACGAAAAATATACATATATCCAATGGTTGGAGTCTTTATCTATCGGCAACTTGGCCGTAACACCACTCGTTTTTAAATTTTCTCCTCCTCGACGACCTCTGTAGCCTAGTTGGTAGTGACCCTGCCTACGAAGCCGGAGGTCCCGGGTTCGAATCCAGGTAAGGGCATTTATTTGTGTGATGAGCACGAATATTTGTTCCTGAGTCATGGATGTTTTCTATGTATATGTATTTATTTCTCTATATAAGTATGTATATCGTCGTCTAGTACCCATAGTAAAAGCTTTGCTTTATTTAGGACTAGGTTGATTTGTGTAAGATTGTCCCCAAAATATTATTCTTATTATGTATCTCCTGTTTAAATTCACGGGACAAAGCCCGGTCCTTTGGAAGGCGTGCGTGGGGATATAGATCCAACACGTAGAGGGCCTTTGGAGACGAAGTTTAATGTGATGTAATACATCTGCTAGAACCCATTCACGGGTACATCGGTAGATACCCGTGATCCGGTTCCAACAGGCGTTGGGGCTATTGTGGGTTATATATATTTTTTTTTCCCGCTCACGGGACAATGATGTCCCGGACCTTTGGGAGGCGTGCGTGGGGCTAGGTACCTACAAAGTACCAACTGAGCCAACACGTAGAGGCCCTTTTGACAATTTATTGAAATGCAAGGAGTAGGTACACCGAGCGGATGCTGTCCCTGCCCGTGTCATGGGACGCACACAGAGACAGCACCCGCTGGAGTGTATAGGGACTATTGCTGGTTGATGGAATCTAAAGAAAACGGGTTATTGAGTGAAAATGATGGACTAGTAGTATAGTGGCTGGGCTATTGGGTGAAACATCGGACGCCTGCCTAATAAACTGTTTCATTTTTTAATCTCTGGCAGACGGTGACTCGCCAACTGCTAGATGGGCCCCTATTAATAGCGACATAAAAAAATGGCCTTAGGGCAACACCAGTCAGATAGGCTGTGGGGGTAGAGAGGTGGCACTGGACTTTAAACATATAGCCAACTCGCCACTTAGGTATCCACATTTACCCTCGAGCAACAGCTCTTGCGACTCCACTCTGGACAGCCAGTTAAGGCAAGCCAGAGGTAGAGGGCCTGTCCAACCATCCACCCGATCGGCTCAGCCTGACCACAGGACACCCCCAGGAGCACTCAGGTACGTAGGGTCGCTACTCCCTAACAGCCCGCCACAAGCTGCCTTACGTTGACTTATTGCACCAGAAATCTGGTGGGCGATGGGGCCGTCACATCCCTACGCCATTATTATTATTTTTTTTTCTATCGCTATTGCTAAATAGAATTTCATCATTTTTGTCAGTTTTCGAGTGAAAGAGTCGAGCGCTCGAAAGTCAAAAATCGGTCCCCAAGATGGGGTTAGACCAATTTCTTCACGATTTTTGTTGGTGAAGGGTCACCAAAATGCTACTATTAAATATCAAATGATATTTCGTTCATAATTTTTTTTGACAAGCCTAATGGTACGATACCTGCAGGTCGATCACGTAACGCATTGTACGCGCGTCAGGTAGATCTAAATGTCACTTTTTATATGGAACAAGTTTCTGTCATTAATTTTAATTTTTGGTACATGTTTTTATTGTTGACTGTACTAATTGAGATAATAGGGTGGTTGGCGCAATCCCGTCATAGGCCCACTAATAATGAAGACTAAAGGGGTCCCGTCCATGGGCCACCAAACGTGAAGGAGAAAATAGGGTCCCGTCCATGGGCCACCAAGATATGAATGATATTGGGTTGATACTCTTGACCAAACAAGGCTCCGTCCTGGACACCTCGCCTTCCTGCCATCCGTCGCCAGCAGCTCCGCCCCTGGAACCGCCCGTCGTCAGCCAGTCACCCACCACGCCTGGATGGATGATGAGTTCTTTAGGGCCACCACCTAGTGAACACGCTGCCTCCCAGCACCCGTATCACTCGGAATGAAGATTGAAATTGATGAAATTAAACCAAATTGAGTAACCACTTGATGTATTCACTACACACAATTGATATTACATGAAAATACGCTGACTTGACCCTAGGACTTAATTATAGGCTTTTTCTAACCTCAAACCATGCGATTACATCTCGATCCCGGATTGCAATGAACGAGTCATGACAATGAATCTCTTAAGTTACAGTTGCCTCTGCCCGCTGTCGTGGCGCTAGTTGTCGCACTATAATTGACAGCAGAGTGATCTTGATTTATGATTATTTGATACTGAATTCTAGATTTTACCAAAACATGTCCAATTTGATTGAACACTGTACTATTCTGCATACCATCATCAACTACTCATTGAGACGATTCTAACGAGCCCAAACTCGATAGGGTTGTGTCGTTTTATTGCGGAGTTCCTATGGCCACCTTGCAGCTCCAGCATCAGATCAGCTTTATGTTATCATAATATTGCATTGTCATGCGATATACATATGCATGCAAGATTTTAGCTCAATCGGAAACCGGGAAGTGGGTCAAATTTAACTTGCAAGATTTGATTACAGAAAGACAGACAGAAAACGGAGCAGGTGAAAGTAAATAAGTTTATGTCAAAAATTTCATTTTTGGTACAAGCTTTTATTGCCGACTGTACTTTGCTGCATACCATCATCAACTACTCATTGATACGATTCTAACGAGCCCAAACTCGATGGGGTTGTGTCGTTTTATTGCGGAGTTCCTATGGCCACCACATCAGATCAGCACTATGTCATCATAATATTGCATTGTCATGTCATGAAGTCAAAAGCTGATAAATAAAAAGATAATGTTAACATTAAGTACCTACTTTAATTCACAGACAATAGCGAACATAGGTACAAAGCTGTTATACAGGTTGGGCCAAAGAAAATTTACTTTTGAAACTTTGATGAAAATTAAACCATGCAAGTTAATTTCCTGATCATTTAATTTTTGTGACTATCATCTTAAGCAATTTATGTTTTTGAAAACAACATCTTTGAAATCACCCCCATCTCGTCGCAGATGGAAACTCTTACGTTGGGAAACTCGCTGACACAGTATGCTGCGAGGGATCTCGGCTATATCATCGCGGATGTGACTTGAGTTTGGATATTGTCTTCGGGTTTTTAACTTAGAACTCGACTTTATAAATATCCTGACACGAAAAAATCGGCGGGAGTGAGATCCGGGCTTCCTCTTAAATAGGCGGCGAACTGTTTCATACAAATTGTTACTTTTATAAAACTGTTTTACACAAAAAGCTCGTTGTTGATCAGTAAAACGCTTCATTGCAAATAAAACTGCATAAAGTAATGTCAAATGCCCCTCAACTCAAAAACTATATAATTTATTATTATACAAGATATTCAGTGTTGCCATTTACAAAAACGTATGGCCCAACCTGTACTTATAAGTATCGTTCAGTTTTATTTGTTTCTAATTATGTACCTTTTACAGTATAATATAACTTTGTTGAAAAAATTTACTTCGTTGTCTTCTTACACTTTTCCTCGCAATTAATTTTACGGAAAATTTCCGTCGTTTTCTCAAAAATTACGAATCAAGTTGTAACTTTAAATAATAAAACCGCCCTTTGTTATTATTTGCTAAATGAAACTTTTTACAATTTTAAGCGCGAAATTAGGCCGCCAATACAAAGAAGTCAGGTGTTTTTAGGCCGTTTGCATAATAACGAATAAACGGTTTTTATGCTAATTGCTGTTTTGGACGTTATGAAGGGATAAAAAGGGAATTTATCGTTCGGGCCGAGTGTTAAAGTGGGGATGAAAGTACCTTTTTGTTTATCTCGTTTTTTCTTGGGGTCATTAGTATTAAGCATTTATGGTAGGTCTTTAAGGCTTTTGGGTAGGTATAATTATGTTTAATTCAGTCTGCAAGTCTGAGTGGGACATATTAAGAACCTGCGGTGAGAAATTGGCCTCAGTGAATGTAATTTAGTGTAAAATTTATGTATGTATTATTATTTATTATTATGTAGTATATATATTATTATGTATTATTGTGTAGGTACGGCTATCCCCAACCAAAGGAATTCAAGGTGCTCCCGGTGAACTGCATTATCCGTTTTGTGGAAATGATGGGGCAAGCCTGGGAGCAGCCATAAAGGAGAGGGCAAATGCACAAAAGATCCTACTGGGTCGGAGTGTATCCAAAAGAGCCCTCACCTAGAAGATTATATAAGATGTATTGTCTATTCTCTATGATTAAAAAAGGTTAAGTTTGAGACTTTATGATTGATGTATGTTGTGGTACCCTAAACTTGAAAAAGACTCATTCTATTTAAAAAAACACCCGGCTTAGTGCGAGTCAGATTCGCGCACGAAGGGTTCCGTACAATTATCTATAAAACCGGCAAAAAACCACGTTTCTTGTATGGGAGCCCCGTTAAATATTTATTTTATTCTGTTTTTTTGTATTTGTTGTTATAGCGTCAACAGAAATACATCATCTGTGAAAATTTCAACTGTCTAACTATCACTGTTCATGAGATACAGGTGACAGACGGACAGACAGACAGACAGACGGACGGACAGCGGAGTCTTAGTAATACCTGTTTTACCCTTTGGGTACGGAACTCTAAAAAACATTTTTGGGCACTAAGTGCCCGAGCGGCCCCACCCGCGTTTTACAATGAAACGCAAGCAACGCCGCTTGATAAAATATAGTGTACCTACTCGTAAGTATGTCAAGCCTAAAGGACCATTCTATACCTACTTTGGTGAAAGTACTTTTAAGACCGGTTTTACCCATTACAAACAAACTTGAATATTAAAAGGCTATTACGAACTTACAGTTCACATACATTCTCTTTTTTTTATTATTACGGTCGAGGAAATTCGATATTTATCACTTTTGGACTCTATGTAATGGCATTAAGATCCAAAAGTGATAAACATTCAATTTCCTCGACTATACCTATAGACTAGCTGCCCGGACGGATCCGCGTAGCACCCATAATATATTAGCATAACCTACCTACATACCCATAGCCTAAAGTTAAAAATAATTAAAATTTACATGGTGCAACAACTCGAATGCGAGTTTCATGATATTGCAGAGTTTGATTGAATAAGAGTTGTTGCACCGTGTAAATGGCCCTTTATGTCCATTATGAATGCACATTCTATATCCTATACTGTTAAACGAGCAATATTTGTATATATATATCCCACCAAAAACATGAATGTAAAAAAGGAGAGCCAAGTTCAATACAAAAATTATGCTTGGCTGTGTGCTTCGCCGTAAAAAGAATGGAGATCTAAATGAGTGCCAAGTTCTATGCAAAATCCAAAAATGTATTTATAGAAACAAAATAACATTATGAACAAGTATTAAACTCTATGTCTTTGCTTTATTGGATACCTATAAAAATCCTGTTATTTAAAAAATTGAGATCTTAAAGTAGGTTAGATTTGACTTGGCCAGTTTTTATCAGAATTAAAGGTGAACTTTACTTACTTTTTGTAAATAAAACTAGGCAGGTATTGAGATTTACTTCTGTTCTGTGTATAATTAATAATTATGTGGTGCCGCGCGCCGCCGACGACACACCGTTGGCCGGTTAGTTTCAAATATCTGCTTGTAACGGTTCCAACGCTACAATTAAAAAAATATTTTTTGTATGCCCCCCCCACCCCTTATTTTCATTTATTTTTTATTTTTAGATGTTTTCCTACGCTTACACACAATTACCGAGCTGGACTCCAAATTTCATCCTTCTAGGTTATCTGAAAGTAACTTAGGTTTAGGTACTATATATGTCAGTCAGTCAGTGCTAAAATTTACGACTTTTTGACCTTGATATCTTTATAACGGTTTGAGCTAGCTTTATGAAATTTTGGCTTCTAGATGTCCTTATGGATATAATTAAACACACGTACTTTTATGTGTTTACGTTAACGAGGTTTTGAGTTATAGAAGGGTCAAAAGTGGCACCAAGTGGTTCGTGTAATATTACACTCGGCGCTGGCTAGCCAGTTCCTTTGCTTGAACTTGGCTTGACACGCTGCCGCGTGTCTAGATTGCAATCACGTTCTCGGAAACGGCTTTAACGATTTCGATGATATTTCGAATACAGGGGTTTACGGGGGCGAGAAATCGATCTAAATAGACAGGTCTCATGTCCGGGAAAATTCGTTTGCTCCGTATTTTCACCTCGCCCAGGGACTTATACTTACAGGTAAAAGAATTTTTGTAATCGTGTTACTAGTTTGTTCTGGAGAGAACCTCGTACAATACAAACTTACAATGCTACACTCTCACACACGTTTCCGCTTTCAGATATTAGTATAATTAATTATGTAGACAAAGATTATTAGTATAGATGTATGTCCAACACAAAAGGCCTACTTGTAAATAAATAGGTACTTTGTTAAACAAGGATGGAACAACTGCTTGGGATGGGAATAAAGTTCAAATAAAAAGAATATAAATACCCAAAAATGTACTTATAAGTAATCATTTCCCACTCTTTATTTTAATAGTTACATTAAATACCAAGTACTTAACAAAATTGTATAAAACTTAACTGTTTAAAACACGTACAGTTGGGGTACGAAAACCTTCGTCAGTTATGAAGTTAATTCCTTTATTATAAAGTCACAAGTAGACAAATGCATATTAGTACATTGTGATACAAGTGAGCTATGTTGATAATTACATCAGAGGTGGAATTATCACGCGAACCGCAGGTGAGGGCTAACGCGTTTCATACGACGCTTTTCAACACATTTGCGAGTAAAAAATCCTTGTCATAAAATTAAAATGTTACAGGCCTCTTAGCTATTTCCTTTAGTTATTGATGACAACAGGTTTGTACTCACATAATTGTACATCTCCAAGAATTTCCAGTGGCGTCAATTCCATTTATCACTTTTCTATTCACCACGAGTCAACATTTTTAATAATAACCAAACACGCATCATCAATGTTTACAAATATTTGTGAAATTACCTATAAAATAAATATTTTCGTATTCTATATAAATTCATGTACCAAACAACATGTTATCACAAGTAAATATTTTTACTAAATGAAACGTTTCTATATCATATTCAAGCAGAAATAATTAATTAATTCACAAAAACGATTAATTTGATTGGTCGAGTAAGAATACGTTTGCGGAAAATTTAAAAAAAAAAGTGTACCTACCTACAACCAGCCAACCCGGCTAGTTCAAGAATGCACCGTATTGATACATACACCTTGCTGCAAGGTGCCAACGTGTCTTAATCAGGATATAACTATAAAACACGAGTGCCGTAATGTTATAAAACCTGAGCCTAAAAGCAACGTAATAATAAGAGGCCCGTTACGAGCAAATGTGTTGAAAAAAAAAATACTTACTTGAAATGATAACACTCACTCGCTTCCTCACTTGTGACACTCTTTGGGGGAGGCCTATGTCCAGCAGTGGACGTCTTTCGGCTGATATGATGATGATGATGATGATATGATAACAAGGATCAAAATACTTTATCTACACCTCTGAATTACTCGTATGTCTAGTTTCGTTTCAACACCAAACCTTTTTAATGACCTATAGGTAGGTAATGGATGGCTTTAATGGATCGTATCCGGAACACCACGCTGCTCTCCAAGACCCAAATAGTAGACGTATCTCGGAAAATGGCTAAATTGATGTGGGACTGGGCTGGTCATGTCACGCGCATGCCGAGCGAGCTTTGGCTAAGATTGCAACTGACTGGCAGCCCGACAGCTCAAAACGGAGACGCAGCAGACCTCGTCAACGATGGCGAGACGAGCTAGGCTCCTTTTTAAAGGATTGACCAGAGACTGCTCAGGAACGCGAAGTCTGGAAACGGAAGGGGAGGCCTTTGCCCAGCAGTGGGACACACCAGGCTCTCAAAAGCCCGCGGGGGCAGCTTGTGGCGAGCTGACGGTGAGTGGCGACACCGCGGACCCCTAACCTCCAGAGGGCCCATTTGATCTGGCCCTCACCTCTGTGCTTGCCTTAACCGGCCGACCAGAGTGGAGTCGCAAAAGCGGAACCTATGCTCCAGGTTGGAAGTGTAAAATGTCATAACGCCGGCGGCCCTTGAACGGATTACCGGGATCTGGCGCACCGCAGACTCACCTCTCGACAACCTCACAGCCGCTCAGACGTGTTGCTCCATTGTCGCACTGTGCGTGCGACTGTTTTGTGGAGCCCACTTAGCGAGTTGGCGAGTCACCGCCTGCCTTTATACAATTTTGAGACTGATTGTCACGGCAGGTGTCCGCTAGTCTCCTTCCATAACCCATTATCCAGTCCATCCAACACTCAACAACCCATGACCTTACTTTCCATCGCAGTCACAGTGCTGCACTGCAAGAGTCTTTGCACCTGGCGGAGATCATCACCGGTCGTATGATGTTGTGCGCTCGGAGATGGTATCCGCCATGTGCATCCCTCGCTTTAGATTATTTTTGTCTTAAATGGCCTCTGCGCTGTTGGCTTCGGCCCCACGCATGCCTTCCAAAAGTCCGGGACCCCATGGTTCCGTGATATGGCACAGACATACAAACAATAATAATAATAGTAAGCTAGTCAAATAAAGAACTTCGTAAGAGCTCCAATCAAATATATATTATATTAAATTGTCAGTCTTTGTCAGTGTCAATATTTTCTGTTGTAATTTTTGCGATCAATAATAACATTAATAACATTAATCTGCGTGTCTGCGTCGTATTCAATTGGATAATGCCAAGGAATTTAAATATCCAGGAAGGAGCCGTAATTATTGCAGATCATGAAGCTGGCTATAACATTAGCGAAATATCTTTATAGCTTCCAGCTTTAGCTTAAATCATCTTATAAAAGTTGATAAACCCCCGAACATTTTAATTTCAAAGTTCAATATCCCAAAACCGGCTGAACCGATTTTGTTGAAATGTAGCTAAAAACCATCTCGATCACGTCAGCTTCGGAAAAAAAATGCATTAAAATCGGTCAATTCCTTTAGGAGCTACGATGCTACAGACAGACGCACACAGACACTTCAAACTTCTCTTTTTACGTCGAGGGTTGAAAATGGCGCCCACTCTCGCGCTATCTCGCTCACCCTATAGTGCTACTATATTCTCACATGTCATTCGTAGTATTTGCTGCCATTTTACAATCTAATATTTATTGGCGTGTTCTGCCTTTTCTCCGAACTTTTTTTGTCCGAATTTCATTTGCCAAATTACAATTCGCCGATGGTTCACTTTGACAACCAAGTATTAGCAAATTTTTGTATGACAACGTTCCATTTGGCAGAATGATTATAAAGCGGATGATTGAAATGACTCAATGCTTTTGGCATACTGATCATTTGTCAAATGTTTGACTAGGGCCTAGTGAAACATTTGACTAGGCCTAACAACTATTAAACAAATAATGTTTCGTCAGTGTAACAGTGCCCTTTTCGTATATGAGGCAACTTTTTACTTAAAATAATTAAAAGATACACACTAAACCGGATCTTTAAAACTATGACTGCTCTTATACTTGCCTTAGACAAATATGAAGCTCATTTGGTAAAAAAAAAGCACACAATTTAAGCATTTATTTATAAGTTATAACAAACCAAAAGCAGACATATTTTTTTAATACCACTGACAATTACACTTTTAAATTTGCGGCAATAAATATCACCAGTTTTATTGCCATATATTATGTAGATTTCTGACTCCTCTAAGAAACTAAGTGCCAACAAGCACTTTACCTGTTTGTTGAATTTTATATCATTTGCGTACCGTTTAGCATAACCATGTGCCTGAACTTGCCTAAAACAAAATAGACTGTTAAAAAAAACATTTAACAAAATCCAGTTAGGTGCGACGACGAGCGAAGCGAGGAGGAGTGTTAGGTTCAACTGTGACCCTACAGAGCGCGAGCCGAGCGAGCGAAGCGAGCGTGCCGCTCCGCGGCAGCGGCCGGCAAAGCGCCAGAACCGACTGTTTTTTTTATTCCCTCGGCAGCGCGGCCCCTCATCGGTCAAAAGTCGGTTCTATGAAACCTCACTTATTGCTTAGAATCGATTTGGTAACTATTAATTAACTAAATGTATATTATACCGACTAAACCATAAACCACATGAAAATAAGTATTTCAAAAAGTTCAAATTAAAAACCGAGCCCAAAGATAGAATTGCCAACCATTTAGTTGGGAAAGGAAACAGTTTCATAAAATTCAATTGGTTGCGATGTGATATTCGTACATTAATTTTTCGGAGATGATTTAGAGAACCAATTTTCGACCTTAATGCATTGCGGATGTCTAACGACATTTCAAAGAAATGAGTAGGGAATTTAATTCCTTGACTGTACTTAAGTTTTAGGAATACAACTTATAATCCTCTTACTCTTAATTAATCGACGTTCAAAGTCCTGAAGGACCCGGCCATATTGATGTAGTCTTCGATAGTGTCCTTTGGTTTTTTCGACAAGTCAATCGTGCCGCTTTGAATTTCTTTCATGTATTCCTTATGTTCTTCTGACCCCAACTCCTTCAGCAAATTCTCTGAAATTAAAATAACGTATTGTTTAGTAACGAAATATTTAGTGATTATAAAAAGTTCAATTACCAATCTATGTCGCTGAAAAATTTACGTGGGTAATATCAATTAGGTATTTAAGAAATCGTAATAATAATAATAATTGTCCTGTGGTCAGGCTGAGCCGATCGGGTGGTTGGTTGGACAGGCCCCCCACCTCTGGCTTGCCTTAACTGGCTGTCCAGAGTGGAGTCGCAAGAGCTGTTGCTCGAGGGTAGATGTGGACACCTAAGTGGCGAGTTGGCTATATGTTTAAAGTCCAGTGCCACCTCTCTACCCCCCCAGCCTCTCTGACTGGTGTTGCCCTTAGGCCATTTTTTAATGTCGCTATTAATAGGGGCCCATCTAGCAGTTGGCGAGTCACCGTCTGCCAGAGATAAAAAATGAGACAGTTTATTAGGCAGGCGTCCGATGTTTCACCCAATAGCCCAGCCACTAATCCATCATTTTCACCCAATAACCAAATTTTCTTTAGATTCCATCAACAGCAATAGTCCCTATACACCCCAGCGGGTGCTGTCTCTGTGTGCGTCCCATGACACGGGCAGGGACAGCATCAGCTCGGTGTACTCCTTGCATTTCATTAAATTGTCAAAAGGGCCTCTACGTGTTGGCTCAGTTGGTACTTTGTAGGTACCTAGCCCCACGCACGCCTCCCAAAGGTCCGGGACATCAATGTCCCGTGAGCGGGAAAGACATTCATATTTTCGGATGAAATAATTTCTTAAATTAAATTTTGTCCTATGTAAATCAATATTAAAAATCTGTATCGTAATGTTTGTTCAAAATGTTAATCAAAATTCGTACGTACAAATTTCCTGAAAACAACAGTTTGAACATCAATTTGACTGATAGAAGGTAAACGTCCTAGTACTCGACGTCGCATTAGTGTATGACATGGGCACTTTATGCCAATGCAAACATGGCTTACATTCGAATGAAGAAAAGTGCACTTAGTTCGAATTTAACCCATGTTGCTTTTTTCTTTTATACTACGACGGTGGCAAACAAGCTTACGGCCTGCCTGATGTTAAGCTGGTAAATAGGGAATGCAATTACCGGGAAAATTTAATTACCGGTAAATTACCGACTTGAGTGAGGCAAACCCGGTTAACCGGTAAATTACCGGTAAATTCAATTTGACTAATAAGTAGCGTTATTTGACGTTTATTAATCGTAAAAATAAGCTATGATATAGTATAAAGAGTTATCATGTGCCGTAAATGCCGTAATGATCAGATTCTAAAATAATTAAAACTTAATGAGTGGTAGGAGGGCAAAAAACACAACTGAAAACGTTCCTTGGGGATTAGCCGGTAGGTAGGAATTGTCCCCAGTTCTACAGAAACGAACTACAAGCCCGCTTACTCGTAGTAGTCTAAAATAATATTTCACTAAATAGATGTTTTTACTGGTTTCAAGAGACGTGTTTATAAACATAACCAACCATATCTAGATCGAAAAGAGTTAGATTGAGAAAAGGGTAGTAATGTTAACAATACATTTTACCTAAGAGCGTTAGTATAAACGGTTTTATAACTTTTTCTAGGAGTGGAGCTCATGGGGGTTCCAAATTGCGGCATTGGTTTAGCGATTCGGAGACCTATATCTGTAACCTTAGTTCTGGCTGCGGATAGCCTTGTATTGAGGCCCATAGTAAGCGACTACATTTCAGGTGCCATATATTATGTCATCACTGGCAACACACACTGGTCAAACCGGCCCAACAGGACTGGAACTGGACAGTCTGCCATAGGTATATATAATCGTCTACAACTCTGAGCGTAAAGTGTCCGATTGTAGTGGGATTTGGCGCTACATGGGCATTTGACATGATCTTTGTCTTATCGATGTTCATCTTTAGACCGACTCGCTCGGAAGCTTTACTGAGGTCATCGAGCATCATACTAAAGTCCTCCATGGTCTCAGCCAAGGCTACTAAATAGTCAGAAATCCGAAGGTGAGTGATGTACTCGTCGTTGATGTCTGCCTTCTCCAGTCCAGAGTCTTGAAAAAATCCTCCAGTGCAGCGGTGAACAGTTTTGGGGAAAAAACATCTCATTGACTGACTCCTCGCTGCAGCAGAATAGGTTTCGCGTTTAAATCCTGGAGTCGGACTGACACAGTGGCGTTTTCGTACAAACACTTCAATGCTTCGAGCGGTAGTCAACTTAGCACCGCTGCGCTGGTGAGACTAGTGCAGCCCAGGTTTCGATCAAATTGAAGGCTTTTTCATGGGTCGCAAACGCAAAGCAGAGGGGCAGGTTATACTCCTCAGTCTTCTGTTTAACCTGACGGAGCGTATAGATGTGGTCTACGGTGCTAAAGCCTCTCCGGGAACCGGCTTGTCTGGGAGGCTTGAAGTCATCTAGCCTGCGTACGAGACGATTTGTAATGACTCTCGAAAACAGTTTATAGACATGGCTCAGAAATCAGATGGGTTGGTAGTTCTTCAGCAGGGTTTTGTCACCATTTTTGAAGAAAAGCACCACCACACCTCTGTTCCTTGCCTTTGGCTTTACCAGTAAGACGAAGAGAGATATTTCTTTGAATTGTAATGATGAGTATACCTCTAAAGTATGTTAAATAAGGCATCTCTATTTGTACTTATTCAAACTGATCATTATTCATATTTTATAGAACGGAACCGGGAACGTGTTTATATTTTAAGAAGCTTCTCTTCTACAAACGATTGCATTTATTTGATTACATGTAGTAAGATAACGCTAACAAGTTTATTCAATTGATAAAAGGAGGGTTATTGAGGTATCATGGTTATCATGACGATGAAGCATTAACAATCGTTATAATTTAGTATTTGACTATTAATTTGTGTTTCGGTAAATTACCGGTTTTGATTTTAATTTACCGGTAATTTACCGGCCTCATAATTAGTCAATTTACCGGTTAACCGGCTAACCGGTTAATTGGTTTGTATTCCCTAAGCTGGTACCGTCGCCTATGGACACTTGTGACTCCAGAAGAATCACAAGCGCGTTGCCGACCCTTTATTCACTTGAGGATTCGCTGTGTTGGCAGATAGAGACATGCAGGTCCCTCACTCCCAACACAGCGCACCCTAGGGAGCTCTGGCGACCTTACTCACCACTAGGAACACAACACCACATATTTCATAGCATGCAATAATATAGCAACACTACAAAGCAGTGGTGCTATTATGGCTACGGTCTTCTGTAAAGTGGAGGTACTTCCCCAGTTGGGCTGCTCCACATACGAGCGAGATGACATTCCGCTGTGCCCTACCTGTCTTATCCATTAGACGTCACAAATAATTAAGAATTGTGGCCCGCTTAATTTTTGTTAGCTCCTATGTGGCCCTTGGTTGCTAAAAGATGGCCGGACCCCTACGTGATTTCATAATGAAATTAAAATTCAATTATATTATATTGACATACGTCGAATAAGGGAATGGGGAACTGACGCCCGCGTGGGGTCGTACTGCGGCGCTACCACGAACTTCGAATGTCGAACTTCGTATATCTCCGTCTCTATCGCACTTATGGTTTATGGTACTTGAGCGACATAGATGAAGATATACGAAGTTCGAGATTCGAAGTTCGTGGTAGCGCCGCTGATGCAAAAGTTGTCCGTCGCCATTCAACGTGACAACGCGGCTTGTGTCATGGGAACCTTTGCGCCAGGGATGACCGGAAGGGGGACTTTTTGACTCGGCTTAAGCTAGTCTTAAATTAATTGTTGTTATTTTATTGTATTGTACTGTATTGACATGAATATATTATACACAAATATAATTAACTTTGGGCAATTTAAAGGCAAACACGAGTGTTCGCGCAAACGCGCGTTAGAACATGTAGTTTTAGAAATCATGTCCTACATATGATTTTTGAATTGTTGTTTTAGGAATTTCGTGTGTAAGTCATTGCGATTTTTGAAATTATTGTTTTTAATCAATGTCTGTAATGTAGACAATACTTATTAAAATGCTGAGGTACCTACCTACGTAATAATAATTACCTACATATTAACAAGTAGTTACCTATAATCTACGGTAATTGAACTTTGCACCGCATTGTATTTATCTTTTCCATATTTTAAATACATATTAGCTAGAAGTAAAAAACAACAGGATAATATTTATTTAGAAAATAGTTTTAGCTATTTCATGTTCATTTACTTACTTCAAGGTAAACTACGGCGTTTATTGTTCTGATCATTATCCCCTAGTGTTGAAATGTAATATGAATTTGGTTAAACCAAAGTTATGTAGTCAGAGCTTACTATCGTACCAAAATCAGATAACCTGGGGTGAGAGATCATCCGTCGAAATTGAAAAATACACTGATAAATGTAACGAAATTTTAAGGACTATTGATTTTCCAGTTGAGCTGAGAGCCTGCGCTGACAAATGCTGTAAAAATGTAGACCATCTCATGGTTCTTGATAACTTGTACCTAAACATAATAAATGCACTTTGTGAGGCATCTGTATTTAGTAAGGAGACTTGTAGCGGAGGGGGCAAAGGAAAAGTTATAGGGTGGAATAAACACGTGAGTGAGGCCCACAGGGAGGCGAGGCTTTGTTTTCAAAACTGGGTGTTGACCGGTAAACGGACCGCGGGTCCCGAATTTAACGCGATGTGTTCTAGTCGAAAAGTATTTAAATCCAGACTCAGGTGGGTACAACAGCACCAGGAGCAAATCAAATTGGATTTACTTGCCTCTCACCATCGAAAAAATGATTTCCGGAACTTTTGGAAACTTACTAAGAAAATGGAGACAAAGCCTGGTCTCTCTGTCACTGTCAACGGCATCTCTGACGCTAAAACGATTGCCAACATGTTCAAAGAACATTTTAGTTTAAAGTCGTCATCCAGTTGCAAGAAGGGGATTCTCGATGATGAGTGGGAAAGTGACCTTCAGGTTAGTTTTGGCCCAAATGACGTCATCAAAACATTAAAAATGATGAAAAGGGGAAAATCTCCTGGTCACGACCACTTAAGCATCGAGCATCTGCAGTTTGCTGGTCCTCATCTACCTCGACTGTTGACCATGTTATTTAACCTGTGCATCGCGCATTCTTATGTACCTACGAATATGACAAAAACTGTGGTCCCCATCGTCAAAAATAAAACTGGTGATATATCAGACCAGACAAATTATAGACCTATCTCTCTGGCAACGATTGTGGCAAGAGTACTTGACAGCATACTTAACGTGCAATTGGACAGTTGCTTGCGATTACACGACGCACAGTTCGGCTTTCGAGCCGGCCTGTCGACCGAGAGTGCAATCATCTGTCTAAAGCAAGCTGTCGAGTATTACACGCGCAGAAAAACACCTATATATGCGTGTTTCTTGGATCTCTCTAAGGCTTTTGACCTCGTTAACTATGACCTACTGTGGAAAAAGCTTGACGAGGTCAAGTTCCCTAGAGAGTTGACTCGTATGTTTAGGTGTTGGTACTCGAGCCAGAGAAATAGTGTTCGCTGGGGTAACGTTTTGTCCGACGAGTATTCTCTGGAATGTGGTGTGCGACAGGGGGGACTTACCTCTCCAAAGTTGTTTAACTTGTATGTAGATGCACTGATCGGTGAGCTCAGCAGAACGCATGTCGGTTGCCATGTGGACAGAGTTTGTTTCAATAACATAAGCTATGCAGATGACATGGTTCTGCTGAGCCCTTCGGTCGGTGGTTTGAGAGTGCTCCTTGATGTCTGTGAGAGGTACGCTAAGGAGCACGACCTTAAATATAATGTACTTAAAAGCGAGTACATGGTGTTTAAGGCGGGCGGCAAGTGTCCATCATATGTCCCACCCATACTTTTAAACGGACAGCAGGTGAAGAGGGTGCATACCTTTAAGTATCTTGGACACTTGCTGACTGACGACCAACGAGACGATGTGGACATCGAGCGAGAACGCAGAGCATTGGCGATTAGGGCTAATATGATAGCGCGCAGGTTTAGCCGGTGTGCAGTGCGGGTTAAGTTAACATTGTTTAAGGCGTACTGCACATCGCTGTACACCTGTAGCCTATGGTGCAAATACACGCAGCGATCGCTCAATGCAATGCGTGTGCAATACAATGATGCGTTCAGGGTACTGTTGCGGCTGCCGCGACACTGTAGTGCGTCCGGTATGTTCGCGGACGCTCAAGTGGACGGTTTCCACGCGACACTGCGCAAGCGCAGCGCCGCGACGCTCCTCAGGGTGCGCGCCAGCCGCCACAGTCTCCTGAACGTGGTGGCCGACAGATGGGACGGTAGCCTACTGAGGCACTGGTCCTCCCTACATTTAAGTTTAAGGCCTAACATAGTTATATAAGTCTTCTAGTACATACTAACAACCTATGGATCCTTTTTAAGTTGTCCGAAATAAATGCATTTTATTTTATTTTATTTTATTTATTTTAAACTGTGAACGGTCAAAAAGGTCAAGTGTAATACTGATATGCACAATGCATCATAGTTTTTAATATGTACCTACCTATTCAACGAGTTGTATTATAATAAGTTTTTATAACAAACTAGCGACCCGCCCCTGCTTCGCACGGGTTTATGTGTATAATACATGCATGTATGGTTTGTATTATACATATAAACCTTACTCTTTAATCATTCTATCTATTAAAAAAACCGCATCAAAATCCGTTACGTAGTTTTAAAGATCTACGCATACATAGGGACAGACAGACAGACAGCGGGAAGCGACTTTGTTTTATACTATGTATTGATGACATTTTAAGTAGCCTTAAAACGAAACCTGTGTTGCCTTAAATTTTTTGACAAATACATAATAGACAAATCATAAATAGGTATGTTAGTATAGTACGATTATAAGGATACTTAGAAAGAATAGAAATTAATTTATTGCCAGCCAAGATAACACCATTATCACAATTTCGTTCTCAATTAGAAAACACATATACATATATATAAAACTTATTTATTTATTTATCGTATGGCATTTTGGTCACTGGATTATATATAAATGCTATATATAAAAATAATAATAATAAGATTGATTAATTCAAAGGTTAAGATTAGTCCTCTTCAAGTACTCTGTAGCAAGTTCAGTAAGGTTCTTGAGGTCCTCCATCCGCTCTGAAAATTTCGTTGTCGGGCATTCCAGAACCATGTGGTTGACTGCCTGATCGGGGTTTCCACACACACACCGAGATGAGTCGCACCAGCCCCATTTATACCAGTGGTGGGCGCAGTTACCAATGCCTGTTCTTATGCGGTTTAATTGGCACCACACCCAGCGTGGATGGTCAAAACCAGGTGGACGCGCCTTTGGGTTGAACGAAAACAGGCTTTCATCTGGTTGTTGTTGCCCGTTCCATTCGGACATCCACGCTGTTCAGGTCCATCGCAGCGAGAGCTGGTGGGTTACGGGACTTTGAGCCTCTTTTCTCCGTAGGCAGCGAGATCTTGGTGGATAGGCAGCTCTGGATGGCGTTTGTTTTTAATTGCCTCTCGGAGTAGGCACTTTTTCCGACGCATATGTGCAGGTTCTATTGCGCTTGGAGCAGGAAGCCAGCTTTTTTTTTTTTTTTTTTTTTTTTTTTTTTTTTTTTTTTTTTTATTTCATACCTATTCATACCTACCATATATATATAAAAGTAAACTTAATAAATACCTAAAGTGAATAAAAATAAGAATAGTGGTGCTGCTATAGTACCTACCCGCAAGTGGACACCACTCAGCATTTTGTTAATTGACCATTTGATTTTAGGATACACAAGTTATGTGTATGAATCGATTCGGCATCTTATAATTAGTAGATATATTTGACTAATAGGACAAAAAAGTAGGCAATTTAGTGATTATATTCTCTTTGGGTACTTACTCGTATTAGGTTGGACAAGATTATTTTGCATAAAATATTAGGACTACACTTATCGCGGCGAATCTTGATACCTATGACAACTGTCATCCATCACAG
This sequence comes from Epinotia brunnichana, assembly GCA_963854355.1. Lineage (NCBI taxonomy): Eukaryota > Metazoa > Arthropoda > Insecta > Lepidoptera > Tortricidae > Epinotia > Epinotia brunnichana. Next base: position 15,686,593 of record OY977954.1, read on the forward strand.
TACAATTTTACGTTTTAAGGTTGTAAATTGTAATACCTAGTTGTTATGCTAAACGAATAAGTTAAGAAACGATTACAAGTGTTCTAATATAGACCCGAATCCATCATTAGATCAATTTGGTGGTATCAAATTATTGTATTGTCATCAAAATTATAAATACTCGTCCTTGCAAAGTTTCAAATCGATATCGTCGGGGATAGTGCAATACCGCATAAATAGCACAGGTAAATAGTGTATATCTACATCTACACAACAGCCATAGAGCAAATCCGCGTAACTGGCATTTTATTTTATTTATTCATTTTCACAGTCATTTTTTCAGTAACATAATAAGCTTAGTGTCTAGATCTGGACAGTAATCCTAAACAGTGTGTGCACAGAAAGATTCATGACTTAAAGAAAAACTATTCACTAGATAGAATTACATATCAGTATTGGCAAGCTTAGAGGGATTGGCAATGTGCATAATATTTTAAATTTATTAATTAACATAACATTTACCTAAATAGTGCGATAAATATCTACAAGGTGGGCCAAAAGAAGTCATCCGATGTTGTATGGCGAGCCATACAACATCGGATGACTTCTTTTGGCCCACCTTGTACTACTCTAACGTTATACTTAAAAACCCAATTTGAATGTATCTTTTACTTTATTTTTAAATGTGGTTAGGGAGTGTTTAAAGATGTCCAAAGAAGGATGTTCTGACACCATATTATTATACAAACGGCACATTCGGACAACGGGATTATATTTGTTATTTGACGTGTTATTTTTGTAAATGAAGTGTTATTTTTGTAAATTTCGATATGGAATAATCTGTGTGATGGATTGCGAGATTCGTAGGAGCCTGGTAATAAAGTTCAAAAGAGAAAGAAGGCAAGGACTGTCAATGTGTGAGTGTACAATTTTGTATAATGTAATTAATTCCCTATATTTTCTGTGAGATGAAAGAGTTAGTATGATGAATTGTTTCAGGGGTTGCATTTGAATTACGCATTGTAGGGGAGAAACAAGACCACATGGAGTCGGGGTGGGCATGCAGTATCGGTTCTGTGGCTTAAATTGTATACTTTAGAAATGAACTTAAAACACGTATAAAAAAAAACTACGCGTGTCCTAGACACAAATCGGGTGTCATTTGAAAGGGGGGACCAACCCCTATAAAATACGATAGAATTGTATACTTTAGGAAGGAACTTCAAACACGTATAAAAAAAAAACCGGCCAAGTGCGAGCCGGACTCGCGCACGAAGGGTTCCGTACCATTATCTATAAAAAACTATTATATTCTGTGTTTTTAGTATTTGGTGTTATAGCGGCAACAGAAATACATCAGCTGTGAAAACTTCAGCTGGAACTATCACGGTATCAGTGAGATACAGCCTGGTGACGGACAGACGGACGGACGGACGGACGGACAGCGGAGTCTTAGTAATAGGGTCCCGTTTTACTCTTTGAGCACGGAACCCTAAAAAACTATGCGTCTCCTAGACACAAATCGGGTGTCATTTGAAAGGGGTGACAATTTTAGTCACAGAACCGATACTGCCCACCCCTCCCCTCTCCCTCCCCCCTCCCTAAAGTCCCTATCTTGTAGAACTCGTGATTCAATATTTTCTGTGTAGTAAAATAAAAAGTATTTTTCAAAATAATAAAGATACTACTACGTTATAAGCTTCTCCTGTAAAAATGTAGATAACGCAGTAGGTATTTACCAGTGCTAGCTACGCGGTAGTGCACTATCCCCGACGATATCATTAATATAATAATTGTCTTGCAAGATACCTAATATTGTCTATATTGATATATCCTCATCATATCAGCCGAAAGACGTCCACTGCTGGACATAGGCCTCTCCCATTGATATAAATATGTATATGCTCAGATTTAATCAGCTTTAGGGACACCGATTATTTTGTCTCAAATTGTCTCAAACCTACATCCCATCCTTAATTTGTCAACTTATAAGGACTCTCGAACACTCACCCGTCATTACTTTCAAAGGCGCAGCGTCACCGCCATATTCGGCCGGCAAGATCTTCTTAGGAATGTATTCATACAGGGTATCCAACTTCCTATGAACGTGAATCCTGCTACCAACTTTCTTACTCAACACTTGTTTTGCAAGCGATACAAGACCATCCGATACTTTCGATGTAGTTATCAAATGGATACCTTGAATACGCATTCCATATCCTTCCTGTAAATGTTAACGTAATAAAGAAACGCTAAAGCTCCTGAATAAGATAATAATATACATGTTATCCTTTGATATTCCATTAATAGGGAACATTACGCAAAACTCTTCGTAGGTGGCGACACTAGCAGCGTTGACATTGTATCTCGTGCCCACTTGCGGTATTGTCTATGCAAGCATCCTTGTCACTCATTTGACAATCAATTGTGCAAGTGTGTGTGAATCCCTATATTCCTATACTGTTTTACTATTAGTGTTAGTGCTGCCTCTGGCGGCAGAACATTGCAGTAATGTTCCCTATTGACATTAAATAGGTTTTCGACGTGTCTTGATCAGTCAGTTCAAAGAGGTACCTAGCACAGTACCGCTTCGAACTCACCTGATTGCATGTGACATACGTTTCTGTCAAAAATTAAATTTTTGGTTCAAGCTTTTATTGCTGACTGTACTTTTCAGGTACCATCATCAACTACTAATTGAGACGATTCTAACTAGCCCAGACTCAACGGGGTTACGTCGGTTAAGTACTGAATTCCTATGGCCACCTTCTGTCTCCAACATCAGATCAGCTCGATGGTACCATTTATTGAATTGTCATCCAAACTATACATTTACCAAAAATTTCAGCTCAATCGGTGTGCTTCAAAATTAAGGTGCATGATTGGCCTTACCACGCGATAAGTGACAAGATAAGAGCGTCGTCTCGTTCTATCGAACGGTGTCAGCCAGGGACGGATGCTCTATCATGTCACTTATCGCGTGATAAAGGCCATCCATGCTACGGGGCCTGAACAAACATAGTTACATATACGTATTCACATACCTCATAGTTAAGTACATATAATTGTCAGATACAAGTCTCATTTTATTCCCATAATTTACCTTTCGTAAGTACCTCGTTTTGATATACAGGGCGTCCCACGCCTATGCCACATGGAGGGAAAGTACCTTGAATGTTGTAGATGGAACATTTTACTGAAAGAAGACATTATTTTGATTTATTAGACAATTTAAACTGCATTTAAAGATTTTTAAATAATTTCATGGTTGAACCGGGAATCGAACCCGCTACACGAGAAATAAAAATACCTTGTAGCTTTATCATACCGATCGAAAGGCTTCATCATAAGGATAATTATTTGCTTAATAACATAGTGTCAGAAATAAAAGGAAGTCCATGCATTTTTACATTTGATGTGAAATTTTGTTCAGAAAAATGAAAACCTGACATTGCCGTAAGGACATACAACGGACATTATCATTTTAAAGTAGGTACCTATTACTAATGAATGAATCTGTACTCACTTGAGAAGTACGCATCATTTTTCTATTAAAATTTAAGTGCATGATAAAATTATAAAGAGATACGTAATAAGAAGGTACTATCGGCCAAAACCAGAGTCGACAACCTTAAAGGCGCATTTTGGTTCCAGCCGTATAGCATTGCAAGCGATTCTGTTTTGAATCTGGTCGACTCTGGCTTTGGCCGATGGTACATGGTTGTATGCAACAAATCCAGTTTTTGTCCAATCAAGCTTCTGCTGTATCCTGAATCTGCCGAAAGATGCGTAAATGATTTTGTCAATGGGACTCATATTGAGCATTTGATAAATTAAGTAAATTGATAAATTTTGAATTAAAGTGTTAAAATTCATGGTCTTCCTTTTATTTCTGACACTATGTTATGTAGCAAAAAATAATCCTTATGATGTAGCTTTTCTATCGGTATGATAATTTAATTTAAATCTTTATTTCAGATATAATCCATATTTTGTTAACGAAGACTTACGACTAGTGTTAGTAAATAATAATACTAAATAAATCTAACTTATTTCCTATATTATGATAGAAAGCTTTTTGTCATCCCTATCCAATGAGCCACAATTGGACTATCATATCGGCCCGCAATCACCCCCAGAATGCTGTTGGAGCTGCCCCTAAGTCGACCCATCATCGAGACGATTTTAAATAAAGCAACCGAATATTTTTTTTTCTCATGTAGCGGGTTCGATTCCCGGTTCAACCATGTAATTATTTAAAAATCTATGAATGCAGTTTAAATTGTTATTAAAATTAAAATAATGTCTTCTTTTAGTAAAATCTTCTATCTACAATATTCAAGGTACTTTCCCTCCATGTGGCATAGGCGTGGGACGCCCTGTATAACTCTTATGAGTATTTAATGAATGCTACAATGTAGGTACTTTTTTTTTTTTTTTTTTTTTTTTTTTGTAGTTACAATGTAGGTACCTAGGTACCTATGTACTTATCGGGACTCTTAATTACAAGGATTTTTGTAAAGAAATAAGGGACGATTGCACAAAACCGTTTGGAATCGTAAGCGGTGTTCGTTAAAATTGGAACGTACCTATGGAAAATTTGACAAGTTTCTATATAATGACAGCAGCCGGCGCCATATTTAACGTTGATCGGTCTGTAATCGTAAGTTGGTACAACCCGCCCCAACTGGTTATTTTGTTATCTATTACAATTTTAAGTTAATGTTGTTCTGAAATAAAATAATAGCAATATACATTGATAACATAGGTAATTATTATTATTTTGTTATCGAACGTGATACTCACTGTGTACAAAGAAACCATTTGTTGAAGTAGAGAAGGGCTAAGAATAGCAATTAAGTCTAATAGATTAACATCCTGATAATCAAGCACGATGACAAATCCATTTGGGTAATCATGCAGTTTGACGTATTCACACATCTGCAACAAAAATAACAGATAAAATCAAAAGATTTTTCAAAAAATCCAGATGCTTTTCAATTCAATTCAACGACACCTCATTTGTCAAAATCCATCAATCCGTGTGGACTGTAGCCCGTGAAATAGAGTTTCCTTGTCCACATACACATAGTTACATACATACATACCTACATACGCTCAAAAAAATAACCCTTTTTCTGAGGCAGTTGGGTAAAAATGTAGCCGCTATCCGTCTCTCTCTTATTAGAAAATTTAGATAGAGTGCGAGTAAAATCGAGAGAGCTCGCGGGCCGTTTTGTAATAGCTGTGCTGATGTTGATATAATGGGCATTTCTGAATAAACTTGTATCCCTCAGGAAATGATAAAAAAACCCCTAATAACGACTCCACAAGCACACAAACAAACTAGGCAGGGACCTGCGGGCCTATTGATGGTTGACATTTTCGGTCGGTCAGGTCAGGTCAACCCCCCCACTCTACGTTGTTCTTAGATTATATATTTACTATTTTCGAATACGAAATCCCTACACTTCAAGTGCCCGCGACCCCCTTCAAGAAGATTCGCGACCCCCCGACCCACAGGTTGTAAAACACTGAAAGCTGGCGCGTATGACACTCCCCTCTCACCCTCACGCCTGAAAGTCGAGCGCATTTTGCCTTAGAGGCTGTCCATATATTATATTATTATTATTATTATTTATTCAGAAAACCAACAGCGATACAAAGTATGTAACTTATAATATAATACACAGTAGTATGGCCAATTACAGGTTTCCCTAGATAACTTGATATGTAAAGTTGACAGTTGAACGGACTATCATAACATGTGTGAAAGAGAGATCTTTTTTTTTTAATTAAGTTTAAGTCATTGTTTTTTTTTTTCTTTTTTGAAGATGAAAGCATAACCAAGCATGTCAATCTATATAGGTTACCGCAAATGAGAATATATTGCTATATTTTATCCTAGTGACAATATTATTGTATTTATAAAGAACAGCGCTATCCCATCAAGTCAACTTGCTCTCGAACAACATAGATGCTAATAATATTGCTACCACGACTGTCCAGCTTGGTGAAATCAGACTCTGCAATATATACAAGCCGCCAAACTCCTGCTGGCCCACACCGCCTCTGCCTAGCCTTGAACACCCCGCATTATTTGTAGGTGATTTCAACAGCCACCATACCAGCTGGGGTTACAGACAAAATGATGCTAATGGCGATGCGCTTATCGACTGGTCGGATAGATACAACACTTTTCTAGCTGTTTCCAATAAGGGAAAAGGTACCTTTAGATCTGCTCGCTGGGGCCTCGATTATAATCCTGATCTCGTTTTCACAACGAAGGACACCGATGGAACCCCAGTCCCAATGGATAGGCAAGTTCTCGCAGATTTCCCACACAGCCAACACAGACCAGTACTTATAACAATTGGCTTAAAAATACCTATGATAGAATCGTATCCTGTACCTCGCTGGAATTTCCAAAAGGCTGACTGGCCCGCGTATGCAGCTGAACTTGATGATTGCTTAAGATGGATTCCCCCAGAGCCTAAAAACTACGAGAGGTTTCGGAAATTAGTCAAAAGCATCGCTAAGAAGCACGTACCCCGAGGATACAGAAAAGACTATATCCCATGTTGGAATTCTGAAACCGAAACGCTGTGGAATGAATTCTCAGAAACTGGAGACAGGGGGGTGGCCCACGAACTAATGTGGTCCCTGGATGATGCTCGCAGAGTGAAGTGGGAACAAATAGTAGAAACCATGAGCTTCAAGCATTCCAGCCGTAAAGCCTGGCATACTTTGAATAGACTATCTTCCGGGGTCACTTCGCAGAAACGAAAGCCTAAAGTGGACCCCAATGAAATCGCCCACAGGATCCACAAACTGTCAAAGGCACCCAGTGACAAAGCTCACACCCGCTCAGTTCGTAAAGAGCTCCAAAATCTCAAGACTGAAACAAAGCCGCATGAGGACTTCGGGCGCCCAGTTTCTGCTGACGAAGTGATGCTGGCTATAAGAGAAACCTCGACAGGTAAAGCTTGTGGGGAGGACGAAATATTTCCAGAGTTTATTAAACACTGTGGCCCTCGCACACGGGGCTGGATCGCCAAGTTTTATACCGCCATAATAGACTCGGGCACAATCCCACCGCTCCTAAAAAGAGCTAAAATCGTGGCTATCTTAAAACCCGGGAAAGAGGACAATAAAGCAGATAGCTATCGGCCAATAGCACTTCTTAGTGTCATTTATAAGCTTTTGGAACGCATTATATATAACCGCATCTCCAGCGTCATTAATAATTCCATCCCGCAGGAGCAAGCTGGTTTCCGTCCCCAAAGAAATTGTACTGACCAGGTTCTGGCACTAACAACCCACATTGAGAAGGGATTCAACCACAACAAGAAGGCATCTGCAGCATTCATCGACCTCACTGCAGCATATGACACTGTTTGGCGCCAAGGTCTGCTATTTAAGCTGTTGCAAATAGTGCCTTGCATGAAAATATACAGGCTGCTCGAAAACGCGCTTAGTAACAGACCGTACCGCGTACACCTTGGTGACTGTGTTAGTCGAGTAAGAGTGCTCAATAATGGCCTTCCCCAAGGGTCAGTCCTCGCACCTGTGCTCTTCAATGTGTACATCCACGATATGCCCGAAACAACCAGTCGTAAGTTTGGATACGCAGACGATTTGGCCTTGGTAACACAGGATGCTAGCATGGAGGCTACCGAATTAACGCTAACAAGGGATCTATCTACCATGGACAACTTCTTTACTAAGTGGCGCCTGTGTCCAAACCCTACTAAAACCGAAGTAGCTTGCTTCCACCTGAACAACAAAATGGCCAACAAAGAACTCAATGTGAAGTTCAGAAACACCAGGGTTAAACATAATTCCTCCCCCAAATACCTGGGAGTTACCCTTGATAGAAGCCTGAACTTCAAACATCACCTTGAGAAAGTGTCTGCAAAGCTGAAAACTCGCAATAGTATCATCCAAAAACTCACCGGAACTACCTGGGGTGCCAATGCAGCTACTCTCCGGACCTCAGCATTGTCGCTGGTATATTCGACGGCTGAATACAGCTCTGCGGTCTGGCTGAACAGCGCCCACAGTTCCCTGGTGGACGTCCAACTCCACCACACGATGCGCCTCATCACGGGATGCCTTAAGCCTACTCCAACTTACTGGCTACCAGCCCTATCCCATATACTGCCTCCTCATATGCGAAGAGAAAGATGCCTTGGACTCGAAATACAAAAAATTCGGGCAACTCCAACACTACCCGTCCATGAAGACCTAGCCGACTTTAAAAAGACAAGACTAAAGTCACGCCACCCTCCAGCGCTGAGATTCCATGATCCTGAACCAACTTCCAACCTACAGGAATCCTGGGCATCTGAATGGGAGTCAAGATCTCTTCCTGATGATATCTTCAAGCCTAATCCCAAGGCACGACCTACTGGATTTGAAGAGCCCCGACGCGTTTGGTGCATGCTGAATCGGATAAGGACAGGAGTTGGGAACTGTGCTTACTTATGGCACAAATGGAACTGGTGCGAATCAGCAGTGTGCCGGTGTGGAGCTCCCGAGCAGACTGTTCACCACACGGTATTTGACTGCCCTCTAACCAAATACCACGGGCAAGTGGAGGATTTTAAAACTTTAACTAAAGACGCGGTAGCGTACTTGAAAACCGTAAATCTTTGAAGTAGAGATATAAAAAACAAGCCATACGATAAATAAATAATAATTGTATTTATCCCATATTTACTCTAAACAAATAGATTTATTAACTTATGTACAATACTACAACATTGTTAAACATGATAAAAGGTGAGTTACCTATTTCAAAAACTATTTATGCTGCTTATTCTTAACACTATTAATTACTTGCAATTTAAAAGATGCCTTTGAATATCTAAATATATCTACGCTACTGAAATCCGCATTATAAGTTCGAGCAATTCGTGTGAGCACGTTATTCTTAGCGTAGTTGGTGCCATGCATTGGCACGTGTAACATTGGGTTATGACGAGTGCGACGAAGACGAGCATTAAACATTATTTGAGAGACCAATTCGGGACAGTCCAAGCGATAGTTAAGTATGTCATATAACAAACACATGTCCATGACTTTGCGCCTATCGACAAGCGGCAGCAGATTATGTTTGCGACAGTTATTCTCATAGGATGACGGAGGTAGGTGTAGACGAAAATTAAGGTGGTTAATAAATTTTTTTTGAATACGCTCAAGTTGATGAATGTATTTAGTATAATTCGGAGACCAAATAGGGCCGGCATATTCGAGAGTACTGCGTACATACGCAAAATATAGCAGTTTGATTACTTCTATGTTTTTGAAGACTTTACAAGACCGTAGGATAAAACCTAGATTTCTAAAACCCTTATTACTAATATAATCAACGTGTTCTGAAAACATTAATTTACTGTAGAACGTGACACCTAAATCGCGAACTACATCTACTTTACTAATTGTGGTACCTTCAAAATTGTATGAAAAACAGACAGGACGTTTTTTACGTGTATAACTTATACATTGACATTTTTTGACATTAACAGTAATTCTATTTTTAGTATAGTATTTTTGTAATTGATTAAGGTCTGCCTGTAAAGCCATACAATCGTCAGGACTTTTGATAACGTAAAATATTTTTTTGTCATCGGCATACAATAAATGTTTAGCATTTGTAAAAGAGTCAGTGATGTCATACAAGTAAGCGCAATAAAAGAGAAGCGCAATAAATATTAGGTACATTTTGAAATGACGTAATATGTGGACAGCCCCTTAAGGGTCACCAGGACGCTCGACTGTCCATAAAAAAAAGTTTGGTTCTCATTTCGAAACGACCACGATCAGTCAGATAGTACTGCTGAAAATACTTACAATTATAGAATACTTGATGTATTGCGAAATTTTATCGGGCTGTAGAGATACATTACTACTTATTTTGAACAAGTTTACTCTGGCATACTCTTCTGTCAAGTCAGGTAGTACCAAACTATTGCTGTAACATTAAAAATATTAAACAAATAGGTATTCAAGCTCATTACACAAATATTTGCTCTTACCGGAATTCGAACCCAGGACAGGACCGATAGATATACTAAGTAGCTGACGAACTAGGGACATTCGGTTTAACTAATCTAAGGCTTTCTTTATTACCGCCCGTAAAACACTAAGGTAAACGGCCCAGTGCACGACCATTGACATTTTCAAATTTATGTTATTCAACAATAGGTACATTTCAACTCTTTGGTATTACGTTTACCTTAGCAACGAGTAAATATATTTTTCATAACTTACAATGTTTTGAGATCTGCTTTAAAGGAATAGACGTCAATTGCAGTAAAATACTCAGGCCAGATTGTTCTGAATGTGCAAAGCTTGTCAAAACAAGACTTTGCGCGTTCCACGGATCCTTTACTGAGTATTAACAGCCTTTCGAAGTAGCCATCAGCTGTAATAAATAAAAATAAGTTTCTGTCATAAATTTTATTTTTGTTACAAGCTTTTATTGCCGGCTGTGCTTTTCTGTAAACCGTCATCAACTACTCATTGAGACGATTCTAACGAGCCCAAACTCAACGGGGTTACGTCGGTTAAGTTCTGAATTCCCATGGCCACCATCTGTCTCCATCATCAGATCAGCTCGATGGTACCTACCATAATATTTAATTGTCATCCAAACTATACTAATACCCAACATTTCAGCTCAATCAGTTGAGGTTAACTGGTTCAAAATCCAGATCCAAGATTTTTCCCTCATTAACAAACTGACAAACAAACGATCGGTTCAAGTTAAATATAAGCTTGTAAAAAAAAGTTTCTGTCAGAAATTTCATTTTTGGTACAAGCTTTTATTGCCGACTGTACTTTTCTGCATACCATAATTACTCATTGAAACGATTCTAACGAGCCCAAACTCGATGGGGTTGTGTCGTTTTATTGCGAAGACTCAGATCAGCTCCATGTGATCATAATATTGCATTGTCATACAATACACATATGCATGCAAAATTTCAGCTCAATCGGCAACCGGGAAGTGGGTTAAATTTAACTTGCAACATTTGATTACAGACAGACAGACAACGGGACAGGTGAAAGTAAATATTGTCTGAGCAGTTTTAAATTAAAATTAAAACGACACCTCCGCCAGATACAAAAAACTCTACCCTTGGGCGGTCGAGTCTTGGCCTAGTATCTTTGATGCTTACTATATACTATATACGTGTCATTTCAAATTGTTTATTATTTTATTTCATATTTTTTATAGGTATACTTGCTTACTTAACATACATATTTATACAAGTACAACCAAACCACAGTCATTACATAATTTAAAATATACACAACATTACTCACATTCCAATAAGATATTCATTCCCTTCCGACAATATTAATTAGAATTAAAACTTATTATGTGTAAGGGTCTGACTGAAAATCAGCGTTGCAGTGTAGGTACTCAGTAGGTACTCACTGCAACAGTATGCTGAGTCTAGCCCCTTTTTGGCATCACAAAATGTAAATGCCTCGTACGTTATTGTTTGAGTGTGTTTGTCTATTCCTAAGTCTAAATTGTACACTATTACTTTTGTATAAAATGTGATGTTGAATAAAGTTTTTCTATGTCTATGTCTAAAATAAAAACTTGTAAAATAGGGGACAATCTTACAAAAATTTAACTAACCCAAATACTTAGTAAACAAACTCAATAAGGTTTGTGTTATGGTATTAGACGATGATACTTATATTGAATGGTTTCCCCTTATTTCACCGACAAACGTTTCACCGAATGCATGGTTTCATGGTTTCGCAGAATTTTCATTCCATAGAATTTTTCATTACTCAGAAACCGTTAACTTTTTTGGAACAGCCTAAAGGTCGTTCTGTAGAACCGATTATTTAGGTTTGTTTACATTCCTAAAAAGTTAACTGATTCTGAAAAATGATTTTTGTACTCGACGATTAAAATATGTGTATTAAGATTTCATAGAGAATACTGCAACGTCACTCTTTTCATAGTTGTAGTCCATGTTACTGTCGAAACAATCGAAATAACTACTTTTCGATACGCTCCAGACAACTAAAATTAATTCGACCAATCACGTGGCTACTTTACTGAACTGTAATGAATTGGACCAATAGAATCGCTTTGATGTCGTACGCTCGTTGATGTCTTTTAAGATATCAACAAGCGTACGAGCGATGAGCTGCACTTCGTTTCAACAGTATCGAGTTTGTTTAATTAGTTCAGTTGACTCGTAGAAAATTAATTTTAATGAACTCGTACAAAAAGTATTGTTCACAATAGTGTTATAATCAAGCTTTTTAATCTCGTACCTTACTTAGGCCACTCAGCAAGCTTCGTGGCCTAAACACGGTACTCGACTAAAAAGCTCTCTATTATAACACGATTGTGAAAAATACTATTTCGATGAATTCTGTGAATATTCGATGGAACATTTGTCAGTAAAATAAGGTACAACCATATTTAATAGATATAAACACTATTAAATATTAGGTCCTTACCTATGAAATTGGCGATTTTTTCACAGATATTATTTTGTACGTAATTTATTCATTTCTATTGCAACTTCCAAATTATTTTTAATTTCATTATTAGACTATGTAACAAAGGTTTTAAATACAAAAAATAGGTTTGAATTTTTTATTTAGTGTTTCAAATTAAAGCTTGAAAACCGCCCTTTTCATGTGCTGCCGGTTAAAGTGTTTCAATTACGTATAATTTTATGATGCGAACTATTTTCAAGGAATGAAGATATGTGTAAAGTAGCTTAAAAGTTTTCTATATTCCTACCAAAATTTAGTTTGCTTTGAATTTGACATTGCTGAATAATCCGCAAAATTCAATGTATGAAAATCAAAGTTTTCATAAAATTCTCCATACACACCGCCAATTCCATAGGTAAGGACCTAATACATGCTCAAAATATTTGCCCTTACCGGGATTCGAACCCAGGACCTTCAGCTTGTAGGCAGCGTCACTGCTCACTAGACCCTATGATAATCGGTCGTCAAATCAATCCGGTCATTGCAATGTAATGAGTTTTTTCAAAGTCAGTAGGTACTGTCTGAACTAAGAAATAATATTACTTACCTAGGGCGGTAAACGCAGGTATTTGACACCCGAGCCGAAGGCAAGGGCAATAAATATGCGATCCGAGGCTTTTTTTATTACCGCCCGTGGTGTGTACAAAATTTAACAGTTTTTATTTTAAACATTCGTTTTTACCATTCTAAGGTAAACGTCCCAATGCCCATAGGTACTGGCTTAATGGCATGACACTTTCAATCTCCAAACAATAGAGGTGAACTAAGTGTCAATTATTAGGCATTAAGGTGTCGAGTAATGGGACATTTACCTTAGTTCAAAACTTGAATTGAAATAGTTAAGTAGCTTTAATTAGATTATACAATGATTTTAATGACAACATTGATGTAAGGACAGCAGAAGCGTACAGCTTAGGCAAGCACATCATGGGTCTGTAGTTGTTCTTCCCTTCCTACCATTTATTAGAAACTAGCGACTCGCCCCGGCTTCGCACGGGTTTATATGTATTATATACTATGTAGTGACAATACATGCATTATTATACATATAAACCTCCCTCTTGAATCACTCTTTCTAATAAAAAAACCACATCAAAATCCGTTGAGTAGTTTTAAAGATCTAAGCATACATAGGGACAAACAAGCGACTATGTTTTATGCTATGTAGTGATTAGCTTCTGGCCGGGACTCCGTCCGCGTGGAGCTCGTTTATTATCGTAGTTCCATACAAACTTTCTCCTCCCATTTCAACCCCTTAGGGGATGATTTTTGGGATAAAAACTATGTTATGTCCTTTCCCGGGACTCAAACTATCTCTATACCAAATTGTATCTAAATCCGTTCAGCGGTTTAATCGTGAAGAGGTAACTGACAGACACACTATCGCATTTATAATATTTAGTATGAATTAGTATGGATGATGCCAGGGTACCGAGCTCGAGGACTTGCTGGATCTGTGTTGCCAAGCGTTTTTTGTTTTTGTATTATTTTATTGTTTTAGAGCAAGCTAATATTTTTTTAGAGATTATTAAAGTACGATAAGGTAGCTAAAATAAATACTCACAGAAATCCTTTTTATTGAAATAGTCCTGCTTTTGTAACCAGTCCTTTAGTATTTTTATAGCTTCCTCTATCCTTTCAGGTTTCTCCAAATTAAATGATTTTCGTACACTGTATAATTGATCGGATTTGTAATTTAAAAATGCCCCAGAAGGCAGTTCCTCAATAACAGTCATGGTGAAACAAAATGTCGCGAAAGGATCTTACAATGAATAATTTGAATATTGTAGACTCAACTTTAGTCTTCGATAGTCAAACCAATACTGGAAATATGTCGTACAAATTTTGCGAATAAATACGCTACAAATGAGACGTTTTTCCCCACGCGTCACGTCACACTTTCGAATAAAAACGATTATTAAGGCTTGTAAACCCGCTAAAGCCCTTGAGCGTATGGACGGAGCCTCTACCTCTCCGCGCAACCTGCTGCAATAATACGTGAGCGGGGAACTGCCGAGCGTCATGGAATATGCGTTACATAGAGTAGGTAGGTAAGATTACAGACGCGTCATCGCGCATCGTTACCAATTCAAGGGTGGACGGGTCGCATGATTATCGTTGTCATAACGTGATATTTGTCATACATAATTGATTAAGTAAAATACTTCCGGTTAGCCTAAAACTACTACTACTCCGCTGTCTGTCTGTCTGTCTGTCTGTCTGTCACTAGGCTGTAGCTCATGAACCATGACAGAAAACACAATTAAAATGTTCACAGGTGATGTATTTCTGTGGCCGCTATAACAACAAATACTAAAAAACAGAATAAAATAAATATTTGTATAAAAATATATACGGAACCCTTCGTGCGCGAGTCCGACTCGCACAGGACACCATAGGACACCATGTCAAAGGCTTTAGACAGGTCGAGGAAGCACGCATATATAGGTGTGCTCCTGTCTGTGTAATACTTGACGGTGTGTTTTAGACTTAAAATGGCGGTCTCAGTAGATAATCCTGCTCTAAAACCGAACTGCGCATCATGTAACTTTAGATATCTACCAAGTCGCACGTCAAGCACACCGTCAAGTACTTTAGCTATTATTGTAGCCAATGAAATGGGCCTATAGTTACCTGCGTCCGACACATCCCCGGTTTTATTTTTAACTATTGGCACGACAATTGTCCTCAACATTTCATCTGGCAAATAGGCATGACCAATACACAACGAAAACAGCATAGTTAACACTCTGGGTAAGTGTACTCCAGCAGCTTGCAAATGCTCGATACTGAGTCCATCGTGTCCCGGTGACTTTCCTCGCGTCATGTGACGGATCACATCACACACTTCCTTACACGTGAACACGGTGAACTCAGCACCGAACTCAGCATTACATGACTGTACTGTGGTACCCAGCGGTGACTCGACTTTGAATTTATCTTTAAACAAATTAGCTATTTCCGCTGGCTCATTAAATCCATTTACACTCACCGGTAGGCTAGGTCTTACATTCATGGATTTAGTGTGCTTCCAGAATTTAAGCATGTAAATTTATTTTTAAGGTTAATTATTTTTACCAAGAAAGATGATCCGCTTTGATGATGACTTTGATTGTGTGCATGTTACGATTATAATAAACCCCTTTATAAGGTAGTTTGAGGTAAACTCAAAATTCTGACAATAAACTCTTAAAACAATGGCTAGCCATTGCCAATTTAGATACTGATTTAATCAAAGATCCCAATTATATCTACATGTTAAGCAACTAAGTTGTAATATTTTGGAATGAAAAATGTATTTTTTTGCTTTCAGTAAATAAAAAATTAAGTTGCTATTGTATGTTATTTTTATAGTTAGATGGCAGACAATATTTCAATGGAGATTTATTAGAGGATCTTTATTATGTGTAAGAATCGTAAGAGTCCGCAGTAAGCTCGATTCTCCATACAAACGTAGTTACGCTCAAACGACTAGCTAGTTTGCTCTGAAATATTGTTATTAAAATAAGTAAAGTACCACCCAGGTCTGTTATTAGTTTATGTAGCTTCAGATACCATTGTTAAAAAAACAGCAAATTTAAGTTTTGCATACAAAACTCGTTTTTGCTGTAATGCGTTTGTTTTATAAACTAGAGCTATATAAACACTATTTACAGACCTAGATATACCTCGTGCCATTGTATATGCTAAGTTTCGTTACAATCCAATACGTAGTTTTAAAATGAGAACGAAACTCCGTTTGTATGGGAAGGTAAATTCGGCCTCGCTTACTGCGGCCTCTTAGTAACAATAGTATTATAATTCAGCAAAAAAGTGCTATATTTTTTGTTACGATTTTATTTTTATCATGCATCATATATATATATATATATATATAATATAACACATTAAACCTTCATAATTACATTGTTTTGTAACTTAATGAACATTGTAGACGCGTCTTTATGATTTCGCTACGGTCTTTTCCGTTATTGTCCATTTTTGTGAATTGGCGTTTTATTTTTTATTTAATTCATCATTAACAATTAGTAAAAATCTGCATATTAAAATGGACAATTATTAGTTAAGTTTGTGAAATAATAATACTTGAGGTGCCAGACCTTATGTTAATATTATTTGATTAGAAGTGAAAATTGTAAGTCGTTTTTGACATTTCGTAACGGAATGGTTGAAATAACTCAATTCTTCCTAGATATTGATATTACTCCCATAAAAACATTAGTCATTATAATAGTGTTACAGGTCTTTAAGTTAATAAATCACAAATTCATGATAACTAAGCTCTCGTATTATTTATACAAACAAATGTATGTCGTAACGGAATGGACAAGAAATCGGGGTCAGGCTGCATTAAAAACGCTATATTTATTAAATTCGCGCGTAGTTTACAAAACGATTTCTTAGTTAAGATACCTAAGGCTACAATTCACCCCTAAGCAAATCAAAATCTAACAATTAAGGTGAAGCAGCTTCAGAAAAGTACCACAAGGGGGTAGAATGAGGCTTGGAATTTCCTACTTCATTACGTTAAAACTACATAAAATTTAACGGTTTCTTATTTAAATGTTATTTAAAGATATTTGCTACAATTCTAAGAGGCTCAAAACACGATTGAATTAATTTTCCTAGATGGATTAGGCTCGCAAAGTTAGCTCTGATTGCGCGTTTTTCGGTAGGTCGAGTTGACTAAAAACCAGAACCATTTTTTTGCTAGTCAATGTTCAGTATTTATTTTTGTATCATTTTATTCCTAATTATATATGTGACAACATAGTGGGCTCATTTTATTTTTAATTAACGTAAATTAGTAAAATTAAGCACATAAATATAAAATTTTGCTCAAAACAGATGCACGTAAGTCATTGGTTTGAATTTTAGTAGGCAGATGGCCAAGCGGCCTCGGGCTGGACGGACGTCTGTCGCGATTTTTAGCATTTTGACAACTGTAAAATTCGCTAGTTGAATACCAGCTGTTAGATAATAATACGTTTTCAGGGAGAATTAAAAGGGTGTCATGTGGGTGGATAAACGTTTAAAATAGATTTTCGGTCATTTTTACAAATTGTTCTAATTTAACCCTTAAACGGGCCTAACGATTTCTCTGCTTTTGAATACTGATTATTGTAGATAATAGCCTAGAAAGAAAAGTAATGTCTAGTTTTTTTTTTATTATTATTGTTATAGAAAAAAACTCCTGTGGTCCCCATGTGACCACTGCCCATTACTGAAAGATGCATGTGGTTCATATGTGGCCACTGCCCTACTAGCAAATACTTTCCTTTTAAGGGTAAACTATGTCTTTAGAATAAATCGTTGGTACAGTAAAACCAAAATATGTTATGAGAACATTTGTTAACTTGTTAATAAAAACACAAAAATCACTATATGTATGCCTTTAAAATTTGAGGAGTTCTCTCGATTCTTTATAGATCCCATCATCAGAATTGCGTTTTGACAAAAATGGGACTAATCTGTATGTATATACATACAATCAAAAAAAGAATTTTCAAAATCGGTTTAAACGTGACGGAGTTATGGAGTAACAAACATAAAAAATAAAAACAAAAACATACAACCGAATTGAGAATCTCCTCCTTTTGAAATCTTGAAGTCGGTTAAAAACATACAATAATTCACTTCAGATTGTGTAAAATAAACTAGATTGTTTTAGAGTATTTAATTATTGAAACGGTTCGTTTACATTGACTCTGCTGCTTTAAGCTGAAAAGCGATATTTTTTATGCAATAGAATACTCAAGATTTTTTTTTTTTTTTTTATTTATTGACCAATATAATCTGAGTAGTACATTTTGGTATACATTTTTTCACCAGCGGAAACCTCTGGGGTTTATATGCTGATGAATAGTTCGCTATGGTACATTAATTTACTTGAATACATCACCGTTATAGACTCATAATTATTACAATACACTCGTATTGGGTTCAGATAACGTCAGATACCTTTTGATACTAGGTATCGATTGTAAGCTATTTACGTATTTATGCTGTAGTTCTTTTGGTAGTTGGTTTATTATATAAGGAAGAAGATATCTGACGTTTCTTTTCCCATGCACATTGACAAAATTAGCTAATTTGAACATAGATTGTTTTGGTAAATTTTGTCTAAGGTTGCTTTTTCTTACATATAATACTAAATGCTCTTTGTACGCATACTCTTCCCTTAAAATACATAGTTTAACTTTATTGAACACTGACATTACTTCACAATAATTAAACAAACGCTCATAGTTTGGGGATATTTTTTTCCTTGTGTTTTTGGGTACAATGTTTTTAAGTAATCTAATTTGTAGTTTATAAATGGATGGGATTTATGGATTTTAGTTTAAACTTGCACAATGAACTTGCCCTTAAAAGGCGTGTAAATGCTTTACAGGGCAGTGGCCACATACAGACCACATATACCTTGGCTCAGACGGGCAGAGGTTATATAGGGACCACATAGGTTTAAAGCGATTTTTTTACAAATAACATGAGACTGTTAGATATCATCACATACTACATGTCGAATAACTCATATGCTACCCACAAAATACAATACATATCACTTACCGTATTTATTTTCGGCATCGTTCCATTTATGAATGCAAAAACGAGTCAGATCGGTGGTTTTAAATTTGACAACTTAAACGTCATATAAATACGTTCCGATATACGAACTTTTTTTGCGTTCGGAAATCGCCTTGTTTTGTATACTTACAACGCAATAATGACATTTTATGTGCCCTATATCACATCTGCTCGTCTAGAAAAAAATAATTGTTATGTGGTCACTATGTGATCACTGCCCGGGTAAGGGTTAAAACACAAAAGTTCGTTCACAAACCCTACCATTTACAACTCGATTTTTCATATTTTCATCTTAAGAGCCCGTTATTAATGAAAGAAGTTCGAATACGTTTCTTTAGTACGTGGAATATTTTTTTATCACTTAGGTCACATTGTCTAGTACGGTGTATGTGCGGTAACATCTCGCTGCCCCAATATTATAGGGTTCTATGTTACATTGTCGGGGTACTTCAATTTAGATCTAGTGTCACTCTGACAAACTTCAAACTTCAAGTTGATAAAAGTGCAACATTACATTTGATATTGGGGCAAACATTATATACTACTCAAAAGAAAATAAGGGCCACTTACATATTTCTGTTTTTGAGTAAATTTTTAGATGTAAACTAATTAATAAGTGACTAATTAATGATGTCCGGCCTCGTTCAGTATCCAACCTCTTTAATGCTGGTGTTTAATTCTTACAGCTGGCCAGAAATTGAAGCAAATAAAAAAAACGAGTTTCAGGTCAAATTCCTTTCAGATGGAATCACAATTTTATTCTGTTAAAAAACTATTTCTGTCCATCTTTTGCTTCTTTTAAAATCTTTTGTTAATAATGCCACGTCAACGAAGGCATATGGATACCATTACTGCCACCAGAGCCGTTACATTGATTGCTGAAGGTCATTCACAGCGGTCTATAGCTTTTTCGTTGGGTTTCTCTCGCCGAGCCATCCAAAATGTGTGGGATCGGTTCCAAGAGACTGGCAGTGTTGCAAGAAGGCTTGGATCGGGCAGGGTGCGAGCGACTACGGCACAAGAGGATCGCTACATCCGATTGAGTGCCCGTCGAGAGCGCTCTGTGACGGCACGTCAGTTACAAAATCGCCTGCGGTTGACAACGGGGACTCGTGTTAGTGACCAAACGATACGTAATCGACTGCATGAAGACCAGCAAAGGTCCAGCCAGACGCCGAAATCGTTTAAGTTTTTGCCGCGAACATTCAGATTGGAGCATGAATCAATGGGGTATGGTGCTCTTCACAGATGAGTGTAAAGTGAAGCTTTGTAGTGATGATCGGCGGATTAGAGTATGGAGACGACAGGGTGAGAGATTTTCCGATGTCTGCGTCAAGGAAATTGACCGCTTTGGAGGTCCTAGTGTGATGGTTTGGGCTGGGATTAGCTTACAAGGCAAAACTGAGCTGGTTTTCTTAAATCAAGGCACAGTAACTGCACAACGGTACATCGATGAAGGCATTAGGCCTCATGTGATTCCATTCTCACAGAGAGTGGGGCCAGGGTTCTGGTTAATGCATGACAATGACTGCCCACACACAGCTCGGGCCACTCAGACTGTACTGGATGACTCCCATATTCGTGTCCTACCATGGCCAGCGTATAGTCCGGATTTAAATCCAATAGAGCATATGTGGGACCAATTAAAACGAAGGGTTAGGGAGCATGAGCAAGAGGTTCACAACCAGCAACAGCTTATGGATGCTCTGAAACGTGCGTGGGAAGAGATACCTGATGAAAACATCAGAAACTTAATCGAGAGTATGCATTCAAGGCTCCAGGAGTGTGAAAACAGGAGAGGAGGACACACCCGTTACTAAACCATTAAAAAAAACAGCTTGTGTCAGTTTTTGTTTTGTTTTGCAAAGAGTTTCTGTTTAGTTTTTGCTGTTGACAATGGATTAATTTCATGTTAATTGAAATAAGTGAAACAATTGACTACACAATTAAATGTTTATTAGCATAAGTTAAAACAAAAGCCTTGTTACATGTTATTTTAATAAATATACATTACTGTTTACTATATTTTTCACGTAGCAATCAAAATACTTAGTGGCCCCTATTTTTAACCGACTTCAAAAAAGGAGGAGGTTCTCAATTCGGATGTATTTTTTTTTATTATTATGTATCTCCTGTTTAAATTCACGGGACAAAGCCCGGTCCTTTGGAAGGCGTGCGTGGGGATATAGATCCAACACGTAGATGCCCTTTGGAGACGAAGTTTAATTTGATGTAATACACCTGCTAGAACCCATTCACGGGTACATCGGTAGTGTCTTCGGGATTCCCATACTAACTGTATGGAAAAAGTTTTCTTTGATTTCTGGGCGTTCTAGTTGTCAAACCTTAGTCGGTCCCAAAGAGTATTTTGATCCTTAATAGGAATGGGATCGAATGGCATTAAAAAAAAATTCGTCAAAAGTGATGATTTTCTCGCTGACTGTACCTTTTTTCAAAAATCTGTGAATGTAGATTGTCATCACTCAAAAAGTTAGGAATGAAATCCTAATGCCATTTTTGCGTGGCGGCAAGGGATCTAGTAGCTGCCCTTACTGTCCGGTTTTAACTTTCCACCCTGTATATTAGGCACGCGTGTAGTAATTTCGATATTTTCTATTATAACTCGTGTATTTACACCCGGAAATCATAAATTTGATGAAGTGGAAGTGATGATGAAGACAACAGAAGGCTTGTGGCTTGTGTGATGTCTCAATGATGTACTTCAAACTATATAAGTACGTCACAGATTCTGATAGTATTCCGTTGAAATAAACAATGAAGTGCCAAAGGTAATTCTGAGATCCTTGAGGAATCGACGGAAGTCCTCAAATATTATCGGCCCACATACAGCGATTTGGTTTATTGGTCTAAAAATCAACGCTTTTGTTCTCGGAAATCAGTTCATGTGGTAAATTGGAAAAAAAATGTGGAAATGTTAATGTGGCTTGGCGGAGTACTGAATTGAAGTCGGTTAAAACTTTGTTTTGAAAGTAAATTATCGTATAACCGTAACCGAAATCAGTTCCTGAGTATTCCTGACTAATAGACACTTACTATTAAACAGAAATAAACAATGTCAATTTATGGATTAGGTACCTAAATTTAAAAGTTGAATATACAATATAAATATTACACAAGAAATAATATCCAATGTGCAATGTGCCCCGCCCTCTGCCACTTAAAAGCAATACGGAGGCTATAAATCATGTAAAAACGATAATTATTTTTTAATTTACAGACTTCTTTTGGTTTGGTTTTCTTCAGCTTTTCTTCAGGTTCTTCCACGCTTTCTTCCTCAGTTTCTTTCAGTTTTTTGAGTTCGTGTTGTGCCTGGGCTTTCTCAAGATCGTTCTCGCCATCGCCTATCGAAATCAAAGCGATGATTTCGAATAATTTTCCTGAGCAAATTAAGCATAGAACTGAGCATTTGAGCTTAGCTCTCTGGTAGTTGGTGGCAAATGTGCATACAAAGCCCTTTGAATACCTATACATTTGTAAGTATAGTAACACCAAATGTCTCATTATTTGATAATCAATTTTTACCTATTTTAGTGTTTTCGAGATTGTGATTGAATTATTAGTCTCACAGACTTCTCTCTGTGCTTTAATGAAAGCAAATTAAATTGAGTATAACTTTATTACATATATTTTTTCTCATAGCGCGAGGGATTTATGATATGTTTTGGTCCAGACGGGAGAGTTTAAAATCGACGAAGTTCGGAAAAAATCAATAATTTTCGAAGGGCAATAGCTTCGTCCCTTTAGAGCTTACAGATTTGCAGTTTAATTCAAATTGTTGGAATAGGGAACTTGCATCTTTTTATTTTATTACGAAAATCAAATGTATAATTGTTCAGTCCCTCGCCTAATGCGAGTGAACCTAACCGTGCCACACGATCCGTGGGTCATATATGCCAGCAGGCTGGCTTTCTATAAAATGTGAGGTTAACTTACCGAATTCACGTGGGCGCGATATCGTGTCAATTCTGTCTGGTATCCGTCAAGGGTCAGTCAAAGTCAAGTCAAGTCTCCCAAGCCAGTCTCCAGGGCCGCGGAAAGCGCCGTGCTATTCCACGGGATGCGCCAACAGTCTTTACTTTATCAACTTTGGTGATAAAGTAAAAACTCACTGAGAAAATTTGGTTCAGAACTTGGATGTTAGTGCATAATAGCCTACTACTGTAGTTTATATAAACAGGAGTTTTCCGTAAAGTGATGTTTTACTTTTCGTGTAAAATTAAATAAGGTTTCATTTTGTTATACATGGCATTGCCCATAAAGTCAATAATTTTCAAGGAAAATGCAAAATGAAGTAGACGGTATAGATGAATTACCCAATATTTTTTTTCCCCAGTCGTTATATTCCTATTAGCTTTTTTCCCCATATTGTTTAATTTCCAGACGTCATTATCACCAGCATATAATGTCTCACACTTTTTTATTTCTTATCATATTTTTCGCTGTAGGCAATGTTTTACCAATCCGTAACGTTCAAATACATTCAAATAACCCGTACAATATATAAGAGGTAATAATTACCTCCAAGATTACCTTGGATAAATGTATATGGTTACTATCTGTACTCAAATATTAAGTAAACCTCATTAAAAATATTAATTAGTAATACGATTAAGCTCTACGTAATATTTAAGTAACATCTATTGTGCCAATGGGAGTGAACTATTACAACAGATACTATTTATTTATTTTTATTTAAATGTATTTCTGAGTCAAAATACAGTTTTTTTTTCTCATTTTATATTGTCATGTGTCAGTAAAAATACTTGATTATACAAATATACGAAGCTAACTGCGTATCTTTTCTTTTCCACGCTTAGACAATTCAGAAAACTACTACCAACACAAGTAAATAAATAATTTGAAGCCTAATACCGGATCTTAATACTGGTTTTGGGAATCGTCCGGTATTGCATGCCCTAATATTAAATCTTGGTAAAATTGCGTCTAGGGAAAATTATGTGCAGAAATTGAAACCCGTGGTGAAAAAAGACTATGGGGAATATATTGTACAGGTTATTTGAATGTATGTGAACGATACGGATTGGTAAAACATTGCCTACAGCAAAACATATGATAAGAAATAAAAAAGTGTGAGAAATTATATGCTGGTGATAATGACGTCTTGAAATTAAACAATATGGGGAAATAAACTAAAAGGAATATAACGACTGGGGAAAAAAAAATTGGGTTATTCATCTATACAGTCTAAAAATGTGCAACATGACAGTATTAACCAAAACGTTACAGCGATTCAACTTAACCTAAATGACTAAACAAAATCAAATACCTACTAACTAAAGACCATTCATACGTCTCGCCTATTGTGTTAATCAAAGTGCATTTGAAATATCCTATTGTGAAAATCAAAGTGCATTTGAAATTCTCCCGAGCTCCAAATTCGGAGAATCTTCCCTGGAAGGACATTGAGGGAAAATCTCACATGAGGATGCATTTTTCTCCACGAAGACACGTTTTCTCGTCAAGGTTGTGTACTACAGGCTTGTGTAGAATTTATTCAGCTTTAAAATTGCCATAGACCACGTTTTCATAGAGTACGTAATTTTTGAACAAAACCTGAATTTCTTACGAATGGAGTACATTTCCCAAGATAACAGCCGTTCTACAAGGTCCTGACCCGGGGACTTTTGGGAGACGAAAACAGAGCTTCTAACGAACATTCGTACCAAATTTCATCAAACTCCCCGAAATTTCGAGGTTGAACAATATCGACTGTATTAACACTAGTCTCTAATGCGGTCGAATGAACCTTCCCACTGAGTCTCTGTTCCATACCCAAATTAATTTCATGTGGCAATATTAGAGCTCATTATTCTCAGTGTATTTTTTTAAGTGTAATTTTTTTGAGACGCGCTCATAAAATATGAACACTTACTTTATTTATGTTTAAGCGTCAATAAATGCAGAATAAAAGGGTAATAATTCCTTGTTATTGATAAATTTCGTATATAATTGGTAGGTATGGCTCCAAAAGTCTTAAAAATGTAGGTCTATTTGAACCACTGTGAACAGTCTGAACTGTCAAAATTAAGGTGACAACAGCGTTTGGGGGGCTGGGAGTGATCTTTCCATGATATTTTACAATTCAGTCTGTCCACTTGTGATTTTGCTCCAAGTTCTTTGATTGGTTCCAAAAACCCGGTACTTTGGGTTCCGGTATTTCCCGGGAGTTGGTAACCCCTACTAGATAGGGAACTGTCCCCATGCCCTGAGATTTTCTCATCGGCTGTCTAGGCAAGGAAAACTATTTGACATCATGTGTGCACTGTAAAGTTTTTTCAAGTTTCTCAAATACCCCAGGATTTATACAAGCTTCAAAGACGTTAGAAATAAAAATAAAATAAAACATTTTTTTTAAATATCCGTATATTTTTTTAAGAATATCCTTTAGATACCTTATACAAATATTAATTAATAGTTGCACTAGCATTAAACATACAATTTAGTACATATTTACCTACCTAAGTTATACAATACACAGCGTACGAAATAAATTTCACTAAAGTAGTAGGTAGTCAACTCAAATAAAATGCTTTCTTAAACATATGTAATAGGACTAATAGGTACTGAAGTAAAACAAAACGTCAGTATTTCATAAATAAAAATACATTATTTTTTCTATAAAATATTTTTATAGTTGATCATCTAGCACCAATATCAAGCATTTATTACAACACGAAAATAATTCAGTAAAAATAATGATTTTTGGTAATGTAACTCACGGTGATTCACAAAATCACTATTTCTCCAAATCCACTTGATAAAAAGCGGAAGTTAGTAGACTTACAATTTTTTTTTGATGTTATCTTATTCTTTTGATGCAGTCAATAATTTTTATACTTATAGGTAGGTAGTTATTGTTTTATTATTCATTCATGTCCAAAGTTTATACCCTATTCCTGATGCCTTATTTATGTACAGTGGACGTCCAAGATAGCACGTACAATTTTGCACTAATTGTATGTGTACATAATTTTGACGCCTTCTTTAGGTACAATTGGCGCGTTCGGCGACACCAGTTTTGCTAATCTTGTGTGTGAAATATCAAGTTCAAAGCCTATATGTGACGGTTTTTGGGAAAACGTCCCACTTCGTCGATATGGAGTTAAGAGTAGTTCCTAATACGCTATATCATACGCTATTTTTTGGTGAAAGATTCATGTCTCTAGGTGCTATAGTTATTTTTTTTAAATTCTGCAAAGTTGCAGAAGTGAAAAAGCGACAATTGAGAAAACGTTGGTTAAAGTTTGGGATGGCAGAAAACACACTTCTACTTTGAAGTTATGGAGTGGTTGGTATTTAATGAATGGGCAAACTTTAGGGATTTTAAATTAGTTAAAATCATGTATGTAACCTTAGTATTTTGAATGTTATGGAGGCTTGAACATAAAAACAGGACGAAAATATGTAAATCCTGAATATGGGTTTATTTATATATTCTATTATACGGCACGCAGATTTATCATTAAAGTTGTATTTATAAATGGTTGCCCATGCTAAATAATTCTGTGGATCCTTTTATTTAGTTATTATGTCAAAAAGTTAATAACAAATGATTTGAATAGTGCCATGCATAAAAATTAAAATACATGTGTCTCTTAATATATAACATGAGATTACTTAAAAAACATACTTATCAAGCATAGAAAGTATGTAAAATATCAAATTATAAGTACTTTTTGTGTGTATAAAATTTAGTGATTTTATATAGGGAGCGTCCCACTTGGTCGGTTTACTAAACTTTAGTGCTTCTTCATTGAAAGGGTTTGTGTTTGGTATATTTTTCAGTTTTATGTATGAGATAATGGTTTGTTATTGTTAATCTAAGAGTCTTTGATACTAACGTCGTTTGTTTAAACTTTTTTAACGTAATTGAACGAAATTTCTTTTTGACTCAAGTTTAGTGACCCACTTTGACGGTTTGGTGGATCATAGGTACGCTAAAAAATTACTACAAGTATAAAATCATAATTTATAAACATAGGTGTAATTTGCTGAACCAAAAACAGTATAATTACAAACCAAAAATGGTGTACGTATTGAACCTATGAGATGTAGCAAACGGATCGAACTACTAAGAAAAATGGAAACTTAAAATGTGGACGTTTTAGCGACTTAACTTTTATATAAACTGTTCTAAAAATGCTCTTATAACTTACTTTCACATTTAAATGACACCGAAAATCATAGAAATCATTGAGCGAAAAGTTTAATTCATGCTGACGTGACAAAGCCAATTTTCAATTTTACAAATATGCTCAGTTATAATGGGAGAGTTAGGTATATTTGCAAAATTTAACTTACTTTTTTATTAAATCATTTACAAATGGCCAGTTCTAAAAACTTTCAGTGCCAGCCTCGTATGGCAAATAATCAAATTCTTCTCAATTGTCGCTTTTCACTATTGGAAGTTTAAAGAATTTTCAATAAATAACTATAGCTCTAAGAGACTGTGTTATATGTGGTAATCCAAAACGAAAGGAACCTTCTGCAGCTTCGGCAGGTGCTTAATGCCTTATCTTTAATGCAGAAATCGAATGAAATTGCGTGTGTGTCTGCGGCCAGAAGGTCCCTTTCATTTTGAATGACCACATATTACAAATTACTCATAACACCATATCGGCAAAGTAGAAATTGTTCTCTAATAACAGGTACAAATATGATATCGACGATTTTTTCTGTATTCGACAAAGTGGGTCGCTAAACTTTGAAGCCCTAAAAAGGTGCTTAAAATGGAGATTTATGCGTCGTCATCAAAATCATAGGTTTATTACAGTATGTTCTATCAGTTTTCATCGAAAGTTGATTTTCGGTAAGTTTTGCCATATTTCACTAAACTGCCCGTAACTCCGTAACTAGAATCGACAAAGTGGGACGTTTTACTAAAAATCGTCACATATTTTGTCAAATTAAAGACATGTGACATATCAGGGCAAGATTATCTTGGCTGTCACATGAGGGGTGAGCCATGAGGTGACAGATGAGGTGAAAGTTGAAGTGATCAGTTAGACGAATATGTACGAAGCCGTCACAATAGTAGTTTATGTGACTGTACATAATGAAGGGCATTAATCACGAGTGTGGGTTTATGAAACGAGCCGAAGGCGAGTTTCATAATAACATCACACGAGTGTTTTAATGCCTAATTATGTACAGTTACATAAACTGCTTTATCTATCCACATAATATTAAGCCTCCATGATGCATTCAGGAACCACATATTAAGACCGGCATGGCGGCGTTGTTTTCTGGCAGCTGTCATAGTTTTTGTTTTAATTCAGAGACAAACTAGAGTCAGCTCTAACTATCATATATTTCGATATCTTACTTATGTGCGACATTTGTCAAATTTGTATGGAAATTGACTATTCATTTCGACCTAAACGTCATCTCGACTGATATTAGAATAGAGTTAAAATCAAATTTCTTTGTTTTTCAGAGATGTTCGAAATTTAAAATATATAATTTTATTGTTTAAAAGAATAACAGCTTAACAGCCCAGGGGTCTCGTGTAAGCAAACGGGTCGTCGGTACATAAACAGGGCCTTTCTTTTACATAACTTTAACTCAATCGACGCTCAAAGTCCTGAAGGACCCAGACATGCCGACGTAATCGTCGGTGGAACTATCCTTTGGCTTTTTAGACTCATCGATCGTTCCACCCTGCGTTTCCTTCATATAATCCATATGCGTCGCTGTACTAAGCTCCTTCAGGAAATTTACTGAAAAAAAATGTTGATAATTAGTACCTAGTGGCGGCAGCCGAAACGCGATATACCTACCAATGAACGTTAAAGGCCTCCACACACCGGTCGCGTGCGCGGGCCCGCGCAAGTTGTAAAACATTGAAAATAAACTTCAAACACGGGTCATTGTCAGACACAAAAACAAAAATCATCTTTCCGGTGGTCAATAGTTAAGGGCTTACGCTTACACATAATATGTTTTTATCGCATAGAATTATAGAAGGGGCAACGCCGTTTATGCGGATTCAGAGATCAACCAAAAATTAGGCTTTATAGCCCTTAACTTTGGCAATGTCCACCGAAAATACGCGAACCTAAATCTGACAATGACCCACACACATCGAACGCGAGCTCGCGGGCCCGCGTTCGGTGTGTGTTTGAAGGTGTAGCTTCAATGTTTTACACGCGATCGGTGTGTGGAGGCCTTAAATGATGACGTCACAGTTTTATATTTGTGCTAAGCGTTGTATGGAAAGACAAGTAATCAGTTTACTTGTCTTTCCATACAACGCTTAGTAAAGTCAGTTCACGGCTGTTCCAGTCGTGAAATACTGCGTTTAGGTCCATAGTTGTTTTACTATTTCGTTTCTACAAAAGCGTAAGGAATAAAAAAATGCATATTTTTTCTAGACTTTCAGGGTAATTTTTTTGTCAATTTAATTATTATAATTTATACTTTATTACAAACAGTACGTTATCAATATTCGCACGATGAAACAACCCTATTATTAAAAAAACATTCTCCGTACGATTTATAAATTTCTATAAACGTAAAATTTTACTGAGATGTAAGCTGTCATAGATTCGCGATTGATACGTGTTTACAATATGAAGGGTCCACGGAAAAAACATAACTAGGTCACATTTTTTTTTCAAAATGTGATTTAATGTCACGTAATAGTTCATAACGAGCTCAACATATTGACATTAAAATCTCAATTTAAAAACAAATGTGATTAGACATGTTCTTTCCGTGGACCCTTCATATGTTCCAGCATAAGAAAAAATCAAAAGCACGACATTAATAACAATGGCCATCATAAATTCATAATAACAACAATAATTTATTTATTTCATACATAAAAACATGTATAAAACTTTTACAAAACTAAACTATTATTATATTAAAATAACTAAAACTAAACCTTAAACTTAGAAAAAATAAAATGCAATAACAACATGCAATCTGTCACTGTCACATATGGTTTGTTTCCAATACAACAACACAATGATGTAATATAAAATATACGTAGATATGTTATAACTTATAAGCGGTCCAAAAGTGGCACACTAAATTTTGGTCAAGTCACACAGCTTGCCATAGTTTTGCGTCGTCAATGGAAACGAATGCTGTCAGGATTTGGTGGCCATTTTTAAACACGGAATTTCGTATAGACAACATATCTACATATTTTTATATTACATCATTGCGACAACACAACACATTCCTTTGCTATTCCGTTAAAGAATGTGAGGTTCTATTAGTGATAATGAGATGTACCCATTTGCTTATTTTTGCATGCAGTCAATGTTGGGAACCCTTTCTCTGAAAACATCCAAATTAATACATGAAACCACTACCAATAATGAAAAACCTCAACACGTGTTTTGCCTGTCTTCTAGGCATCATTAGCAGTATTCAAGAGATGCTGGCAGGAGCAAATTTATAGAAACTCATCATGATTTTCCGCAAAGTAACGCCTAATACCATCAATTATCTAAACATGGTTTGGAATTTGACCATGAATATAGTAATTAGCTTACAGATGTTTCTTTTGCTGAAACTGTAAAAAAAATTGTTTACGGAAATCTTAAAAATATTTCTAAACCATTGAATGCTAATTTTGCTCTATAGTTCATAATGTTTCACGAATTCGAGGAGGTTAAATACCTATAAAACGAAATTAAAATACAAATAGCAATAAAAGAGACATACATAGCACTAATATTGTTTTAGTTTTAGTAAACTTACATTTTTTATAACTATATATTTTTGACATAAATAATTCACTCATTCTTTGTCACTTTACATTACAGATACAAGAGACTGATGGCATTATTATTGCTCAAACACGTAGTTAACTCAAATTGCACTATTCTAGAAAAAAATAAGGTAATATAATACCAGAAGCGCTACCCAATAAGCCTGGCAGATTTTACAAATCGAAATATATTTAGAATACTGTTTAACCCGGCGAGCATGACCCAGGGTATGTCATACCCTGACAGTATTAAAAACGTTTGTTATTTTTTAAATCTTCGTCTGGCAACACTAGCTCGCTCAGTAGCTGGAGGCAAGGGAGTGCGGGAGGGGATAGTGGCGTGATCGCTGTGCGACGTGAGGCGTCGGCCGAAATATTTCTGCACAAACCTGTTTCAGGTATGTCACACCCTACGTCATTTTAGATGATTTTTTTTATGTATGATTTATAAATATTCCTTTTATTATTCTTTGTGTTTTTAAGGTTTCAATGTATAGGCTTGAGATTACGTTATTTATATTAGTTGTTTTTCTTTTATTTTCATACAAGAAGGACAGAAAAAAACCAAATATTCCTGTAAAGGTTGCAGCAAGCCCATGTGTATGGAGCATGATAATCTCGATGGCAGTGATTAACCATATTTTCAATAAAAAAAAATAGTGTTATGTTTTTTTGAGAAGTTGATCTCATTATCTTTTAGTTAAAAGTTGATTTATATTCCAAAGACAGTTATTTTTTGTTTAATTGTTCATTTTTTTAAACCTCGAAACTTTTGTTCCTATAATTACATAGTATAAGGTAAACACGAATAAATAAAAATAATTTCATAATTAAAACTTGTCTATAATTTAATTGCATTATATAATTCATTATTAAACAATATACTCTGCACGAAATAAAATAAAATAAATAAAAACTATATTATGTTACATTAAATTTCGGATATGTCATACCCTGCCTCATGCTTGATGTAACTTTTTTTCACGTCATGCTCGCCGGGTTAATTTGGGGCACAACAATCAAAATAATAGCATAGATACAAAGATTTCGTAAAATAAAATTAATAATAATACAACTAGGAATAAAACTAGCTTAGCTAGATTGCTGTACCTACCTACTTTGCTGATATTTTTACGAACAACAGTCAACTCTAGTCTCACCTCATGGAAGGTGACGACGACAAGACCAAATATGAAGAGAAGAAGAGCTCACTGGTTCTGTAATATAGCCTGTTCACTCGTATTGCCTTGTAAAGACCTCAATATTAATTGGGTCATACACAGTATGAAAAACAAAAGTCGTCTTTCCTGTGGTCAATAGTTAAGGGCTTACGTGCACATTTTACATGTTTTTGACGTGATAACGTCTTATAAATCGATGAACACCGGCAGCACGCACGAAAAAGTATGACTCAATGTTCCGTTCCGCCTGAGCTAAGCGTTCGGCTTTAAGACGTTATCACGTTAAACTATAGTCGGTAAACCGACTTATAGGCAACCATTTTAATCGCATAGAATTATAGACGAGGAGACGCCGTTTACGCTGATAAAGAGTCCTACAAAAAACTAGGCTTTATAACCTTTAACTTTGGCACGCGACGCGAACCTAAATCTCTGCATCTGATTTGACAGACACATAGGGAGAGCGAATTCTATTCCAAACAAACCTGACCTAACTTAATCATCGACAGGCTTTTCAAAAGCTAACCATTTAGACTGAATCCCAACCAATACGTACCCGACATTTCACTCAAACTCGCCGCATCACCGCCGTACTCAGCCGGCAAGATCTTCTTAGGAATGAAGTCATAAAGGGTCTCCATGCTTCTATGCACGTGAATCCTGCTAGCGACTTTCTTGCTCAACACTTGTTTTAGAAGCAATATCAGGGCATCTGATACCTTTGATGTGGTTATCAGGTGAATGCCTTGAATCCGCATGCCATAGCCTTCCTGCAAAATGAAATAAACGATATAGTCCAGCGAAGTAGGTACAACTCTATATTATTATCATAATAACTAATGTTCACAAGCTACGTCAGGTTTGTAGGCAGAACACCAGGTCGTTGTTTCGATGATATTTGGCAGTTAATTTGGAAAAGGTGGGTGAGATTGGCATAGAAAAGGGCTAGGGGGGGGGTTTCAACATAAAAAGGTGTGAATGGATGGATACAGGCTGAGTTCAAAGGATCGCTGGCCAATTTGGCACTATTAAACAACAAAATGCACCTAAAGTGTCTACACGGTCGGTAGTCCGTCTGTAGAGTAGTTGTTTGCAGCAAAATATCATACTACAGCGGTCGGTGCCGACCAAGGTCGCTCGGTCGGAGGGGCGTGTTGGCGACCGCCTAGCCGACGTTTAAGCGTATATTTTATGCCCTCGACAGGCAGGTAAGGTAAAGCTATAGTTATCCAGAATCAACGGCTTGAAAACGCTACCATTGAGCACACAATAAAGATTCGGTTTGCTATGAGTAAAATGATGATTCAAAAAATTAAAAGCAGGTTGAATATAGAAACCACGCTCAAAGTTTATTCATAAGAAATGAAAAGAAACCAGTGTGCAGTATCACTAAATGACTACTTATGTTTGTATTTACATTTCATATTTATGAAATTTTCGTTAAATTTGATTTAAGTAGGTATACTTGGAAACATGTGTATATTATATTTTACGGGTAGAGAATGTCTTAAGGCATTAAGTCCGCCTTTTATACTTTTTGTTTGTGCAAAAAAAGTTTAAATAAATAAATGCCTAAATAAATATATTGTTAGGATGTACAAGCGATTAAAAGATAATTTACAATATGCAACCCCAAAGATGACCTTATTATTCCAAAATATTTGTCAAATTCGAAAGAATCTACAAACAGAGTAGCAGAGAGTTTAACATTTTTGAGCGATTTTTTCTGTGAGATAATATTTAAGTGACTGTCCCTTTTAAGAATTGCTTTAGAGATTGAAAACTGGTTGCGCTGCATATTTTATAAAAATAATCCAACTGAAGACCGCCATATAAGGTGCCAAACTGAAAATCAGCGCAGAAAACTCGTTGAGTACATGCTGAGGTTGGTACCCATTGCCAACATAACGTTCAAATGTATAATATATTTAAATCATTAGAAAATACGTTAAGAAAACCTAGGATCTTGTTTAGTTAAGTTTATTTAATTGTAGTTTTCTTGTATTGCATTGTAATATTTTTAAATTATGGCAATAAAGTTCAATTGAAATTGAAAAGTTACTCACCATGTACAAAGTCAACATTTGTTGAAGTTGAGAAGGACTAAGCACAGCGAGCAAATCTAGCAGATTAACATCCCGATAATCCAGCATTATGATGAATCCATTGGGATAATCATGCATTTTAACGTATTCACATATCTGAAACACACATTAGATAAGAGTATTGATAAGTTTTTAGGTAGGTAGGTACG
This sequence comes from Epinotia brunnichana, assembly GCA_963854355.1. NCBI lineage: Eukaryota > Metazoa > Arthropoda > Insecta > Lepidoptera > Tortricidae > Epinotia > Epinotia brunnichana. The sequence continues at coordinate 15,720,905 of OY977954.1, forward strand.
GATATTTTAGGCAACGGCCCTAAAACCCAATTAAGTAAGAAAAACATACCAAGTACGGTTTCACAAGGAGCTGATCACTTTTGTACCGTGTCACTTTAACGCCATGTTTGAAACTGCCATACGAAGTTGTCTAATGGGTGAAGGTGACAAGGTACCAAGATGTTCAGCTACTATGAGTTCATAGTTAAATGACAACAAATTTTTGCTAGTCCTACTTTTTCTAATAGCTTTTTGATGAATTACATTAAAAACTTCACCTTGCAACATTCATTTGACCAGGGAGTTAAAGTTTTTTTAGGAATAAGAACCAACTTAGGTACATCTTTCCACAAAATTTAAATTTTTGAGTTCTCCGAGATTTTGTGATAATTTACAAAATCGTAATAATATTACCAGTAAATTGAACACCTCTCTCAGGATTTTTTTAATTTCGCTAATGAATAGCATATAATAGAATAAACATTTAGTGACAAAAACATAACATGGACAGAGATTAGCATACACAAATCATTAGACCGAACCACCGATATTATAACCGTTTATTGGCACTAATGTACTGTGCCAAGAAACGGTTATAATATCAGTGGTTCGGTCTGAGATGAAAGTGTATCTGCCACGCCACGCCCGAGAAAACGAGATGCAACACTCTTTGAATATGCCATTGGACAAACAATGTCTAATGTTAACAAATACGATATGAATGAATATTTAGATGAAATGTAATATAATTTTTTTTACTTCAATAATATCTCATTGTTTGAGTTTGAAGAAAATTACGGACCCATTTTTTCCCCCGTTGTGAGTGAAACATTAAGATATCGTGTTTTACGTAAATTAACGTCAAGATACATGACATAAGATTCTACTTTGTTCCCTAGTTCAGGCAGTGCCTCCAAAAAACTCGCATTTTTGCAAAGGAAATATTATGATATCCACCTGGACTGGATTGGACACCCTTCGGAGGGGCCCCGACCATATAGGTACGGTCAGCCTTAGGGTAAGGCCTGAGTGGACGCTTGAGTCAGGCGTGCGGGAGAGCGGGGCGTGCGGCGTGCATATTAAACAAATGAAACGCATACTGGTGTCCTGAGTAGACGCTGCACAAAGTGAATGCACGCTCGCTCGCCCCGTTGCACGCCCCGCCGAACGCTCTACTCCGAGCGTCCACTCAGGCCTTAGACTTAGGGTAAGGCCTGAGTGGACGCTTGAGTCGGGCGTGCGGGAGAGCGGGGCGTGCGGCGTGCATATTAAACAAATGAAACTCATACTGAGGGCCTACCGCGAACGGCATTCGAAGTTTTCCCTCTCTGTCGCACTTACGTACGAAATCACAAGTATGACAGAGAGGGAAAATTTCGAATGCCTTTCGCGGTAGACCCTAAGTCTAAGGCCTGAGTGGACGCTCGGAGCGGAGCGTTCGGCGGGGCGTGCAGCGGGGCGGGCGAGCGTGCATTCAATTTGTGCAGCGTCTACTCAGGACACCAGAATGAGTTTCATTTGTTTAACATGCACGCCGCACGCCCCGCTCCGCCGCACGCCCGACTCGAGCGTCCACTCAGGCCTTACACTTACACTCACAAGGGGCTAACACATTTGTACCGTGTCGCATTAAACGTCATGTTAAACTGCCATATAAAGTTGTAAAACGAGTGAAAACGACAAGGTACTCAGGTTTTCAGCAACTTCTGAGGCTGACCGTACCTAAACAGGCCATGGATTGGAATCCCCAAGGAAAGCGAAAGCGTGGCCGTCCCAAACAAACCTGGTGGCTTACTGTTGTAGACGAGGCGAAATGAAGCGAGACGCTCAAGACAGATCTGCATGGAGAGTCACCCTGTGGATTCCCTCTGCCCCATCTATTCTAAGGAACATATGATTTTAAGTTACCTTAACCATAATAATACTTACTATAATTGAATACCTGATGTACTGCATTATCAAGTCGGCCTGCAATGGCATGTTGCTATTTATTTTGAAAAGGTTTACCCTGGCATACTCATCTGTCACGTCAGGTAGAACTATGCTATTACTGAAACATAATTAAACATATTTTTACCTATAAGCTTTTCTGTTAAGACCTGTGGCTGACTGGTAGAGAATGCCTTAAGCCGCCTTAAGGCACTAAGTCCGCCTTTTGTACTTTTTGTTTGTGCAATAAAGTTTAAATAAATAATAATCATTGTTATTTTATTGTATATACATTTAATCTAATTTTGTAAGGTTTACATTTAAAGTATTTAAACAAGGTACTTTAGAACGGTTTGAAACTTATATCAAAATCTTCAAGCTTCAAGAGCATGAATTAACTAACAATTTTTTGACATGGGGTTTAGCAACACGTTCGTTAAGTGTTTGATACTCAAATCGGTAACTGTTTTATAAAATTTCAAAAACGCTCTATTAGTTTGCAAATAGAAGCACCACAGAATACATATATGTATGTACCTAAATATAAAGGTTCACTATATCACCACACCAAGTCATTTCTCTCCGGACACAAACATACACACACATCCCTTTACACATTTGCACATAATTTACACATGTTTTAGTCTCTCAATTTAAATTTAGTGTATTTTTTTTAAGGTCCCGAGTGACGAATACCAGCGATTTGGCTAGCCATATCATGATGCCAGCGCCCATTATCTGCCAACACATTTGGTTATTTTCGTATATTCATATTCATTTATTTCGTATTAATCATACATTGTCATTCATTACATTAAAATATCATAATAAGGTTATTAAAAACAATGTCGACAGGCATATATAGAAGAGCAATACAGTCAAAGTTATTAAATATTCTAAGTAATTAAAATTGTTCGTCCAGGAATTCAGCTACCGAATAATATGCCTTCTGCATCAGCATGGATTTAAGTTTCAGGGTAAAACCAAGGCACGTCCGAAAGTCTTTAATTGCTGTCGGTATTTGGTTATATATCCGCGGACCCAAGACATAAATACATTCCATTGGCCGTTTTCATGAGTCGGTGTCTTGGACCTCCAAGTCATGCTTCCTCCTATCCTGAAAACGACCGCTGGTCCATTTCCTCCTTTGGATTTGGAATACCTCCAAACTCTGCTGAACATATTTACCAACCTCAAGGATGAATATCGAGGGAAGTGTTAGGTAGGACTCTAACTAAAGTCCACAAATAGCTGGCGAGCAAGAGGGTCTCGATATTTTTCTACATAATTTAATATTAAAGATATTTAATTTCATTTAATTTTTAAATAGGAAGAGATTGACGGGGAAGTTAAAACAAATAAATGAGGGTTATAGAAACAGTACTATTTGCCTATATATATTTTTTTGTAAAATAGCTATTATAAAAGAAGATACTTAATGCTGAAAATTATACAAGCAAAAATGGGAGAAATGCACTACAGACAAAAATAAATGTTGTTCATTAGTGTACGTTGGTATCGTTACCAAAATAAGTCCAAATATAGGTAGGTATGTTAAAGGCAATTAGGACTAAATTATGTTTAATTCGAAGTACGATATCAGGTTTTATAATCATTTGAAAGGCAATAGGTAAGTGTTTATAATAATTTAATTAATATTGTATTTTTAGATGTTTCAACTGACACCAGTCTTTGTTTCATCCGACCCAGACTCCAGTAGGTCGATCAAGTAACGCATTGTAAGAACGTCGGGTAGGTCTATTATGTCACTTCTTATATGGCAAATTGACAGTTAAATTGTACCGACGCGCGTTTGGAACGTAACGTGATTACCCCTCGGTCATTTGAAACGTTTTCCGTCGTTTTGTAAAACGCTTCAAATTGCAAAAATATACCACTTTGAGGTTAAGGAACTGATTCTATTAAAAATGAGGATTTTTTTTTGTCAAAAACGTTCCAATTGGCCCAAGTCTCCCTATCATGTCTACAATCTTATTACACAAGAAATACTCACCCCAGAGCTGGCGCATACCTTTCCCAAAGGATCGCTCTTGCGGTCCAAAGGGGAAATGCCGCCAGTGTCATGGGGTCCATGCCGCAGGCAGAACTTTTAGACGGGCTACTTACTTTTTTTGTAATTATTTTTTAATTTTTCTATTTATTGTTTAGTATTAGTTGTTTTTAATTTAATTTAAGTCAGTGTATGTTAGTTTTTCTGATATTATATAAATAAACAAAATGATTTAGCAGACCATACTCACAATGTTTTTAATTCTGTTTCGAAAGAATTAATGTCAATAGATGTGAAGAAATGTGGCCATATTGTCCTGAATGTGGAAAGTTTCTCGAAGCGTGACTTGGCGCGCTCCACAGAACCTTTAGTTGAAATGAGGAGTCTTTCTAAGTAGCCATCAGCTGTAAAAAAAAGTGAGTGACTGTTGTAGTGGGGTAGACTAGTGGAAAACAAAAAACAATTTTATCATATGTAAGTATGTACCTACTAACTAAACATATCCATATTTAATATCATAAATTCATAAGGTCCAATTTAATTTTAGGACGATACTAATTAAGGCCCACTGTCCTAAAAATAGGTCATAAATAACTGTTAACAAGTTGAAGACCTCTGTAGCCTAGTTGGTAGTGACACTGCCTACGAAGCCGGAGGTCCCGGGTTCGAATCCCGGTAAGGGCATTTATTTGTGTGATGAGCACGAATATTTGTTCCTGAGTCATGGATGTTTTCTATGTATTAAGTGTTTGTTTATCTATATATAAGTAAGTATTCCAACGTCTAGTACCCATAGTACAAGCTTTGCTTAGTTTGGGACTAGGTCGATCCCATAAAAACATTCCATGTAAAAAATAGGCCAAGTCTCGAAACTCTTTCACAGTAAAAAGTGGTGAGATATTTCGTAGAGCCAAGTTAGGCATTCTTGATAATCATTATTTGCTTGCTAAATAAAATTCTGCAACTTGGGAATCACACAACTTTACTGCATTTACTAATTTTTGCATAGGTACCTAAAACTATGTAAGTGTGATTGCCAAGTCACAAAATTTTACTAAGCAATTGAATAAAGATTAACAAGAATGCCTGACCTTTACGAAATATATCACCATTTTTTACTGTTAAAGAGTTTCGAGACTTGGCCTATTTTTTACATGGAATGTTTTTATGGGATCTCATTTCTTTTTGTAGACTTAACGTTTGTATAGTTTTGCAGGAATGAACTGCAAAAGTAACTTTGTAATCGCATGTATTTATATTGGATTACAAACTTACTTATGCAGTTTATATATCTTTTTTAGATTTTTTACGAATTATTAGGCTAAAAACTAATTATTAGGCTAATAAATAACTATCTTTTGAAATTTGGAGCTTGTGGGTCTGCTAGAAGTACCTTAGAATTAGCGTGATCATTATCAGAAGTGAGTACGTCAGTGACAAAACTAACGAACTTTGACGGACAATAGTTCTTAAACTAAAAGTTCAAATTGAATGTTATTGATATTGTATGTTAGCCATATTATGCCCTACATGTTCCTGAAAATTCAGGGTTCTAGCTTTAGCCAGCACAAAATTACAGGATGTTGAAAATGGCCTGAATGGCTTCGAGAAAACGATGGTACGGCCGTGCCTCTTTGTTTTGCTCCACTTGGCGGGGGCACTGCCGTTCCCCCTTATTCGTGTTACATTGTCCCCAAATATGAATTTATTTATTATGGAGTTGGGCTGTTAAGCCTGAAATTTTTGGTCCTAAGATTAGCACGATGGGCCACGACGGTGGACCTAATGCCGAAAGGCATTATCTTACAGTCAATCAAAGGTCCAAAGAGAGACCTTAAAATAATTAGTATTAACTGTAATTATTTATTCATAATAATCAATTTTTAACAACTGACCATGAGTCACTGGTCAGTGGGTAGTGTCAACAACGCCAAAGCTCACTGGTTAAGTCTGAATATCACTCTTGCCATGAAAATATCAAGGATGTAAATACATCACAAAAACGGGAATACAGACGACGGGAATGAATTCCACTACTTAGCAATTCGCATGAGGAAAGAAGAAGCAACACGCTAATTGAAAACATTATTTCTAACTTTATATCAGCAGGTCGATCACGTAACGCATTGTACGCGTGTCACATTTTATATGGAAAAACCGACCAAGTGCGAGTCGGACTCGCACACGAAGGGTTCCTTACTATTATCTATAAATATTTATTTAATTCTGTATTTTAGTATTTGTTGTTATAGCGAACAGAAATACATCACCTGTCAAAATTTCAACTGTGTTTTCTGTCATGGTTCATGAGAAACAGCCTGGTGACAGACAGACATACAGACAAACAGACAGATAGACAGACACACAGACAGACGGACAGCGGAGTCTTAGTAATAGGGTCCCGTTTTACTCTTTGAGTACGGAACTCTAAAAATTACAGTTAAATTGTCCTAACGCGCGTTCGAAACATTCAGTGATTACCCCTCAGAGCTACTTCAAATTTGTTGGCAATATTTTTTTTAAATCAGAATTTTTCACCTTGGTTTGTAGAATAGCATGGCGCAAGTCTATACGTTTTTTAAGTAACTATCAAGTTATTAATCTTTATTGACCCGTTTTGTAACCAACCTTGATTATAATAACATATTTCAAGTTCGTGCTGTTCGATCATGAATTAAGATAGGTGCGATCATCGTTGATTTAGTTTCATACAAAGTTACGGAACTCTCATAACTTGTTGTTGACTGAGAGGAGAGAGAGACTCAATCGACGTAGTAGCTAACATATTAAGTGACACAACTCTAACAAAAGTTTACAGAGAGCAGAAAGGAGGAGGACAGAATTAGAAGGCTCTTTAAGAAGTACTAGCTGCCAGTGTATTAAAAAGAAACCCAAGCGCTGCATCGGGACGTACAGAACAACTGTTGTACTTACTTACATTACAACCCGACGGTCCATTCTAATCTAGTAAACAGTATCGATTGGTTTAATAAATTACGAATAATTGTGACACTATCTTAAGCAGTGTTTGAGATTATTTTTATCCTGCATATGCTTGCGTATTTCATTTATTTAATAAATCAACAAATAAACTTGATGAAGAATTGGGTTTTATGAAGTTTAGTACTAGCGACCCACCCCGGCTTCGCACGGGTATGTTTAAAAAAAGGTCAAGTGCGAGTCCGTCTCGCGCACCGAGGGTTCTGTACAAACTTTCACCACGCTCTATTAAGGCGACGTGAGCTTTTTTTTTTTTTTTTTTTTTTTTTTAATTTATTGACCAATATAATCTGAGTAGTAAGTACATTTTGGTATACATTTTTTCACCAGCGGAAACCTCAAGGGTTTATATGCTGATGAATAGTTCGCTATGGTACATTAATTTACTTGAATACATCACCGTTATAGACTCATAATTATTACAATACATTCCAAAAACGGATTTTTAAAAAATCGTAGCTCTTGTTTGGATTGTAATACGGCTGCCCTAAATTTAATTAGCAATCTTGAGGCCTTTCTCGACGGAAATCAGCTATTCGAATCCTGAGTTTGTGACTTTCGCGCGATAGAAAAAAATCACGAACATAGGTCTAAAATACACTTAAAAAAAATCTAAGTAATTATGCACAACAGCTAAACATATTACAATTGGTTCTTAAAATCGGCAATGTTATGTTTGAGGGAAATCAGCTATTACTTTTTTTTTTATTAAAACGCACAAAGAAATAAAATTAAAAACATGATATCCGCGCTTCCAAACACGCACTTCCATCTCGCTCACGCTTATGCTTAGTGAGAGGGAGAGAAGACCACGAACCTACGTCCCCTTAAGAAAAAAATTAGTCAAATCTATTCAGAGATAATTCATTTTCAAGTGAACCAATTTCGATAAGGAATTCTTTTTTTATATGCTAGAAGGTACTTTCAGAATACTTCTGTACAAATTAGAAGGAAAAATTCAACACAAAAGTATTGAATTACAAACTTAAATATTAAATGAATTTGAAGATAAAAAACAAATACGCTAGAAAGAGGTCTCGTTATACTTTTCCGGTAATATATATGTTAATATTAATAATAATATTCAAATTTTTCGCTCGGTAAACTTCGGAGATAAGGGGGGGGGGGGTGGGGGGAATGGTATTTTTTTCTACATTTTCATTTGTAAATCGAAATTTAACCACTTTAAAAAAAATGGTTTTAGAATGTGCAATTCAAGCTCTATATGTTAGATCGCGGACCCTCAGATATCGATTTTGAAACAAATCGGACTGTTTTTCAAGAATTTTAAGATGGCGGCCACTTTTTTACAATCCAAGCTCGGATTCATATTAAGAGGCCCCGCGGACTCTCAGATATCGATTTGAACCAAATCGGACTGTTTTTCAAGAAATTCAAGATGGCGGCAACTGTTTTACAATCCAAGCTCGGATTCATATTAAGAGGCCCCGCGGACCATCAGATATCGATTTTGAACCAAATCGTACTGTTTTTCAATAATTTCAAGATGGCGGCCACTTTTTTTACAATCCAAGCTCGGATTCATATTAAGAGGCCCCGCGAACCCTCAGATATCGAATTTGAACCAAATCGGACTGTTTTTCAAGAATTTCAAGATGGCGGCTACTTTTTTACAATCCAAGCTCGGATTCATATTAAGAGGCCCCGCGGACCCTCAGATATCGATTTTGAACCAAATCGGACTGTTTTTCAAGAATTTCAAAATGGCGGCCACTTATTTACAATCCAAGCTCGGATTCATATTAAGAGGCCCCGCGGACCCTCAGATATCGATTTTGAACCAAATCGGACTGTTTTTCAAGAATTTCAAGATGGCGACCACTTTTTGAAAATCAAATATTGGATTCATATTAAAAAGCCCATCGGAACCAATAACGATGTTGATAACGAAAAAAAATGGCCGCCTTTTCTAAATGTATATATTTCTATTTAAAGATCTGAGTACCTACTTTTGAAATGATTGAAAATGAATCATGTAATTATAAATAAATTAATATCTCTCCAAACATATTTTTGACAACCCTGACTCTTGAGCGGTTACGCTAAGCGCGTGCGTAAATTCGTAGATGAATGAAGCTTGCCTACTGGTTGTAGTTCTTTATACTGTGCTAATAACTAATATAACTAGACACAAATGTAAAGGTAACTATAAACTTCTTTTCAAAATCTGTAAAATACTGCCAGTTAGTCTTAAACATAAATATTTACTACTTATAAATAACCATAGCAGTCTGGAACCTAGCTCTGAAAATAGCTTGTTAAAAACAGTCGATAATACTTATGTTACTAGGGCTATGGCGTCCGGTAAACTGTGCGTACCGAAGGTTAAAAACTTTTATGGCGACAGAACCTTAAAAAAACGTATCCCTTACCTTCTGAACAGTCTACTAGAAACTATCAGCCGTGAAAGAATAAAAAACGACTAAAAGAAAATTAAAACGACATTATTTAAGTATCATAACACATAAGTAACTGTATGCATGGTTTAGGTTAGATTAAACATGTGTCTAACCTAAACCTATTTATAAATTAGTACCTAATTAATTAATTATTAACTCTGTATTATTATGTTTATAATCACACAGACAAACTGTTCCGACAGTTTTGTGAGACCCAGTTAATGTACCCATGTTTATATACTCTGTTTATTAAATAAATGTAATAATAATAATAGCTATCCCTAGAGATGTAAACATTTGATAATACATTAATGTAATCAAATGAAAACAAAGTGTCAAAATGGATCATTAAAAAAATAAAGAACCAAGTTATTTCGTTACAAGGGTAAACCTTAGATTTTCTTAAAATGGTCATCATATCAGCTGAAAGACATCCATATTAATTGAATGAAATTAGATAATTAAGTCAACCTTTACTTTTCCACTAGTAACCATTTAAAAAATTGCATTTTTATGAAAGTGATCTCCATTTTTGTCATCTTTATTTCAACCTAATGTACGGTTTAGCCTTGTTTTACCGAATAACTTTTCATCCAATTTCTCATTACATCGAAAACAGAAATAATACACTTTTCTGGGTTGTTACGAGTATTAAACAAACCTAAACTAATGGATTCACTATTACCTTTGAGCTATACCTGAAAAGTTACCAGTTTCAAAGAAAACTAATTCGAAGAAATTAAAATTCGCCGAAGCAATGCATTCCTAAATTTAGAATGTAATTACTGCCTGCGATAACATCCTAAAATGGCTTATGATAGACTTGACCACAAGAGAACAAAATGTCTTCAGAGACAATACTGATTAGATAAGAAATATTCAAGCCCGATATATCTGCGTTATTGCACTCCAATTATGAGATAATAAATGAAAATATTATCATGTACTCACAGAAATCCTTCTTATTGAAATGATCTTGCTTTTCCATCCAATCCCTTAATATCACTATAGCATCCTTTATTCTTTCAGGCTTTTCCAAATTGTAAAGTTTCCTTACGCTGTATAGTTGATCGGGTTTGAATTTTAAAAAGCCCCCATTAGGTAATTCCTCGATCACACCCATGGTGGCCAAAAGTAAAGTTTTTAGTCGACTTTTGCTTCCAATCGTCAAACGTTGACTAACGTAACCGTATCAGTGCCTTGAAATATAAAATAGAAAAATATTCGGCGTTTCCCATATGAAGGGTTCCGTAGCATTCAATAAAAACTATAGGTAGGTACCTACGTTCATTAAGTTGCATATCGAATCTGCACTTTTTAGGGTTCCCTAGCCAAATGGCAAAAAACGAAACCCGTATGGATTCGTCATGTATGTCTGCTGTCTGTCCGTCCGTATGTCCCAGCCACTTTTTTCCGAAACTATAAGAACTATACTGTTGAAACTTGGTAAGTAGATGTACGAGTATTCTGTGATCCGCATTAAGATTTTTACACAAAAATGGAAAAAAAATCAATAAATTTTGTGGGTAATACTTAGAACTGAAACTCGAAAAAAAAATGTTCCATCAAACCCATACGTGGGGTATCTATGGATAGGTCTTCAAAAATTATATTGAGGTGTCTAAAATATTTTTTTTCTAAACTGAATAGTTTGCGCGAGAGACACTTCCAAAGTGATAAAATGTGTGCCCCCCCTGTAACTTCTAAAATGAGGGAATCATGAAACTACAAAAAAATATGATGTACATTACCATGCAAACTTCCACTGAAAATTGGTTTGAACGAGATCTAGTAAGTAGTTTTTTTTTAATACGTCATAAATCGTAAGCCGCAATTTATTTTACGGAACCCTTCATGGGCGAGTCCGACTCGCACTTGGCCGCTTTTTTAAGTTTCGTATCGTGCCAGACTTGCCTATAATGAAGTGTCTGGATTGTAACGAATTAGACAAAAGCTACGACGCTCATAAAGGTTTTCGCATAGTTTCGTCGAACCACAAGAAGATGACTTTTGTCACGGCCGGAGCCGGTTTTGGACTGCTATACGCATTCGCTTTACACCGTACAAGATTTTTAATGACTATGACGCAAAAAAGTCAATGTTAATGCTGACGTAGATATGTTATGCTAAATTCCACGTATATAGGTACAGTCGAACCAACTGAATCATGACCCTTTTAGCCAATACATTTTAATGGTTTGAAACCGTCAACATTATAAAGCTCATCTTACGCATGAATCTTGCACTTTAAAATATTAGCAAAATTGCGTCAACACGGGTCAGGGGTCTATGTTATTTCCTTTGTTATTAATGCAATAGATATATTTTAGACAAAATAGTCGTGATTAGAATCTCGAGTTATCTGTCGCACATAATCCAGACTCCTTTGATCCCAGAAAAAGTAATTTAATTAAAAAAACATGTGTACCTATTCCGTTTCTTATGTCAGGTAAGTAGTCAGTCAAAAAAAAAAATAACTTTAGAACTGACGGGTATATCACGTAACGTTCCGAACGCGCGTTAGGACAATCCAACTGTCATTTTTCCATATAAAATTTGACATTTAGATCTACCTAACGTTCGTACACTGCGTTACGTGGTCGACCAGCAGAAACTACTTGCCATTAAAGTTTTGTGTTGAATCATAGTAATAGCATTTATCTTTTGTCACGAACAAGACAAGTAGAAGGTCTGTTTAAAGCCTGCATCACACTGGCACGGCCTGCGGTGGCGGTCAATAGTAAATTTGACAGCTAATGACAAGTTTACTAAATTGACCGCCGCGGCCAGGCCGCGCCAGTCTGTGAGAGGCTTAACACAGTCTAATCAGTAATTATGTCAATGTCTTATAACATTTCGTTACCATGGAAACGTATGTGCAGGTGAATTTCGACCTAACATACTTGTATATAGAGGACTAGGCAAAATGTGCTTATGGTTGGTCATGATCCGGTCTTGTTGACTGTACAGATTCTCAAAGGGGTTAATTTCTTGTTATGCCTAAAGTATGTTATTGCGTCAAAGAGTTTTTTTCTATTGTGCTATTTTCATAGAAAATAATATTTTAACATTTGTTTCCAGGGTGGCGCCGCAGGACCGGTCATTTTGGCACTCTTTTGGGGAGGCCTATGTCCAGCAGTGGACGTCTTTCGGCTGATATGATGATGATGCTGATTTGTTTCCAATTTAATACTGTTAGGTTAGTTTCGACTTCTTTTAGATTTGTACATTTATTTTCAGTGCAAAAACATATTGAAAAAATAACAGTAGGTACGGTCAAGATCTAGGTTTCCTTGTGTTACCGGACCAAGTTAAATAACAAGTTTGGAAATGGAAATAAGCATTCGTAGAAAGTAATTTTTTTTTTTTCAATATAATTTTATGGTAATACAAGTGATGACGATGATGATGATGATGATTAATATAAGTATTAGTGGTGTATGTTTTTGTAATTAAAAGGAAAGACTTTCAATTAATTTACAGTTAATTACATTAACAAATTAAATCATTCAAGTTATCGATTTACAATTTTTTTTTTTATTATTATTGTATTTATTCATTTAATGAAGTAAATTTAATATTTCAAGAGGATTAATATATATAAAATACTAAATCTAAAATAACTTAAACAATAATAACAAGAAAATAAATTTACTTAAAAATTACTTTTATAATAAAACTATTTTACTATATTACTAATAATTGCTATTATTGTTATTTTTAGGGTTCCGTACCTAAAGGGTAAAACGGGACCCTGTTACTAAGACTCCGCTGTCCGTCGCTATTTGTCTGTCTCTGTCCGTCTATCACCAGGCTGTATCACATGTACCGTGATAGTTAGACAGTTGAAATTTTCACAGATTATGTACTTCTGTTGCCGCTGTAACAATAAATACTAAAAAACAGAATAAAATAAATATTTAAGGGGGCTCCCATACAGCAAATGTGTTTTTTTTGCCGTTTTTATACATAATGGTACGGAACCCTTCGTGCGCGAGTCCGACTCGCACTTGGCCGGTTTTTTATATTTATTTAGATAACATTTGTATATTATTGGTTTAGAAATATATCGTTAATACTATCCTTCCACCGGGAAAACTTTGAGAGACTCTTTGAATTTACGGTGACTTCGTATAAAAAAACCGGCCAAGTGCGAGTTGGACTCGCGCACGAAGGGTTCCGTACCATTACCTATAAAAACGGCAAAAAAATCGCGTTTGTTGTATGGGAGCCCCCCTTAAAAAAATATTTTATTTTGTTTTTAGTACAAGTTGTTATAGCGGCAACAGAAATACATAATCTGTGACATATTCAACTCTCTAGCTATCACGGTTCTTGAGATACAGCCTGGTGACAGATTATCTTTAAAAACGGCAAAAAAATCACGTTTTTTGTATGGGAGCCCCCCTTAAAAAATATCTTATTTTGTTTTTAGTATATGTTGTTATAGCGGCAGCAGAAATACATAAACTGTAAAAATTTCAACTCTCTAGCTATCACGGTTCTTGAGATACAGCCTGGTGACAGACAGACGGACGGACGGACGGACGGACGGACGGACGGACGGACGGACGGACGGACAGCGAAGTCTTAGTAATAGGGTCCCGTTTTACTCTTTGAGTACGGAACCATAAAAAACCGACCAAGTGCGAGTCAGACTCGCGCAAGAAGGGTTCCGTACCATTATTTATAAAAATATTTATTTTATTCTGTTTTTAGTATTAGTTATTATAGCGGCAACAGAAATACATCGTCTGTGAAAATTTCAACTGGAACTATCACGGTATCAGTGAAATACAGCCTGGTGACAGACAGACGGACAGCGGAGTCTTAGTAATAGGGTCCCGTTTTACTCTTTGAGTACGGAACCCTTAAAACCCGGCCAAATGCGAGTCGGACTCGCGCACGAAGGGTGCCGTACAATTATGTATAAAAAACTATTTTATTCTGTGTTTTTAGTATTTGTTGTTATAGCGGCAACAGAAAAACATCATCTGTGAAAATTTCAGCTGGAACTATCACGGTATCAGTGAGATTCAGCCTGGTGACTGACAGACGGACGAACGGACAGCGGAGTCTTAGTAATAGGGTCCCGTTTTACTCTTTGAGTACGGAACCCTAAAAACCGGCCAAGTGAGAGTCGGACTCGCGCACGAAGGGTTCCATACCATTATGTATAAAAATGGCAAAAAAATCACGTTTGTTGTATGGGAGCATCCTGTAGCCTAATTGGTAGTGACCTTGTTTACGAAGCCGGAGGTCCCGAGTTCGAATCCCGGTAAGGGCATTTATTTGTGTGATGAGCACAAATATCTGTTCCTGAGTCATGGATGTTTTTTATGTATTTAAGTATTAATTTATGTATATAAGTATGTTTATCGTCGTCTAGTGCCCATAGTACATAGCACTGACATCAATATAATTATGATAAATCAAAGGCCGCAAAAATATCTGACACGCTCTTACGGCTCTAGGAATATAGAGTTGTCATCAGATATTTTTGCGGCATTTGTTCCATCATATATTTATGCCGGTGACTGTACAAGCTTTGCTTAGTTTTGAACTAGGTCGATTTGTGTAAGATTGTAAAAGAAAAAAAAGGATAAAAAAATATTTATTTATTCTGTTATTAGGGTTCCGTACTCAAAGTGTTAAACGTGATAGCTAGAGAGTTGAAATTTTCATGGATTATGTATTTCTGTTTCCGCTATAACAACAAATACTAAAAACAAAATAAAATAGTTTTTTAAGGGGGGCTCTCATACAAAAAACGTGATTTTTTTGCCGTTTTTATAGCTAATCTGTCACCAGGTTGTATCTCAAGAACCGTGATAGCTAGAGAGTTGAAATTTTCACAGATTATGTATTTCTGTTGCCGCTATACCAACAAATACTAAAAACAAAATAATTTTTGTTTTTCAAGGGGGGCTCCCATACAAAAAACGTGATTTTTTTGCCTTTTTTATAGATAATGGTACGGAACCCTTCGTGCGCAAGTCCAACTCGCACTTGGCCCCCTCTGAGAGGCCCTTAAGGCCCTCAGAGAGGATGTACCGTAACGTATCCGTTACTGAACGCACTGCAGGCCAAACGGGGGAAAAAAAAAACGCACTTGGCCTGTTTTTTAGTATTTGTTGTTATATCGGCAACAGAAATACATCATCTGTAAAAATTTCAACTATCTAACTATCACTGTTGATGAGATACAGCCTGGTCACAGACAGACAGACAGACAGACAGACATATAGACAGACAGACAGACAGACAGACAGACAGACAGACAGACAGACGGACAGCGGAGTCTTAGTAATAGGGTCCCGTTTTACTCTTTGAGTACGGAACCCTAAAAACTAGACCCATTATGTCTGAGCGTGTTTGTGTCTGTGTGTGTAAAAATTTGTGCACATGTTGTATCTATTCACCAGTGACGCCCCGCCCGCCCGTGATTTGGATTCGTTAAAAAAGCCACTCGCATTGACCTTTTGCAAAACCTGAAACCAGGGTCGGAAGTTTTGCAAAACCGCAACGAAATGTGTAGTTAACTACGTATTCATTCTCGTGTTCTCGTAAAAGGTTTTATTTCTCCGGACGACGTAACTAAACGACTATGGCTATGTTTTTTTCGTGATTTGTATACCCATACGGCCGTTTTAAATCAAGGGGGTTGTAGTAAATGGTATTTGGTACACAGGTATTTCTAAATTTACCCATTTACTTACATATCTTATCTTATCTAGGTGAGGGCCCTTACGGGTGCACTTCGACCCAGTGGGATCTTTTGTGCATTTGCCCTCTCCTTTATGCCTGCTCCCAGGATTGCTCCATCATTTCCACGACACGGATGATGCAGTTCACCGGGAGCACCTTGAATTCCTTTGGTTGCGGGTAGCCGTTACCAAAGTAATTCATTCTTTGTCTGGCAAGGGCATGACATTCACACAATAAGTTACTTGCATATAATTACCTACCTGTTTTTAAATTTAGAAACACTTAACATGCTATTTACGGGAATGATCTGTAGGTTGTAATTGTTGTAAACACACGTCATGCATCTCTTTCTGGCAATCGAAGAAACATTTTCTAAGTATTTATCGCGATAAAAATGGCCAAAGTGTCGAAAGTAGTTTGTTATCGCAATAAAATATCAGGCGCGTTTGAAAACAATACATGTAGGTATGCGTTTATATTAATACTCCTGATATAGACAACAAAGCTGAATTAAAAATTAGGTGTGGTTGGTATAATTTTGTTTAACATATTATACAGGGTGTATTTTTAGACAGATTTGACCGGGTTCGATTCCCAGCCGTGTGCATTGGGGCTTTTTTGAAAATCATTGAATGTTCTTTTTATTTATTCTAAAATTGGTCTCGTGATTCCTAAGAGCAAATTTCCGTATCTCTAATAGTAACGGATTTTCCGTTACTGCCCCGTTTGAATAATAAGCATGTATATTATACACGGCGTCCCAAGACTATGCGACATGAAGGGAATTAAGTACCTTAAATATCGTAGAATATGATATTTTGCTGAAAGATGAATGTTATATTTAATAGTTAGTAATACTGCATTCAAAGATTTTCTTAAAATGACTTGCTTCGTCTGGGAATCAAACCAACTTAAATGTGAAAAAAAATTGCTCGTATTTTTATGATGCCAATCGAAAGAGTGGACAACAAATAATTTGTCCTCCTAAGTAACATTGTAGGTATCTCAAAAGAAAGGAATAATGTATATATATATATAAAACCTTCAGGAGTGCTTTTAGTAACTTTTTATTAAACACAAAAGATAGTATTTTATGCAACTGTTGTATAATAAGGGTCTCAAAACGCGAGTGGCGTGGGTTGCGATGCTCGCCAATTAAGGCTCGCATCGCAATTAAAGACGCCACGAGCGTTTTTAGACCAGTTATACACCGTTGCATACAATACATTTTCTACAAATTTTAAATAAATAGCAGACTACAGAATAGTTAAACCTGTTTAGGCAGCAAGTTTTCTATTCGTTCTTTTGCTACTCACGCAATTTCTTCAGGAGTGGAATTATTAATTTCTTCGACCATTTTAAAAGGAACGTACACTTTTGTCTTCACTTCTTCTTCTGTGCCTGTTCCCACGTTAGGTGGGGTCGGCTCTCCTAATTAATCGGCGTCTCATGACGTGGCCATACCACCTAAGACGGCTTTCAGAAAGCTTTTCTGGTATTGGAGCAACTTTGAAACTACTACCTCGAACATACTCGTTTCTGATTTTGTCATGCCTGGTTGCTCCCCCTGACCATCTTAGCATCTTCATTTCCGTCGTGTGTCTTCTATCTATGTTTACTATCCTGCTTTTTAAGTGCCTGTCTAGAACAATCCCTACACCGTTTTGTGTGTTAGTTGTCTATTCCATGGTAGACCAGCTGGTACCCCTGTCCTAGGTCTCTGGATTTTGACCTTTTCCAGCGCGTCTCTTGTATACAGCAGATGTTTATGCTCCTCCTTTTTAGGGTCTCCGCGAGTTCTTGTCCACGTCCTGTAAGCGATCCCAGATTCCACGTTGCTATCCTAAGCTGGTGTATTGACTGCGAACCTTGATTTTGATTTTTGTCATATTGGTCGTCGCTTGGGGGGAACGCCCTAGCATTATTCGCATAAATCGAGTTCGCGTCGCTTGAGGGGTACGCCCTAGTTTTATAATTATTTCTTTTGCTTTTGACTTTCATAATTAGGAGAAGTTTTGTTTTGGCTATTAAGTTTTACGGCCGGTTGCCACCTGACGCCAAGGCTGTAACCATCCTCAGGGTGTGAGCGCCGTCGTTGGCCCGGCTAGGAGCTCATCCGCTGCCATCTTTTCTGCGTGCCCCAGCCTAGGTACGCAGCACTGCCACGGCCTCGACTCTGAATATGTCGGAGAATGCCCGGGGCAGGGGTTTTTTCACAGAGTGTCCTTCTCTGGCCTTGTTGGTCCGCGGGAGGTATTTTATTTCCCTCCTACCCTATGGAAGTTTGACCCTCCATCGAGCATCCCCCTATCCGCCACCTGGGGACGCGTCCTGTAGGGAATCAGGCTACCCCGAGGAAACACTTTTGTCTTCACAAACACGAATAAAATCTTAATAGTTTGGGACTAATAGTTTATCATCTTTTGTCTTTTCATTTTGAACTGTATTTTGGTGGGAAATCGGAAATGTGACAGCTCTTGTTTGTTTTGTTTTTAAATTGTTTCCACTTGCCATCCGAACCAAACCGAATCCGGACCCGGACCGAATTCGAACCGTTTATTTTTATAAATAATACCAAGAATTTATAAAACATGTAATTTAACACACAATAGATGATGATTTATTATTATTGTAGTAAATAATTTATAATATACAAATGTTAAATCGTAAATAAATACTTTTATTTCGAAATATTTGTTTATGAAGTTGGCACCACTGCAATATAGCTTTTATGAAAAATTTATGAACCAAAAAAATACGCTTAACAGTGCGTTTTTGGGCCATAGAGCATAGAGTTTTTCGACGACTTATTAGTGGTGTCATTGTATTTGAGCTACAGCCTATATAAATGACAGATAACGGTACAGGAGTAGAAAAAAATATATCTTTTGAAAACAAAAATGCAAAAACTATTATGATGTTACCTCAAAAAATCTGCTGCACTCACTTGCTTGTGGTAGCCACTGTTACCAATTTCGTGCACCCGTAACAAGCGAAGTGTAATATGCGTAGCCTGGGGTTATGATGATGAGGGATTCTTCAGGAAAACACTCAGCAGTGGTTGAACATAGTATATGCGTTCACAACTCAATCTCCTCGTTACATTGCATTTCTCTCTATATATATATATTAAACTACGTGCTCTGAGAGGAAATCCCTTATCCGTTGGATAGACAATTATCTCTTTTTAATAACCTAATCGTTTGATCTACAAATACGTGTAGATGGGCGTGTTTGCCTATCACACCTCCCCTGAAAAGGTAATGCGTTTCCTTCCCTGAAAAAGTAAGGGGTTTCCTACCTTAAAAAGAGAACTATTTTCACGGTATACAGTAGGTAATCAAAATCGTGGCTAAAGCCAACTAAACAGTAACAGTAACTACAGTTATCAGGTTATCACAATAATAATGTATGTTCACCTACCTAATATATAGATTTTATCTCGTAATATTAATGCAGTTGCAATGATTTTTGCAACCTTTCCTGCACCTGCAACGAGTGAGTTCCAGGCGCACACTTGCGACATCTGGTAAATCTGACCAAACAGGAGTCCATTCACTGTTTTCCATTCTCGAGCGCCAAGAATAAGGAATCGGAAGCTTTTGGAGAGGCACCAAGGCTTGTCCCCAGACATGGACTCCTTGATATATTGCCCGAAGTGTGTGCTGGCGAAGAGCGGCTTCCGTTAGAGGGATGTTTTCTATAGCTGTCTGTCCCTCTTCGTAAATAGATATTTTCTGCATTCGTTGACTATTGTGCAAGGGCTTGAGCTAAAAAATAAAATTTTATAGTCATTATTACGTTATTCGCTACAAAATCGATTGTAACTATTTTATATTAAAATAGATACGCTGAATTTGTATCAAACTAGTTTATACTTGCCGGTCGTAAATTGTAATAAAACATTTCTGAATAAAAGTGTCCACTTCTGCCAATTTTCCGTCCAACATTGCCACTCTTTTTACCTCTCCCATTAAAGGGCATGACAAACTCCATGTTACTGACGCTGTGGACCAAGGACATAAAAAAGGTATGATTCGTACTGTAGATACAGACGTGGTGGTCGTACCAGTCTCGTGTATTCAAAAGCTGCCGGAATAAGATGAGTTGTGGATCCACATGGGTACAGGCAAAAACCATTCTTATATTCCATGCCACTCTATTGCCAATGCACACGGTACGCGTTTGTCATGCCCTTTGTAATGAAAACGTGTAAATTTCTGCAGTAAATGCATACTACCAAATGTATTCCTACACATTACAGGTCCAGAAAGAGCCGAAGTACTGCCAATTTTCCATGCCTTGACAGGATGCGACACGGTGTCTTCTTTTAATGGGAGAGGTAAAAAGAGTGCCTTTGACGCCTGCAATGCCTACCCTGAAGCAACTTGCGGATTCATGGCATTGTTGGACGGAAAATTGCGACAATTTTATTCAGAAATTTATTATCAATTTATCATAATGTACGACCGGTAAGTATATAAACTAGTTTGATACAAATTCAGCGTAGGTTTTTATATTAAAATAGATATTTTAATATATGCACAACAGTCCACGAATGCAGAAAATATCTATTTACGAAGAGGCACAGACAGCTGTAGAAAACATCCCTCCAACGGAAGCCGCTCTTCGCCAGCACACACTTCGGGATCAAGGAGTCCATGTCTGGGGAGACTTGGTGCCTCTCCAAAAGCTTCCGATTCCTTCTTTTTGGCGCTGGAGAATGAAAAACAGTGAATGGACTCCTGTTTGGTCAGATTTACCAGATGTCGCAAGTGTGTGCCTGGAACTCACTCGATGCAGGTGCAGGAAAGGTTTCAAAATCATTGCAACTGCATTAAAAGAAAATGTAAGTGCACAGAAGTATGTATGTGTGCCGGAAACTGTGGACATTAACCTGTTTTATAAAATTATTTAGAATGTATTTTATTGGGCATCATACAATTTAACAAAGTAAGCATATAAGCAGATACTTGTAGTCGTACTCGACCATTTTGTAAGATAAACGCCGCCTAGCGCGAGTCCAGCTAGCCGCGCTGCGATTATTTAATTTATTTTTTCACTATCTTTTTACATAAGGACTTTATAAAAAGTGTATATTTTTTGAATTTGCATGAATTGCGCTTTATAACTGTATTTTTTGTTTGATAGTTTTGTCACTATACAAAAGTTATAAGCTCCCAAAGCAAAAATCTTCTACCAACATTTTCACCTTTTTACGTTTTTCTTGTAAAAATACTATGAAACTGAAAAAAAAACAATACCAGAAATGAATTCTACGTCTTTGGTTTTCTCCGTATTTTTTCCATTTTCATCCGAGTGGAGCTCGGTCGCCCAGGGACTTTATATTTAACTGTCATGTGTCATATACTATATTTATTCTTTTTAAGTCCTAATATTGTAGGCGATTTGGTAATTAACTGTAAGCCTGTAATGTAAATTACTAAATAAAATAAATAAAAAATAAATTATAAGATCCATATTGAAAAACTGGAGTTTGTGCAGAGGAAGTTTTTAAAGCAATCATGCGGCCGATTTAGATTTAAAAATGATTTTATTATATACGAAAATATGCTTAAAAAGTTCAACCTGGACACGTTGCAAGCTAGATGTACCTACGTAAGTTAAGCGGACCTATGCATATATACAAAATTGTGAATTCTACACTACACACAACTTTATTGTGCCATATTTCCTTTAAAGTACAGAGCATATCCAACCATAGGCATCATTTATTCAGTGTACCCCTAGCTACAAATAATGTATCAGACCATAGCCCAATACCGCGAATGTGCTACCTGTACAATGACTTGAACAAAGATCTGGACATTTTCCTATAAAGCCTCACAACTACAGCAACATAAGCAACAGTAGAAGCGTCAGCAACATAATATGTATATAAATATAAGGTTGTATACCGTCTCAGACAACCTCAAAATAAACGTCCATACTAATTTGGTCATCGTTCTTTACCAAGATAACTAAAGTAAAGTAACACACAAGTAAAGTTTCCTAAATATTCATAATATCGTTCATGAAGTGACTATTAACGTAAATACAGGTTGCTGATTATAAATGTACCTATTTATTTATTTTGATAAAATATACCTCAACACTATAGGAAGTTAATATTTTAACAAAAATTAAATAATAATAATAATAATTTATTGATAAAACATAATGTACATCAGTGTTTACTATAGACTAGGATCTTAATATTAGAGGCAAATAACACGTGCCTGAACTAGGATACCCTGTGTTTCAGGCAAATGTCTAATTAGTCATAAAATGTCTATAACAATATTCATTCATTTTATAAAATCAAAATCTTTAGCGCTTTTTTCAGAGTCTACAGAAGGCTCGACTCTCCATACAAACGTAGTTTGGTTCCCATTTTAAAACAACGTGCTAGAATGATATGAAACTTTGTAGGGTAAGTGCACTAGTGAATGAACGCTTAAGGATATTTTTGACTTCAAAAATGGTTATATGTAAGATAGCTGTATTTAATATCGGCCATGACTGTTTGAACAGCTCACACAAGTATTCTAGTTTGCTTAAATTACTTTGCTTTTGCAATAAAATTCCTTAACTTTAAAATTATATGAACTTTTAGGTAGAAAAATGGAAAATCACCAGTGAATGAACCCGGTTTTCTAGTAAATGAACAACTAAAAACCAATGAATGAACTACTGTTATAGTTATGGTTTATTGGTTTAAATTACTGTTTAGCGATTTTGTTTGAAGTATCACGATATAGGTACCAACACACGGGATGGTAGTTAATGGTTTCTTCTAAAACAATATAAAACTGTAACAAATGTTCGTTCATTAACTGGTTACAAAAAACCAATAAATGAACTAGGTAATTATCGGTCGATGTTCATTTACTGGAAATCTATACACCAGTGAATGAACTAACTTTATGTATGAAAATGTGGTTTGTTCGAACACTGGACCAACGATGGACAAACCATTGGTGGTTATGTTAATAAAAACTAAATCTGATTACAATCACTAGATCATAAGATATTGCGTAAACAAGAACACTCCAGTTCATTCACTGGATTTAGGCGGTTTTTAACTCTAGTTATAGAACACCTACTAAAAAACGAGAATCTAAACTTAAATAACTTAAAACGATGTTTTAATAGCACAATCTAGCTCTTATGATTTCGAAAAACCACTCACCATAAGTCTCAATAAAACAAGTACAATAGCACATCAAATAAAAGGTGACATTCTTGTCCCCTTATTACCGGCTCATACAAAAAATCTACGCTCATAGCCCGTCAACTTTAAGCTTTGCTCATTTAGTAACTGTTGCGACTGACTTGTTATAAATGTTACAAAATCCTTACAGTGAATGCTTCTAATCGAGAAAAAAATACCCGGTATACTAGAAATATACAGAACTCTTAATTTAAGCAAATACGCAGGTTTTCGTTCATTCACTGGATCCGTTCATTCACTGGAGCACTGACCCTATACACAATGGGTTCCGCCATATCTAAGTCGGAAGATAGTTATGTTGATAGAAATTAAGTTTTGTATGGGGTGACGAGGGCGCTTTGTTAGTGACGATTTCTCAATATAATTTGAGATGTCAGTGCCGTTAGGAAACCTGAGTCCTTCCTAAGGCGTTGTAAGAGAGAACTGATTGAAAAGCTTTGGTGACTGAGACGGATTATTCCGATAGCTCAGTTGTTTGAGAGCGATGGGCCGCGTATGCCTGTGGTCTCCGGTTCGGTACAGACTCGGAGAATTAAATTTTCCTTATATTGAAAATATATGATGAATATTATTATTTAGAACATTAGTTTCATGGTCCTTAATCGACGCGAAAAGTTCTGAAGGATCCAGACGTACCATAGTCATCTATGTAATTATCTTTATCAATTGGTCTCTTGGACAAATCGATCGTAGATCGACGAACTTCCTTGAGGTATTCTTCATGCTCCTTTGAACCAAGTTCATTAAGGTAATTTTCTGAAAATTTCAAAGCAGGTACAGTTTACATTAGGCAGCCAACGCTAGATTCAATTTGAGGCATTTTTGCGGAACAAATATTCGTATTTGTTTACTTACCCATCATTTCACTCAATGGTGCAGCACAACCACCCAAATCAGCCGGCAAGATTTTCCTAGGAACATGGTCATAGAGGGTCTCAATGTTACTATGAACATGCAATCTGTTAGCGACCTTTTTGACTAGCACAAGCTTCGCGAAGGTAAATATGGCATCCGTCGTCTTTGATGACGTCATCACGTGAATACCTGCGATGCGCATGCCGTAACCCTCCTGAAAATAATAAAAAACATAGTAAAGTCATAATTGGGCAGCGCTATGAAGCGTTCATAGCCTAGCGGCACCTGTGGATCGGAAACGATAACGCAGGTTAAGCAAAGATTGCAGCGGTCAGTCTTTGGATGGGTGACCGCCTGTTTGAGTGGTTACTATAAATGAGCGCTTCCGTGCTTTGGAAGGCACACTAAGCAGTTGATCCCGGCTGCTGTCTATGACAGTTGTCGTTAAGCCGAGCTAGAGGCCTTCGGGCGGCTTAAGAAGTTTCCAACAGTCGAGTTGCCCACTCACTTGACTTTGTCACTTGCGTCCGCAGGAGCTACCTACCACAACCCTGCACGTGTACACTGGGTGGTACTAAAGAGTGACAAACTCAAGGCCAAAATAATGTATGCCATACGATTAAATAATTTGGGCCGCGTATTTAATCAGGGTGTCGTGCCCGCGTGCCGCCTGGCCAAAACTAGGAAGTCTGTGCGTGTAATAAAGGGAATGAATTTAACCTGTAGTTAACTTAATGCACCCGAGTTAATTCACCTGGGGGAATTAAGAACACTTTTAGTGGACTTGATTCACCTGTCAAATTCGCAAGATGTTTTAAGTCAACTTAATACCCCCGATGTGAATTAGGTTGACGGATAGTATACTTAATGCACCCGCGACCAACCACGGGTAAATTAAGTTGACGGAAAGTATACTTAATGCACCCGCGACCAACCACGGGTGAATTAAGTTGACGGAAAGTATACTTAATGCACCCGCGACCAACCACGGGGGAATTAAGTTAACTGAATGTGTACCTTATTCACCCGTGACCTGCTAACGGTGCATTAGGTATACTTTT
Organism: Epinotia brunnichana; assembly: GCA_963854355.1. NCBI lineage: Eukaryota > Metazoa > Arthropoda > Insecta > Lepidoptera > Tortricidae > Epinotia > Epinotia brunnichana. The sequence continues at coordinate 15,746,102 of OY977954.1, forward strand.
TTGTCAACTTTATTTCCCTGATCAGTAAATTAGGTTATCTTATCTGAGAGTGGACTTTGTGCCCTTGAACCCAGCCGCAGGTCCATTAGGTATACTGTATGGTTTTTTTTTTCCCTGATAGGTGCTTTATTTTGAGCTAGATTAGAACTTTATTCCCCTGGTAGGTGAATTAGGTTGACTGAAAGTGGACTTTGTGACCGCGGATCCAGCCTCGGGTGCATTACGTATACATTTAGTCAAATTTATTCCCCTGATAGGTGAATTATCAAGAAATTGAAAGACACCACTACGTAAAATACTTAGGTATTCTTTTTGACCAACATCTCTCCTTCAAGTCATCTATGCGCGCTTGCCGCCAGAGTTAGGAAACTGATCTACGTGATGAAGCGAATTCCTGACTGTGCTAATCTTGTTGTTCTCCGCCTAGTATATCATACTCTATGTCAATCTATCCTTCAGTACGGAGTGGCCGTCTGGGGCAGTGCTGCCAGGTGCTTCATGCTCGAGGTGGAACGTGCTCAGAGGGCGGTTATAAAGGTAATGCTGAAAAAACCGTTTCGGTACCCCACTGTCACGCTCTACCGCGAAAGTAAACTGCTGCGAGTGAGACAGCTCTACATCATGAAAGCAGTTTCCCGGACCCATTCATGCCTACTGAAGTCGCCAATCTACATGAAAATTTTGAGCAAGCGTATATTTAAAGTGCCTCTGCCGCCACTCAGTTCAGCGTTGGCCACGAAAAGTCCTGCATTTTCTCATCTCCACATCTACAATAACATTTGCATTAATCTTGACATTAAAACGTCACCCGTGATTAAAGCCAAATGTGTAGTGAAGAACTGGTTCCTGACGCTTTCATACTCTCTGACTGAAAATCTATTATAACAAAAGTAACCAAACCTGCACTGGCTAGAGAAGGTTCAGAGTCAAGAGCTGTAGGACCGGAACCCACAATTCTTCTACCCTCTGCATGGCTGCGGAGCACACTGCGACTAAACACCAAGGTAGAACACCAAAAACATTGGAACACCCTAGGAACCTGCAGGCAAACCAGGGAGGCCCTCCCGACAATCAACTCCGGATTGTCAAGGAAGCTAAAGCAGCTAAAGAGGCCGGCACTCCGTCTTCTGACAGGAGCTATAACTGGTCATGCACTACTAAACAAACGGCTTTTTACTTTAGGTGTTACAGACAGTCCTCTCTGCAGAACTTGCATGGAAGAGGACGAGACAGCCGCCCACGTCATCCTGACATGTCCTGGAGTGGCGGAATACAGGGCAAAACACCTCGGAACACCTGGGTCACTACCGGAGGCCATCGGCAACATAAAGGGTCTGCTAGCCTTCCTGGTGGAACTGGGTTGGCTCGAATAACAGTAGTGCCAAAACCCCTACGCAACATAGGCGCATTTATGACGTCGAGTTGCGGAAACCCAGCCCGCGTACAACCTATATAAGTAACCAAACCGAAACCGATACAGTTGTAGCCTTGTGGAACTCTCACACGCACACAGTCACACACACACACACACGCACGCATACACACACACAGTCGCACACAAACTCACGTACACACTTGCCCATGCATAAATAGTAATTTTAGTTTTAAATTGTAATGTTAATGTTAATCTTATCTCAATTTTGTACTGATTTTTTTAATTTTTTTAAGTATTTCTTGTTAATTGCACTCGCAGGCGGCCAAGATACAGACTCAGCCTACTTTGGCGTCTGACGGATATAACGTTTATAATTTAAGTTTATTTTTGTTAAATAAATAAAAAAACATATTTTTATTTATTAGGTTGACTGAACTTTGTGCCCTCCACTACCTAATGGACCTGCGGCTGGGTTCAAGGGCACAAAGTCCACTCTCAGATAAGATAACCTAATTTACTGATCAGGGGAATAAAGTTGACAAAAAAGTATACCTAATGCACCGTTAGTAGGTCACGGGTGAATAAGGTACACATTCAGTTAACTTAATTCCCCCATGGTTGGTCGCGGGTGCATTAAGTATACTTTCCGTCACCCTAATTCACCTAGGTGAATTAAGGGTGAATTAAGAGAACTAAAAAGTGTACCTTAAACCCCCGAGATTTTCTGAGGTGAATTAAGTCCACTAAAAGTGTTCTTAATTCCCCTAGGTGAATTAACTCGGGTACATTAAATTAACTACAGGGAATTTAATTAATTTAATTTATTTTTTCAAAAATAGGTAATAAGTTAATTTTTTTATTACTTAAAAGTTCAGACTTTTACTTCACTGGATGACGAAACAAAACTAAGCTTCTAGCAATGCAATATTTGACCGCAAACTAAAAGCTATTCTACTGGAAATGGCTTGCAATAGATACTATTAACGAGTTTTTCGGTGGCCACAAGACATTGGCATGACCAGATAGAATCTTATTGGAATAAGTTATTCTTATTTACCTATAATCCCGTAAAATGGGACAATGTCTTAAAACACCGTTGCATTCTATAGAAACTTTCTTTTTAGGTTCATTACTTAATTACAAACTCGTTTTATTAATTGGATACTTTTTGCTTGCACGTTTCAATATTATGTGCGAATACCTATATTTATACATTATCTGGTCAGTAATATAAAAAATTATTAGAACGTTTTACGCTCTATATGGCACATCAACTACGTGTGAACCATGAATACCATACCATACCACCACCAAACCACCATCTTGTGCCATAAAAAATGGATAATTAATTTGATGACCGAAATTACGACTGCATAAATTATATAATAAGCATAAGACAATGTGAGAGAGACGAACTTTAACGACACTTTAGCTAAAATAGGTTTGTTGAACGATTATGAATAAGGCCAATAGTAATTAACTAAGTACCTACTATTGTAAGTAACTATAATATTAAATTAGCTAAAATAGAACTGCACCCCTGTAAAAATATATATTTAATTAGTTAAAGAGCGAATACAGCGGCAGATAAACCTTTACGGCTTTGTCCGCTGTACAAATGTTTTTTTTTGTATTGTTTAAAAAAAAAAATATATATATATATCAAAATTCGTAGGTGTGGAATATTAATATGTGGAATATATATGTTGTTTAGTTTAGGTTAGCTTAGTACATAAATATGTTGCTACACCCTTGTAGGGTCCATTTCTGTTCTAATTTGATTTTAAGATCATCCTGTGAATACCATGGTTGCAACGAATTAATGAATATGAATATGAATATAGTCAATCACGGCTTAGCGGGCGGCGCACGTGATATTGTCGTAGTAACGGTAATGCTTCCCTGATATAGTCGATCGTTAAGCGATCTTATATGTACCTGATTCTTTACATAATGCACTTATATACTTAAGGCTACGAAGCTTTTGTTATATTTTTATACATTTCAGATGATTAAATGACATTCGTAACACTTATTACATGGAGCGTACATGTTTTGTATATATAATGCGTTGTTTCTAGGTTCATATTGCATGTACGCTTCGCATAGAATGCGTTATTCATAGTAAAGTTACTCTAACGCGCTCGACGACACATCGTCGAGGCTTTCTACTCTGTGGTTGGCTCACACGGCCTTGCCTTAGCGGAGTAGCAACCCCATGCTCTAATAGGCTTGTTGCGTGGTGTTAAAATTGATAACGTCGTGTTGCTAAATGGATAGTAAACCATCATTTTATTGTAATAAAGTAAAAATTACAAAATATAATTCAAATCATAAAAAGATATGAACCTTGAAAGTTTTGAAAAAAAAGTTTTTTTATTTATTGTCCAAGAGTAAATTTAAAGGTACCAATAGAATCCTTACGCTTTTATAGAAACAAAATTGTATAACAACTATGGACCTAAACGCAGTATTTCGCGACTGAAACAGCAATTTACTTCATTTTCCATGCAACGGTTAGTACAAATTGCACGGTGTGACGTCATACTTTAAAGCCAATCAGTATGAAGCGTTTCGGCTGCTGTCAGCGAGGTCCGTATTTAACTCGATTTTTTGGGTATTAATGTCCTTTAAATGTAGTTGCTTCCATACAAACATTTGTTCATCTACAAAAACTGGTTCGAATGGCATCGTAAACAAATTTAAGGTCACAAGCCCATTGCTATTGATACAGTAGTTTTTTCATTTACTTACTGTGTTTCTAATGAAATCCTACTTATTGACGATTATTACAATATTATAATCGAGAAATGCGTTGGGGTAATGATGCCTTTATTTCTGTAACATTATGTGTTTCTTAGGGCTAACATTTTTACATAGCGTGGTCGGTATATGGTGTGTGTCACCCACAATTATAATATGAAATGCAGCTATTCCAATTTCAAAAGGGTTATTTATTTCTCTGCGACAAACGGATGCGTCAAAATTAATGTAGTACGTAATATTTACAACCGTTCCATTTGCATGGCATGTAGGTGCGTCACGGTGGCTTTCCATCCCGTTGGTTATTCAACGGACGGCACCAACTATCTTTAAGTGCTACAGTTTTGACATTTTGGACCGATTTTGATTTGGATTTTCGACTTCTTGGAGTGATTGTGAAAGCCCAGATTTAAATCTCGTAACCGCTGACTATGGAGCTACCATAACCTGTTAGATGTTGTTAATATAGTAGGTTTGTTCATTAACACCAGGAGGATGATGATGTTAAGTAGGTTTATTTATTCTTAAATTTTGACGTGGTAACGTCTTATAAATCAATGAACGCCGGCTGCAAGCACAAAAAAGTGTGACTCATTGTCCCGTTCCGAACGCCGGCTGGGCGCACGAAATTAAATAATTAAGATAAATATAAGTGTAGCGTTCAGGGTTCGATTCACGATGAAAAAATAGGCATATTTCGCGACAAACTTATATTTTTGAAAGAGGCCGGTACACATACAAATTTTACTAGCGTAAGGTGCGTGCGGCGAGCGCATTAGCTTATATGGACTGCTTTAAATTTTCTACGGTGAGGTAAAATAACAGTTGCACCCCTCCCGCGCATCTCGCTCTCCCCGCGCGCCCCTAGCTTTTACAATTAAATAAGAGGTAGATTTAAAACTATAATTGGGTCGCTCACATGCCCCACCCCAGTGCAGCACTCTTCTCCAATAGGTATTCGAGCGACGCGTGCGGCGGATCGGGTAAGGACACCTGTTTTCGTCCTTATCTTAACCATTCTGGTCCGCCCGTCTCTGCCGGGTAAAGTTTGCTCGACAATGCCTCGCGGCCAAATGTTCCGGAGTCCGTCAGGGTCGACGACAAAAACTAGGTCTCCCACTTGTAAGGACCTTTGTTCCTTGTTCCATTTCTGTCGTGGTAGCATATCGGGCAACACTTCTCGCACCCATCGTTTCCAGTATGAATCGGCAAGCCTTTGCGCGATCCGCCACTGTTTTCGTAGATAAAACTCCGAGTCATCGAAAACGCCCATCTGAGGTAAGTTCGACGATGACCCCAAGAGAAAGTGGTTTGGGGTCAGAGATTCTTTACTTCCCGCTTCGACAGAGACGTGGGTGAGTGGTCGGCTGTTTACCATGTTTTCCACCTCAGCGAGAAAAGTGTTAAAGGTCTCTTCCCTAGGCGCGCGTTCTTTCAGGACGACTTTCAGCGAGCTCTTCACGCTCTTAATGAGCCGTTCCCACGCCCCACCCCAGTGTGGGCTTGCTGCCGGAATGAAGGTCCATTTAGTCCCACGATTTATGGCTGTGTTGTAAAGCTCGTCATTTTTCAGTTCCTGAATCGCTTTTTTCAGTTCAACATCGGCACCACGGAGATTTGTACCGTTGTCAGAAAAAATGTGCTTCGGCCATCCCCTCCTGGCTGCCATACGTCGAAGGGCCATAATTAAGGAATCGGTCGTCAGAGAAGCAACTGTCTCTAAATGAATGGCTCGTACAGTGAGGCACGTAAATATCACTCCGTACCTCTTCTCCCGTCGTCTCCCAATCGTAACTTCATACGGCCCAAATAGGTCGATTCCGCAGAAAGTGTAGGGTCGCTGGTGATGAGCCATGCGTGCTTCAGGTAAGTTACCCATTCTTGGGATTTCAGGTTTACTTTTCTTAATTCTGCAGACCATACATTTCGAGGCAACATTTTTAACTGTGGGACGAATTTTAATAATCCAATATTTTTGTTTTAAATTATTCACTACAGTCTCCTGATTCTCGTGAGCAGCGCTGACATGGTAAGATTTAACGATCAATCTGGTTATGTAATCTCGCCCGTCTAGAATAACCGGTCTTTTAGTTTCAGGTGACACTTCGGCAGCAGCATCAATTCGGCCCCCGACGCGCAGGACTCCGTGCTCATCAAGGTAAGGTGATAAGGTAAGGAGCTTACTATACTTCTGTACATATTTACCATTTTTTAGGTTTTTAATCTCATCGTTAAATGTCTGAGCCTGCGAATATCTTATCAACAGGCGCTCGGCTTCTTCCATTGTTTCGTGATTGAGGTCATCAGTAAGTTTTCGACACTTTTTTATAAACTTCAGAAAAGTATAGGTACATCTTAGCAGGCGCAACCAGGATGAAAATCGTGTAGGCTCAGGTACAGGTAAGCTATTCTTGTTTACCGTTTGTACAATAGATATGCATTCTAATTCAAGGTCATTTATTGCAGGTTGCAAAAAATCCTTTGGCCAGCTGCGCTCATCATTGTATAAGAATACCGGTCCGTGAAGCCATTGATTTTGCAAAATAGACACATCGTATGCTTCCCGTGTTCCTACGTCCGCTATATTAAGGTGCGTCGGAATGTACCTCCACTCGTCACTGCAGGTAAGTTCATCAATTTCGCCTAAGCGATTGGCTATATATGGCTTGTAAGTGCGAGACTTATTTCTTATCCAGTGTAATGTTGTGCTCGAATCGCTCCAAAATATTTTACGTTCTGCCTTTATTTTGTGTTCTTTTATTATAGTATCAGCCAATCTAGCAGCAATTGTAGCAGAAGTCAACTCCAGTCTTGGAATCGTCTGCAATTTGTTAGGCGAAACGCGGCACTTACTAGCCACAAACGCTATATTTACTTGCGCGTTATTCTCCCAGCGCCAGTATGAAACGGCGCACATGGCTTTAGAGGACGAATCGCAAAATGTGTGCAGCTGTAAGTTTCTATAGCAGGCAACGCTCGGTGGCTGTGACGTAAGCGGGCGCATCGGCGCGGGCGCGTTATATCTTTGACTGGAGGTGGCGGCCGCCGGGTTTGAATCGGGCTCGTTCACTACCGTGTTCGCTGCATTGTAGTAATATCGGGGTAGCCTTATGTTGTGTAATGATTTCAGACAACTTATCCATTTGCACCATTTTTCGTATAATAAATCTGGTATCTGGTCGTTCCAATCGATATTTTGTTGCCAACATTGTTGTAAAATAATTTTCCCATTAATAGTAAACGGAGATAGAAACCCGTAGACGTCAAATATGGACATAACAACACGTAACATGTCTCTCTTTGTCGGGCGTTGTGTTCCGTTAATTATGCTTTCAGGGATTTTCTTAAAAGAAACATCGAACCCCAATGCGTCTTCATGTGGAAACCAGATCAACCCAAGTGTTCGTTCGCTTTCATATTGCTCTCCGATTTTGAACTTTACTGCCGCTTCACCGAGAGTTTCTTTTGGTATGGACTCGAGAACTTGTTTACTATTAGAAGTCCAGTTACGTAATTCGAAACCACCTTGCTGATGTATTGTTTTTATATCTCTTATCAACTCGATTGCGGTTTTCTCGTCCGGGACGCTGTCTATATAATCATCGACGTAGTGTTGGTTGTATATAGCTTCACATGCAGGCAACATTGTTGGTTCAAAACGCTCTGCATTTTTATTTTTTATGTATTGGGCTATAAAGGGACTGCATGTAGCTCCAAATATAAGGGAAGTCATGACATATGTCTTCACCGGTCCTTTAGGTTCGCTTCTATATAAAAATCGTAGCGCATCTCGGTCCTCTTCTCTTATCTTCACCCTCAGGAACATATCTTTTATGTCGCCGGTTACACCAATTCTTTGCTCTCGGAACCGTAGCATTATTCCAAAAAGTGACCTCAGTAGGTCCGGGCCCTTGAGAATGTAATCGTTCAGCGACAATCCGTTAGTCTGAGCAGCGCAATCAAATACAAGGCGGAGGCGCTTCTTGTTTATATTATCCACTCCAAAATGAGGAAGGTACCATGTTTTGCTAGTTGCCTCCGTATCGTGCAATTCTTGTGCGTAATCGTTGTCGAATAAATGCTGGACGCGGTCGTTGTATCTATTTTTGTACCCTTCGCATTTCTCCATCTTTCTCTCCACTGATTTAAGTCGCGACAGTGCGTGAGGAAATGAGTCTGGCATCGCGCAGTCTTCATTCTTCCAGGGTAATCCGACGTACCATCTCCCATTAACCAGCTTAGAAGTTTTGTCTAACATTTCCCGAGCGCATACGTCGTTCTGGTTCTCACGCGGCTTACTAGTTACGCCCAATGAGTCGAATGTGAAGGACCGACGAACTTCTTCGTGTAAACTTTGCAGCAATAGTTTGTTTTCAGCCACGTCATCGCTGACGTCACTATCGCAGATAAACAGTGTTGAGTGGGGCTGACGCGCGTGCGCAGATGACGTCATACGCACCTCAGGAGCTCTTCCGTGCAAACACCAACCGAGTGGAGATCGTGTGGCACAAGGTTCATGAGACTTGCCAGTGACAACTTCCAAAGGCAACAGTAGGTGGTAGTTGTCTTGCCCTATCAAAATCTCGGGTTTTAATTGTTCACAACACAAGTCATTTTTTAGTCTTTGCAAGTGCGTAAAGTTATCACAGTTCACTAAATTCATGCTTTGACTAGGTAAATTAAGTTCATTAACACTTCGCGCATTAATCGTAAACATATGTCCATCTCGGTTAGATAACGTTAAATCAACCAGGTAGGAGTCGCACACTAGTTCAGTGTTGTCCCATGCGCCACGCACACGCATACACTCGCGGCGGCCGCGCAACCCCACCCGCTCTGCGAGATTGGCACTTATAACAGTCACAGAAGATCCATCGTCAAGGAGACAACTAGTTTTAATTACACCGCGCGGTCCGTGAATATTTACCGGCACTACTTTTAATAAAACTTTCGAAGATGAGTTCATGTGGGCCACTATTTGGGGATCAGATTCAGTCTCAATTTCTGTCACTTGGACAGCACTGTTATTGTTCTCGTATTGTCTTTCACTAGGCACGAAATGTAACAAGGAATGATGCGCCAGGCCGCAGTTATCAATATCGCACACGGGCGCCGGGCACATCTTTCTATCTTGATGACGTAATAAGCACTTATAACATAGTCCGAACCGTTTAACATAACTCCAGCGATCCTTTCTTAATGACTTCTTGAATTTTTTACAGTCAGATAAATTATGATTAGGTCCATGACAATAACGGCACTTCGAATAACTTTGTTGACTTTGCAGTAGTATTGTTTGTGAGTTAGCACTATAGTCCGCATATTTACGCCTGTAGTTGTCCTTTTGTGTGTTTAATAACGACACACTGCACTTTGATATTTTAACGGCTTCTTGGTTGAGGAAATCCGATAGTTGGTCGAGTCTAGTCGAGGTACTTGCAGTGTTGTGTGAGTAACTGTAGTCTGCCCATTTAGACAACAGGATTGTAGGCAGTTTTGATAACACAACGGTAATTAGACTCGAATCTTCAAGGTGATTTTCACGGCCAAGGGCACGCACAGCGGCGACGTAATTTTTTATTTTATTTGAAAACACAATAATGTCTTTGTGATATTCTGTAGACACAGGATTTAATTTCTTGATTTCTTGTCTTATACGCGACAAGATTCCATCTGGGTTCCCGAACTGCAGTTCCAGTGTGGATATAAGTATTTCAGGAGAAGTAGCCGTGATAAGTAACGCCTGGACAGCATCCTTGGCTGCGCCACGAAGGCACTTTCGTAGGCGCCACAAGTTCTCCGAATCACTAAATTGACACAATCGGGTGGATTCTTCGTAGGCCATTTTAAACTGGAGCCATTCCATTGAGTCACCAGCAAACAGCGGCAGATCCTTGGGTGTGCTGATGCGGGTAAGTAAATTATTATTATTATTGCTGTTGCATGCAGAGGTAGTTATCATATCCTTAAGTACACAGGCTAACTGTTGAATTGGACCATCAGTGCCAGCGTCCATGATCGCCGGCGGGCACAGCACACCTGAAGTTTCTTCCTGCTTGGTGGCATGCTGTGACTCCAATTCCAGTTGGCTGCGTTCTACCCATCTAGCAACATCACTTTGTTTATCGGTAACTGAAGACTGTGGACTGTATTCTTCTTCTAATTCAGCAAGGTCCGCTTCTAAGCGTTTATCGATAAGGTCCATTTCAATTCGTGCTTTTGCCTCGGCCGCTTGTAATTCCAGCTTCTTTTTGCGTGCTGCGACGGATGATGATGAAGACTTTTTTGTCAAAGACTTTTGGAAGGTAGGCTCATTAAGTTTAGGCATCTCGGACTTAACACTTCCGGCATCTATCACTATTGTTTTGTCAGGTTGCACTTTTTCTTCAACATCTGGAGCTGCACTTGTACTTGCCTTTCCTGGGTCGACCTCAGTAGCAGTAGTTTTATTTTTCTCCTGCTGTTTCCTTGCGGTACTGCGTGTATTAACCATTTTTTTCGACGGCGGCGTGAAATACATTGAGATTCGGTTCGAAGACCACTTTGTAGCGTTCAGGGTTCGATTCACGATGAAAAAATAGGCATATTTCGCGACAAACTTATATTTTTGAAAGAGGCCGGTACACATACAAATTTTACTAGCGTAAGGTGCGTGCGGCGAGCGCATTAGCTTATATGGACTGCTTTAAATTTTCTACGGTGAGGTAAAATAACAGTTGCACCCCTCCCGCGCATCTCGCTCTCCCCGCGCGCCCCTAGCTTTTACAATTAAATAAGAGGTAGATTTAAAACTATAATTGGGTCGCTCACATATAAGGATTCTAAATTTGGCACATAGGTTCCTTATAAGCTCTAGGTGTGCACGAAAATAGTTATTTTACGTCTCGTGTGTTGAAACACTCGCTACGCTCAGGATTCTATTTTTGAACCACTCGCTTCGCTCGTGGTCAATCATAGATTCCTTTCGCTAGCTCGTGTTTCAAATGAACACTCGCAGGTAAAATACAACTTTCCCCCCTTGTATAACACAAATCTTTTCACCTCACTACAGCAAGGAAAATAAGAAAAAGGGTAAAAAAAAGTAAAAAAAAAACAAAAAAAGTAAAATAGTTTTAAAAAAGTTTTTCAAAAAGTAAAAAAAAAACACGTAAAAAAAAAGTTTAAAAAAAAGGAAAAAAAGGTAAAAATAAAAGTTAAACAAAAATATGTCATAAAATATACCTACAAAAAACAAAAATAAACATTTAACGTTCTACGTCATAGTGCTTTTAACGTTCTACGTCTACTTTCTTCACATGTGGATAAAAAGCGATTTTCTCAATAGTTAACAAACATACAAAAAGGCCTTTCCGAGCTAGTGAGGTGAAAATGTATTTTTCAAAGTTCAGCCTCTGAGGAGGTGAAATGGGGGTCCAAAGTTTGTATGGCAGGCACAATGTTTTCGTATAACGTTATCACGTAAAATTATCGTCCATAAACCGACTTTATAGACCACCCAGTTTTTCAAATATACTATTACTAGGTACCAACCTTTACAATTTTAGAGAACTGCTGAATTTGAGTAAAATTTCGAGTGGCATAAGCAAGTATGTCGAACATGTTAACATCCCGAAAATCCATAATAGTTATGAATCCGTTTTGATAATCGTGCTTCATGGCGTATTCGTGCATCTGAAACACATAAGAAAAATTTGTACAAGAATTTCGCTTTAAATACCCTGTTTTTCTGCTCTCTCTCTCTCTCTCTCTCTCTCTCTCTCTCTATCTCTCTCTTCTTCGCATTTGTCTGACTAAGGTTCGTTACTACATAGGGTCCTCCAAAAACTTTCTAATCACATTTTTTATTCAGAAAAGAGTCATTGTTGCCCTTAATATCAGATAAACGCCAAGCTACTTCAAAAATTAAAACGTTACTTATGGTGACCTCCTGACTCGGCGGGGCAGGACCGATGTGCGGTATCTTGTACTTTGGCATACTGATGTCACATTTCCTCTCTTGTCGAGATAGTCAGTAAGGTTTAGTATGCGTGGAAGCGAGGCGTTGCGCTTGCAGTACCTACTTGCATTTGGACTGCCCCGCTTTCGCGCATCTACGCCAGTGAGGCAGAATGAGTGCTGTAAATGTTCTTTTTATTCGTGTTCTCTTGACAGAGTGGTCGTATTCATGTCACGGTAGATTTTTGGGCCACCGCAGCTCTTGCGTCGCCATGTTACTATATTTGTGGCGGAGTGAGAGCAATCATTGATTGTGTCATCTGTGACCGCTTTGATGAGATCTGTCCATCTTGTTGGAGAGCGCCCACGAGATCTATTGCCCTCGACTTTCCCTTGCACCACCAAACGTTCCATAGAGTTCTCGTTACGGGTAATATGCCCGAAGAATTTGAGTTCTCTTTGGTGTTGAGTTCTTTAAGTATCAAAGCGTTGGTTCGGAGCGCGGTCCAAGGTATTCTGAGCATTCGCCTCCAACACCACATTTCTAGCGCGTCAACCTTGCGCTTGCGACGGTCATGCATCCTCAGCGTATACGTTTTAGCTCCGTATAGAAAGATTGGAAAGACCAGTAGCTGTAATTGTAGGCATGCAGTAAAGAATCATTACTCACTTGACTGACAATTGAACACTAGCAGCTGAAAGTTCACAATATCGTACCGCCACCAAACCAAAAAATCAGGAAAGACTTACAATTACTGCGTACGTGGTGAAGCGTATCAATATATCTGCCGGCATCGTGTTGTAGGCAAACATTTTGATCAAACACACTCTGGCACCTTCTTCAGTGACGTCGGGTAGAAGTATACTATTACTGAAACATTAAATTGAACCTCACTATGCTTATATTCACGAAGTCGATGAATTCGTATGATGTTTGTGGAACGAAACTGTCTAAGTGATTTAACCATTTAATGGATATTTTTAAAAGAATTAAACGAAAACTTGAGTAGTACGCACAGTATTAATATTTTTTTGTGACTTTTAAGGTATAAAAATAGATATATTTTTGGGGGCTTACGAATTACAAGACGGCAATATATTTGCCGCTGTCAGTCTAGCCAATCTAGGCCCTAACCACGGCAATGCGCGGCGGCGGCAGCGGCAGCGGTTTTTGTAATTCATTGCTTGTGATCCCAACTAACCACAGTGCGTTGCGCGTCTCGACAGCGCAATGAAAAATGAACAGATAAAACGCTTGCCGCGCCGCAATTCGCGCAATGTCATGGTCCGGCCGTTAGACTCTGGGGCATAAAGTGACAAGACGCCCAAGTACAAAGAGGGACTTTACAGGTCTCGCACTCAACATTTGACCGTTTGTTTTTGAAGCATTGAATTATGCCAATGTTCTAAATATACATCAATAATAATAATAGCCCTTGCTACCCCTTCATTCAATAAACATCAGACGTTTCACCGAGAGCGGCAAATATAAATGGCCGTTTTGATTTAATTACCAAATGACGGATTTTTTATCTCAAAACTTTATACCACCAAAATGATCTCCGAGACACGAGTGCTATGTAATTACTATCAGAAAATAACCAAAGTAAATCTTACTTACTTAATACACTTTTTTGTTACCTTATCAAGAAAAGCAAAATACTTAAAATCTTGTCCTTAATTTACCATTTCCTAAAATAACCAATGAGTTTTACTAACAGTTTTTGTGTTTCTGAATTACTTGCCTCGTAATTTAATTACCTACTGCTATCTATACATATAATAAAGCTGAAGAGGGTCGAAAGTCTGTACATGGAATATATTCGAAAAAAAATTGGCTAGGGATACTTAAAATCGATAAAAGAACACGTTCCAACAGTTTTTAGAATTTTTGTCTGTTTGTCTGTTTATCTGTTTGTCTGTTTATGTGACCGCGCATCACGTGAAAACGGCTGAACCTATTTCGATGAAATTTGGTAGAGATATAGTTTGAATCCTGGGAAAGGACAAAGGGTAGTTTTTATCTCGGAAAACAACCCTTAAGGGGCTGAAATGGGGGGTGGAAGTTTGTATGGAGCTACTTAAACTGCTGCACCGATTTTGATGAAATTTGGTATATAAATAGTTTGAGCCCCGGGGAAGGTCAAAGGATAGGTTTTATCCCGCAAATCTTCCCCTTAGGTGGTAAAACGGGGGGGTGAAAATTTGGATGTAACCCATTTTGATAAAATTTGGTTTAGAGGTAGTTTAAGTTCTGGGAAAGGACATTGTATAGTTTTTATCCCGGAAATCTTCCCCTAAGGGGGTATAATGGGGGGTGAAATTTTGGATGGACTCTCTTTAGATCAAATTTGGTATAGAGATAGTTTGAGTCCCGGAGAATGACAACGGATACTTTGAATCCCGAAAATCATCCCCTAAGGGGATGAAATAGGGGTAAAAATGTGGATAACTCCCATTTAGTTAAATTTTGGTACAGAGATAGAAGGAATCCCAGGGAAGGACAATGCATAGTAATTAATAATTATCCTGAAAAATCATCTCCAGAGAAATGAGGAGTAAAAATTTGGATAAAACCCATTTAGATGAAATTCGGTATAGAGATAGTTGGATTTAGCATAGTTTTTGTAACGTAAATCATCGCCTGAGAGGATGAGATGAAATTTGGTATGGAGATAGTTAGTCCTGGAGAGGGACATAAAATAATTTTTAGTCCAGAAATCATCTCCTAAGGGTGTGAAATAGGGGATGAACATTTGGATTTACGGTATAGCGAGTTGGAGTCCTGGGGAAGCACATAGGATAGTTTTATCCCGTAAATCAGCCGC